>JAZKJV010009078.1:0-460873 GCA_037367405.1 Ottelia alismoides | reverse complement strand
TTATCTGGGGTATTTGGTCTTTTTTGACGGAAACCGTCAAGTATAACGGCTAAATCAAACGGACCCTAACATAGGGTTATGTCATGTAAGAGTTAAGCATTACTCGGGGTTTCTCATGTAATTCGCGATTATACAGGGTTATGATTGAGATTGCAAAATTACTCAGGGTTATGGGTGTAATTATCCCAATTAAAAATTAGAAAACCGCGTAGAACCGCATATACCCCGTGTATGCCGACGTATATCGCTTATTCAATATTCAGTGGTTTGTCCGAACACATACACATATCGCTTTCATGAACCTTGTGTAGGACTCACTCTTAAAGAAAATAACATTCTTACTCACATGATGACGTGCCATAGGGTCATAACATTTGTATCATTTTTTGGGTTCCGGAATATCCAAAAAAAGATGCACAATCGTGGTCCTTGGATCCAACTTCCAAGGACAACCTAGTCCAAAGTTATGAATAATGCAAACGCATCTGAAAATCCATGGATCCAAAGTGAAGGGTAAGGTATCCAGATGGATGACAGAGGAGTTCTCTTCCCAATTACGATAGAAGGTGTCCTATTGATAAGATAAGCAGCAGTCAAAGATGACTTCTCCCTAAAAATTCTTAAGCATATTTCGTTGGAGCAGGAGTGCTCTGGTGGCATTCATAAATGATGGTTTTTCCTTTCAACAATCCCGCTCTGTTGTAGCTTGCAACTACATGAGGTTTCATGAATGATACTCTTCTCATCAAGAAAAGCACGTTGGGAACTTTCCAGGTACTCCTTGGCATTATTGATCTTGAGCGTTCTTAATCTTGTTGTAAACTGAGTGCTTATCATATTTATAAAGTTCTTTATGGCAACAGGAACTTCACTTTTATGTTTTAAAGGGTACACACAAAAACTTCGTGAAAAGATATCATGAAAGTGATATAGTACATAATGGTCACTCATGCTCTTTACACTTGACGAACCTCAAACATTAGAAAACACTAATTCAAATGCATAAGTAGATTTACCAGTAGATGCAGGAAATGTAGTTCATGTTTGCTTTGCAAATCGGCAAACTTCACATTGCAAATCATCCTCAGACAATCCAGAGAAAATCTTAAGCATATATTTATGCAAAGAAGAACAAACCAATATGACTAAGACATTCATGCCCTTTTTGTACTAAAGTGGAGTTGTCATTTTCAAGGCCAACTCTCATCACAGAGGTAAGGGCTTGAGCCACTTGAGCTGCAAGATGATATAATCCATCTTCAACTAATCCAATTACATTCTTTTTGAATGTCTATACGTCTTCTAGAATACATGAATTGTGATACGAAAATCGGACTGCAGTGCAATTCTTTAGTAATCTTACTGTCGGGCCAAAGATTTACTAGGAAATCAGGGACATGCCATGCATTAGTAGGGAGGAAACGATCGACAATAGAAATTGTTCCTTTCTAACAATAGTAGCAAGAGACCCGTTTGCAATTGTAAACTCTCCTAGATGATAACTAATAATCATGAAACATTCTAGGATCACATGTCATGTGATCAGATGCATCATTATCGATAATCGACTCAGATTTAGTAGAGTAAGCATTGCTAGGTCTCCTCATATTAAGACCTGAACCATTGTCTGTCGATTGCAAAGAGTCATGTCCTTTCGTAAATGATTCCTTCAAGAAGGACTGTAACTCGATGATGATATCCTTTTCCAAGTCAGGTTCTCTGGATGCTCCAAGCATCAGAGTGGCATTACGAGCAAATTTGTACATTTATACATGTCCTTGCGTAAATGATCCCTTGAAGAAAGATTGCAACTCCATGATGATATCCTTTTCCAAGTCAGACTCTCCGGATGCTCCAAGCATCAGAATGGCATTCTACCCAACAGTTATAAGGAGGCATCTTGCATTATCCTCTTACCAAACAATATGCAATTGTTCTAAAAGAAGGGTATGATTTCATTGAACTTGTTTCAATGTGAACAAATAATTGTAAGTTTCAAGATATTTACAAAGGTTTTCAAGTCTCATATAAAATCCATTACATTTAGCGGAAAGCATGTGTAATAGGCAGAAAATATGGTGATATGGCATAATTTCCAAGAACTATTACATAAACATGTAATATCAAAATTGTTGTGGAGCATCATTGTGTAGTTGTTCAGACTCCAGATTATGATGGTGGAACCACGGAAAGAAGGTACCAGTATATAGCTTGTAAGAATCATGAAATTGAAAATTTTCTCATATTAAAAAGATAGGACGTACTCTCAAAGCTGATTTTCGTAGTGAAGTTGAGCGTATGTAATCATTAATAAGCTTGCAGATTATCAAATCGAAAGGAACCTTGACCTCTTGATAATTTCGTATCCATGGGTGACCTATGAGCACAAAAAATAGAAGATCACTTCTCAGAAGAAAAAAATACAGAAAATCTATATCTGATTGAAGCATTTTTTTGGCTAATTTACGCCAGAACAAACTCACAAAGTGCTTGAGCAGCTGTCATCCTTTTTCTATAATCCTTTATTCAACAACCTCTTGATAAAGTCTTTAGCTTCTGAAGTTAGTGATGGCCAAAGGTTCCTCCAAAAAACTAGGTTCTGCTTTAAGAACAGCGCGGAATATACCTGATTCAGTACGAGCCCAGAAAGGGCGGCTTCCACATAGCAGGATGTATGCAATAACACCGATACTCCACATATCTGCCTCGGTACCATAAGATCTATGTAAAACTTCTGGAGCAACATAATATGCACTTCCCACAATGTCATTCAATCTTTCATCTGTACATCTCCATGAACAAGTATCCAATAATTACAGAAGTTAGAAGATAAAAAAAGTGAACGGAGAAGTTCCAAGCTGAACTCATGATTTCTGGTCACAAAGGACTAACCTGGTCTAACAAAATCAGACAAGCCAAAGTCAATTGCCTTCAAAGGAGAATTTTCCTCATTTGACGAAAACAGAAAATTCTAGAACAGGAAGAAAGAATAGAAAGATAAGGACAAACTTCGAGAGAAGTACAACATGTAACAGCAGAAATAGTGATACAACTTTAGCATATATATCAAAATTTGGGTTGTGTAAAAATGCACAAATAGACATGTCCATCATCATAGATCATTTTTTGCATATACATATAGAATATTAGAAAAAAGAACCAGCATGACAAAATTACCTCTGGCTTAAGGTCGCGGTGAACAACTCCTTGTAAATGACAAAAGGAAACAACACTCAAAATTTGTATCATTACAAACTTCGCATCGTCCTCTGTAAATTTCCCACCTCTACAAGAAAGACAAAATCATAATTTATTAGTTTCTCAGAAAGATGCTAAATATCCCCAAAGAATTTGCAAACAAAAATATCAACAAAATACAGGATATCGAAATTCGGATCCTCAAAATATCAATGGAGAAAAACATCCAAGGTTCTCATGTACCTTGCCAATATCTTATCTAATAGCTCGCCTCCTTTGCACAACCTATAATAAAGAAATGGAGCATTAGGACCTGAGATTTGCAAATGCATTCTTTACTTTAAAAATAAAAATTAATTTTATTTCGGAATAAAATCATGCACTTTTTATATGGAATATCTAGTTTCTTTACGAGGTCGATAGAAAATGAATTAATTCTTTCAAATCCAATGGTGGCTCAAGAGGAATGAGAACAATAGAGTTTTATACATCCAACCTGCATTGCAGCCTGATGATTAATTTCCCTCTCTTAAGATAAATCATTCTCTTTTTGCATGTCTTCCACTTCTTACCTCATTAATCCGATCACCAAGTCCACCATCCAAGTGAGCACATCCAAGCTTGTAACGACAGTAAGAAAAATTGAGACACAGATTTTGGGGTAGATTCTCATCTCAACACTAGCATTTTTTTTCCGAAAATCACCATAGCATTTGTTCACTTTTTAAAACAGTATGAAACCCAGAGTTTTATATAACGAATCAGATAGATATTACATTGAGCATAAGCAGATAGATTAATTTCTTTGCAACTTCAGAAAGATGAGAACTCAAATGATTTATGAGAGGAAAAATATTGGTCAAACCTAAGAACAAAAATGATCATTATGGCGGTTACAATATATGAAATTAAATCACATCCTTTATAACAGGATTAGATAGGCTTGCTGAGGCAGGAAACAAAACAAGAACAGGAGACTTACTCCATTACAATGTACACATTATCGTCATCCTCAAAGGCTTCATAGAATCGTACTAAATTAGGATGGCTCGTTAGGGCACCAAGAATTCTCACTTCACGTCTTACATCTTCAATTGCTATTGCTGTTGTCATCTACAAGTTGCCAGTAACATTAAAGTTAATAAGGTGCTGATATTCATGCAAGAAACAAGGAGCGGATAGTTGGGAGAAAAAAGGTATTATATTATAGAAAATGTTTTGGGAACACCCACAGGAATGTCAGAGAATTAAACACCGCCACAAATCTGTAGGTACTTATGGACTTGTTACCATAAAAAGCTTGGATGATCACTAATCATCAATGTAATCAAGAATATGGGAATCTAAATAGAGAAAAGACCTTTCTTCGGCAACAAAATGGAAGCATTCAATGTAACAACCCATGCCTCAACCTGAACAAATCCAACTCGAGCATTTTATTGGGTCAAATTGTGAATAGGAACTCCTAACCATTTATTAGTGTTTAGACTTAATAATAATGAATCCATTCTAATCACTCATCTAACCAAGTTGATATTTGATATTTAGAAATCAAAATTCCGAACTATTGATAACCCTCTTAACATCCCAACTTCAAGGTTTATATCAGTAAACAACTCAATCGCCATACTATTGTTTATACACACACGTTCACCGCCCTGATGCAGCTTTAGTGATGTGCGTTTAAAAGTTCATGCTTGTGAAAAAAATCCATGCATGCACACATTATACTCATATAAAAATGCCAATCGGAAGATAGAAATAATAAAATTTAAACATCAACACCTGTCAATCAACAAAACTCCTTTGACATGACAAAACTGAAACCAATCATGTTACTATTATTAAGTTGCACCCTACTCTCCCTTGTCTAGTCCCACATCTCTAAGCGGTGGTGGGACTTGAGTGTGTTGATGGAGGTATATAAAGAGCCTCGCATTTCTTGCTTGTCTTGAAAAACTTAATACAAAGATCTGACCCCATCGAGTCTCTCTCACGAAGTATGGTGATCCTCAGTCCGGCATGAACCATGTGATTCCATGTTTTCATGTCTTGCTTTCTGCCATTTTATTTTCTATTTCTGGTTTCATATGGTATTCAAGTTAAAGTTTTTCTTTCGATTATTCCTTTGATTATCAAGTTCGTGTTGGTCGAGGCAAGGCAAAGCCTTCTCTTGGCAACTTCTCCCGGTCGCCTCTAACACATGCAAAACCTCTCTTGGCAGCTCCACTACTCTCCAAGATGACACCTTTGGCTCCATACCCTCAGCTTTCATCTTCGATCCCAAGGGCGATGGAGCAAAACGCGATGAAAGGTGGCGACGGCGGGCTCGACCGGAGGCACGATGAGTCGTAAGCAGACACGATCGGTTGGTGGATGTAGATGTAGGTAATGGCCCTCGGCCAACACACGACTAAGGAGGCGATGGCGATGATGGAGTGGACCAAGTGGGGAGGGTGGCGAGGCGCTAGAGAATTGGTGGAGATGTGTGGAGTCAGCCAATTCGTGTGAAGAGGTGGTGAAGCGGGTTTGTAAAGGGGAAGAAGGGTGGAGTGAGGATAAAGATGCGGCAGAGCGATGTAAAGAAGGTAGACCGGGGAAGAAGTAGAACATAGGAGAAGGAGGAGGAGGAGGAGGAGGAGGATGAGGAAGAAGAGAAACGAGAATAAGAAAAGGATTCTACTTGGAGAGAGTCTCGCATGTGGTTGCCGAAGGTTGGTGGACCTTGGCAGTTGTCTCTTCCATCCAATGGGCAGATGCACCGAAGAAACTCAGTAGCATCTCAGGTGGAAGCTGCAACGCAGAGGATGCTCCACGGATCACGCCGGTGGCCAGAGGTTTGTTATCGTTGCTCTAGACCTACTTGATGTTGTCACCATGAAGAGGTATCATAGTCGAGCTGGGGGGTCTCTCTCCTCACAAATGGGGGGGGGATACTAGTTGGATGTGTATTTTTAATTATTTTAAATATAAAAATTATGTTTAATATATATATTCTTATATATTTATACATATATGGTCATCAATCAATAAGAGTCCAAGACAAAAGTAATAAGCAAGTTACATATATGGAGCTTCAACAATTGTGGTGATATCGAGATAAATGTGAACCTTTAAAATAAAAATAAAATAAAATAACCGCAGTTTGTTGCGATAGTAGGCCGAATACTCTACCGAATACCTGGATATATGGTCCAACCCGAATATTCGAGAATATTCGGGTTGGACCAAACATAACCGAATAGCAATATTCTATTCGGTCACCCCATAGAATAATCACATTCTACCGAATATTCGATCCATTCAGCTGAATATTGCAATTGTGATCTTTTCTACTATTGACATACTATTAACACCATGGAGGAGGCCAAGACTTTATGGTTAGTGGTGTAATCAAACCAAAGCTAGGAAAACCCAACTAAGTTTGGTTATGTTTTCTTTAGCGTATTCGAAGGTTTGGGTTTCAAGTTCGGCTAGTTTTAACAAGATGAAAATGGTGTTCAGTTTTAATTCAGGTTCGAATTGATTCATTAGAGATTCAATTTTAGAAAAAAAAACCTTGAACGTTGGCCATTTCACTCATTGTTGTATTGATGAAGACTTATTCGAGAACAAACCTTCAACAATGTATGCCATATAATCTTTTTCACTAAAACCAATCTTTGATTAAGGTTAATATATAGATAATGTAGTACGTTTAACCTTATTTAAATCCATTAAATATATATGAAGTTTAATATTTAATAGTAACTAAGTACCAAAATTCCATCCATACAAGCATACACAAATTTATACATAGATACAAACATACATATGTAGATTCATGCATGCATATATACATACACATGTTAAATTTATTCAAAACTTTAACAAACAAACCTGAGCAAACTTTTGCATGAAGTTTTGTTAAGATTAATAAACATCAACTTTTGTTCAGGTTCGATTCACTTATTTTCGAATTGTATTTCATCAATTTCTAACAAATCGAATATAAGAGATGACTAAACCTACAAATTTTTGATATCAGGAACTAGATCCATATCCGACTTTGGGTTTGATTGTCACGGAGCTTAAGCCCGTGAATTTTTTTTATTTTATTTAGTTCACTTTCATTCCTAATTAAATATAGGAGGGACTAGAGGCTTGTTCCCTTTTTATCAAACAAGGGGTCGTCTGAAGATAAGTGTTGGAAATGACATTACTTCTTTTATTTAGTTGTAAACTCCCACATGTCCTTTTATGTAATTTCTCTTTTTTGAGTGCTCTAGGGTTTTAGTCTATATAAAAATCCTTAAACCTCTTAAATAAAATCATCTCCGTGCATTCTCTCTTTCTTTCTCCATATGGTATCAGAGTAGCGGTCCTAGACTGGTGTTCTGACCTAGATCGCATCGCCACCACCAGCCATCGTGTCTCCACAGCCAATGCCCGAGACCATTCAAGCAACTAGGGCCTCGTACAAGGCCTCATTGGCCCTCTCCCCGCATGCGCAGGCACTGTGCGCAACCACCGGGGGGGCCTAGTGCCCTCTGGCAATGCCGTCAAGGACTCCATAGGCTTCGTCGAGCCTCCGCCTGGAACCACCAAGCCAACAGCACCTCTCTGCCTGGACTTGCATTGCCACTGCTAGGGCTCAATGCCATCGTAACGCATTCGCTGGACCAACCAACCAACCTTTGTCAGGACCCCAGCAACCACCCTGTGGGTGTCCAACAACTGTTGTGGCGTCACAGTCACAACAGTAAGTCCAAAAAGGATTTCAACAAGCAAATCGTAGTTGTGGCGTCACAACCACAGTTTGCATATTAGTAAGTCCAAAAAGGGGTATGAAACGGTGATTTAGGTCACTTATATGCTCGATTAAAACAAGAATATCTTCTTCTAGGTCACTTCTTCTTGACCTTCTTGACCACGATGACATCTTCTGAGAACAATCCCATGTATTCAACTTCTTCTGTGATGGTACAAGGCACTTCTATCAAAACCGAAGGCACAGAAAACTATGTGCTCTTGTCTCAATCATTCAAGGTGTACACCGGTGGTCAACGCAAGAATCATAAGGATCCGCTCAAGGAGACGGACAAGGAGTATGGCATTAGGTATGCAAACAATTTCTAGGTCTTCAATTGGATGACCAATAGCGTCGATCCAAAATATTACAGTGAATCTGCTCTACAAAGACTCTGCAAAGGCGATGTACGAGAATCATGAACGAACTTACTCTCAGAAGACAATCAAGTCTCACCTCTCAGACATTTATACAAGGATATGGTCTGCAACTCAAGGGGATTCTTGTCTTATCAAGTACTACTGGCTTCTAACTGATCTTTTTGATGAGCTTCAGATTTTTCAGCCAATCTGTTGTGATAAACATGTGGAGAGCGACCTGAATGGCAGATCTATCAATTCCTTTCTGGACTGCATCTACGATACAAAGCTTTGAAGGATCGGTTTCTGATGATCGATACCTTATCATTGATTAAGATCATCTTTGAGCATCTGCATGAACTCGACACGTTTGTTGAACGTCCTTCTGCTCTGCCATCTTCAAGTGCTCCCACTATTGCTGCCTCGGATACTCCTCAAGAGCTTCTCACAGCTCTACCATATGTTTCATGTCACCCTATGTTTCATTTCACTTCTACTGTTGGTTTATCATATTCTGACAAGAGATATGCAGGAACTCTCATGACTATATATGTTCCCAGAGATCGTCGTAGTGCTTTACAAGATCACGACTGGAAACAAGCAATGGATGAGGAAATGAATGCTCTTACATCCCGAGAAACATGGGAGCTTGTACCGTGTCCTATGAGAATTGGACTTGTGGCTTGTAGATGGGTCTTCACGACCAAACAACCGCCTAATGGGTCCATTGACATTTTGAAAGCATAGCTGGTTGCCAAAAATTTATACAAACTAATGGGGTTGACAATTTGAGATCTTCTCCCCAATGGTACGGATGGGCTCTATTCGCAATGTCCTTTCAGTGGCTGCTAATAAGGGATGACCTATATTTCAGCTTGATGTGAAGGATGCCTTCCTCTATGGAGATTTTGAGGAAGAGATTTACATGATGCATCATCCAAGAAAGGTTGCAGAAATCATTACTTGACCGGCGGAGTCACTAAGGATTAATCGGCAGTCGGGCGACTAATCGAATTTAGTCGGCCATTAATCGATTTTGAATTTTAATTATTTTAAATATAGAAATCACTTTTATACATATATTCTTATATATTTGCATAGATTTGTACATTTTTTATACTATCATAATCAGTGTTGCAGAAGACGGTATTCGGTATTCAATCGGAGGGGTCACTGAATAGAGAATAATCGGTATTCGGGCGACTATTCGGAATTATTCGGTTTTGTATTTTTTAATATAAAAATTATTTATAATACATATATTCTTATATTTTTATACATATATGGTCATTATTTAACATGAATCCAAGATAAAAGTACCAATCAATATAATAGACATATAGAATTGGACATTTGTGATGATACCGTGGTAAAATGTAACCCATAAAAATCGAAAATTGAAAATAAAAAAATAAAAATATGAAGAATCAAACTCCAGTCGGCCTCATAGTCGGGCCAGTCGGCCTCATAGTCGGTCGACTATTAGGTCGGACCGACTATTGCCCGACTGGAGGTCTATTCAGTCGGGTACCCCACCGCACCTCATAGTCGGACCGACTATTCGGGATAGTCGGCCGACTATTGCAACACTGATCATAATGAAACAAAAGAAGTAATTGACTTTAATTATAAAATTAAGCATGTTAGAATAAGTTTGCTTTTAAAAACACAAACAACAACAAATCCTTTTCCCACACTGAAGTAGGATCGGCTACATGGATTCTTCGCCTCCATTCAGATTTATCTTGGGTCAATCTCATGCTTATATCCAAAAAACTAAGATCTCTTTGTATAGTCTCTTTCCAACACTTCTTGGGCCATCCTCGCCCTCTCTTAGCCGGCTCACATCCCAACACCCGCATATCCTAGCTGGTGCATCAGCTGACTTTCTTTGCAAATGTCAAAACCATCTTAAGCAGTTTTCTCGCATCTTCTCCTCGATCAGAGCTATACCAACTTTCTTTCTGATTGCATCATTCCATATCCAATCTTTACGTGTGTGTCCACACATCCATCTTAGCATTTTCATTTCTGCTACAGTCATTCTTTGCGCATGTCTATGGTTCATAGGCCAACACTCAGATCCATAGAGCATAGCAGACGGTTGCTTTGTAAAACTTTCCTTTAACTTTTAAAGGAATTTTCTTATTATAGAGAACAACATAGGCTCCTCTCCACTTTAGCCAGCCTGTATTTATTTTATTAATTTCCTCATTATGTTGCAAAATAGATCCCATATATTTAAATGAATCTCTCTTCCAAATATTATCGTCACCAATCTTCACGGCAATTCCTTCATCATTGCTTCCATCGAAGGTGCACTCCATATATTCTGTTTTAGCCCTTCTTATACGAAATCCTTTAGTCTCCAATGCATGTCTCTAAACCTCAAGCTTCTCATTTACTCCATCTCTAGTCTCATCAATCAACACAATATCATCAACACATAACATACATCAAGGTGACTCATCCAGAATATGACTTGTCAACTCATCCATAATCAAAGTAAAAAGAAATGGACCCAAAGTTGAACCTTGATGTAAACCAATGTTAATGTCAAAGTAGTCATTCTTCTCAAACGGAGTCTTTACATAGGATAAAGCCCTATCATACATATCCTTTATGAGGTTAATGTATAGGATAGATACTTGTCTCTTCTCCTAAACTCTCCACATATCTCGCATGGGACAGAATCATAAGTCTTCTCCAAATCAATAAAGATCATGAGGTTCTTCCTTTTAGATCTATAAATCTCCATTGTTCTCCTCAACAAATGGATGGCTTCAATAGTTAAGCGACCTGGAATGAATCCGAATTGGTTTTCTTTTACTTTGGAAACTTGTCTCAACCTTCTTTCGATCACAAGTTCTCAAATTTTCATAATGTGACTCATAAGCTTGACACCTTTATAATTTGAACAATTTTGAATGTCTCCTTTGTTCTTATAAAGAGGCACCACGATACTCCTCCAATCTTCAGACATTTTCTTGCTTCGCCAAATAACATTGAGTATATTCGTAAGCCCAGTCAAACTACGTTCACCTAAAAATCTCCATACTTCTGCAGGGATATCATCTGGTCCCACACCTTTCTCAGGCCTCATAACCTTCCAAGCCTCCTCTACTTCATCTCTTTGTATTTGTATATAGCTTGCACGATTCAAGTAACTTCCACTACTAGCTATATCACCCAAAGTGATCTCTCTATGTCATTCATCAATGAAAAGTTTATGGAAGTACTGCTCCCATCTAATCTTTATATTCTTATGAATACAAGTACGTGACCTTCCTCGTCCTTAATGCATCTCACTTGAGAATGGTCTTTGGTCTTCCTTTCTCTAGCTCTGGCCAATCTGAATATATCCTTTTGGCCTTCCTTAGAGTCGAGATTATTATACAAAACTTCATAAGCTTTTGACTTAGCTTCACTTACAACCTTCTTTGCTTCCTTCTTTGCTATTTAGTAGTTTGTGACAGTTTCCTCTGTTCTATCGTTAAACATAGCTTTAAAGTATGTTATTTTAATTTTTAGCTTCTCTTGCACCCCTTTACTACACCACTAAGCCTCCTTTTGACTTGGAGTTCCTCCCTTTGACTCGCCTAGCATCTTTTTGGTTACTTTTCAGATATAAGATGCTACTGCCTCCCACATCTTGTTTGCACTTCCACTACAATCCCAAGATAAGTCTTCTAAAACTCTCCCTGAAGCTCGATTGCTTTAGTGGAAGATTCCACCATCTAGTTCTACTGATCTTAGGAACCCTAATTTTCTTTACCAGCCCTTTTATTTGCGCATCCAAGACTAACAAGCGATGTAAACCCTCCTTTCCTTTATCAACCCTTTTATTTACATGTTGTACATTCCTTCTCTTGTCAGAACATGATAACCCTGCTTTTAAAAAAATAAAAAATAAACAAATCTCTATGTAAAAGTCAGTAGTTGGCCTGATTAGTCGGGTTGACTGAGTAATGGTTGACTAGGTCTAATCGAGTCAGCTACCACCCTCCCTCTCGACTTGACTAGTCGGCCTAGTCGGTCGACTTTTACAACAATGCCTCCAAGTTATGAAGTCGAGGGGGAGTGTGTGTGCCAACTTCACAAAGCCATGTATGGCCTAAAGCAGAGTCCTCAGGCATGGTTTGATAGATTCACTACTGAGATCAACACTTTTAGCTTCTAGAAGACATTTGATTACTCTGTTTTTGTCAGATGATGATCTATTGGTATTGTCATACTTGCAGTTTACGTAGATGATATGGTTGTCACATGTGATAAATTGATAATGATGGAGGCATATTAGAGACCAAAGCTTTCCTTCAGAATGTCTTTGTCACGAAGGACCTTGACCAACTCCGCTACTTCCTTGGCATAGAAGTAATATGTACTACAAAGGAGCTTCACCTCTCATAATGGAAGTAATGCTTGGACATCGGACATCCTAACAGGGGTTGGACTAGTTGACACAAGCCTTTTGGCATGCTTGCAGACCCGAAGAAGCACTCTACTTCAGTTGATCCTGCTTTTGAAGACACTACACATTACATAAGCTTAGTTGGCAATCTGCTTTACATTACTGTCACTGAGCCGGATATATCTTAAGATCTGAGCCATCCAACATATGGAGAAACCACTTTACACTCATTGACAGGATATTCTTCTGATCCTACGATACGTGAATGAATCACTTGGCGAGGCCTCTTCTATGAGGTCAATGCCTACATTGATGTATCTGATTATACCGATCCAGATTATGCTAAACATGCGGATCAATGATCCACTACAAGATATGCTATGATGGTTGATAGAAACATTGTTACTTGGTGAAGCAAGAAGCAGACCGTAGTCCCAGATCAAGTGCAAAGGCAGAATATAGGTCGATGGCTCATGCCACAAGTGAAATTACTTTATTACTCTCTTTTCTATAGGCATTGGGTATTGTTGTCACTACCCATGTTCATCTATATTGTGATAACAAGTCTGCCAATAGTCTAACAAAAAAAGGGGACCAAACTTTGAAAAAATGCACAAAAAATTAAATTTTGTAATTATTGTAGAGTATATGAGGGATGTAACCCATTGAAGAACCAAGATTGTTTATGGAGATTATGTATTCGGAGCATATGGCCCTTTATTTTAAGAATCACAATTCTTTGGGACAAGATTTAACGCATGATGAAATTATTGTTGATGATGTTATATTGAGCTACTTACATGATGAAAATTTGGATTTTTACTACACCCACCTGAAGGAAACAGAAAGTCTCATAGCTTTTTCTTGTTACCCTTTAGGGTTGTGCTGCTAATTACTAGCAGAGGACTAAGACCTGATATTCAAACATGGAGAATGCATGGTATTTTCGAAAAACATGTTCTAACATTGTCATTTCACTTTTGTTCTAACTTCCATTTTCTTACATATATACTCCTTAAAGGTTCCCTTCGTAAAATTTTCGAAGTAAGATAATGAAGGGGTTACCTGAACCCATTTATACCGGGATATTGAGTTAAAAAAGGTGTAAACCATTTGGAGATACTTTTGTATTTTTGTATTTTGTGTGCTATCCCTAATCCTAATCTCTTCTTTTATATGGAGGGCTATTGTTCATTCGTCAACATATAATTCTCTGTTTTTTCCTCATAAACCTGATATTGTGCGGCTTTGATAACAGCTTTCATTGACCATAAAAGATGTATTCAAGACAGTGCATTGTTGTGTGGGCTTGAAGCCTTACATCAAGAAAAGTTAAGATCTAAGCTATATCCTTAGAGGCCTTGAAGAAGCAAAAATGAAATTTATAACTATGGTCAACATGGGCTTGGAGTAAGCAAAAGTATATTTAAGTTTGGTCAATATGGCCTTGGCGTAAGCAAAAGTACATCAAAGCTTGGTCAAAATGGCATTGAAGCAAGCAAAATGAAGAAAGGACCAAGATTGTTCGATGTGCTCAAGTCCTTGATCTTCATAGAAAATAAAGTCGGTCCTCAAAGCCATGATCTCTATTTGGCACAAGCCTTAAGTGCCACCATAGTTGTTCTGCTGCCGCCATTTGTAGCATAGCCATCAGGTCAACTGGTAGCTCTTATGTGAATCCTAATGCATCATACGCCTCCGGCCTCCCCTTTTTCCATATGGTTGTGAACAATATCATGTGCCGGATCATTTAGGTCCTTTTAGATTGTTTTTTGTGTTTCTCTAATAGCACAGAACATGTCTCGGAGTACATACTCCAAAGTGAAGTAGCAGATGGATACATGGTAGCATGAGGAACTTGTTTTGTCAAATCGTTCAGCTGGACAAGATCAAGTATGATCGATGATCATGGATCTTCCAAATGAACACCTTCTCTGAGCCGGAGCCAGAGAACAAGAAAGCAAATATGTCACGTGGGACGAAAATAATGGCATAATCTATTATTCGATCCCGAGTGCATTCATTCCTCAAATTGCAGATTTGTGTCAAATTCACAGTTATTCTTTACTGCAACATTGTCACTAGATATTACAACATACTGTCATGTGTATTATGTAGGGTGTCTGGAAATAAGAAGTCCGCCATTAGCTTTGACCTGACTTTGGCGCAATCTTATCACATGAAGGAACAAGAAACAATCCATGCTATCTCACTCTAACGCAGAAAGTGAATATAGGGTAATGGTGCAAGCAACATCAAAGATGCGGCGGATTCATATGATACTTGTTGATCTTTATCTACCACTAGATAGAGTAATGGAGTTAATATGCGACAACACAACTGTCATTCACCTAGTAAACAATCTCACGTTATATGAAAGGACTAAACATGTAGGTGTTGATTGCCACTTTTCTAAGGACCATGTCCATCAAGGGCTTCTGTGGGCATCAAACGTTATTTATAGACCAAACCACATGTATGACTAAGGCACTTTTCAGATAATATTTTCACTTACGTATATTAGATATCTATGCTCCAGCACTTTTCAGCCTGAGGGGAGTGTTAGAGTATAGATGTATACCTTTGGGGTTATTTTTTCTTTTTGTATTTCCAAGAACTTTCCCAAACGTTGACTTCATTTTGTATATAAAGGACTAGGGTTTTTCATTAATATATAATTCTCTCATTTCTTTCCACAATTGCCCACTTGTTTGTTCTCCCAACATGATCGAGTACCACTATAATTCTCACAAGTATGGGAGAAATGGGGACTGAAAATAGAGCATGAATCTCGTTTTTACTTGAGATCACTCATAAAAGATTCATCTTCCGTCCATTATTCTTAATATGTGGTCCTTGAATGAGATTTCTTCCTGAGGTCTCTATATATGGAAGACTTGCTCATTGAGGTCCCTGTGTGAGAGAAGTGAATCGGTTCCCACGTAGGAGAGGCTTGTTTTCCGAGCTTCGATCTAGAATAGGCCTACTCTCAAGATCATGTATGCAAGAGGATCACTACTACTAGGGTAGGGATAGACTCATTCTACTCATCAGAATCTCATCCTTGCGTTGCCCATCAATATGACTGCAGGAATATCAGCACTCCATATCCCCCTACAACCATCCATCTTCTCCAATTATCACCTTCAAGCATGCCAATGATGTTATACAAAGAGCCTCGCATTTCTTGTATTTCTTGAGAAACCTAATCGAAAAATCAAGCTCCATTGGGTCTTTCCCCTCTTCGGAAGGCGGTCCCAGGACCATCACAAGCCACATAATTCCATGTATTCATTTTTTGTTTTCTACCACTTATCATCATTTTAAGCTTTCACAGCTACAATATTTTGGTTCGTGCAGATGACTACATTGACAGAGAATTCAGATGCAACAGCTCAGTATACAGTTGAATCAGCAGAAAAGCATACTCCTCAACTAACAACAAAGCCTTTATTCGATAACAGTTCAGTCATATTGATCTTTTGATGTCCTGTTATTCTGCCATAAAGATCCCTATAATAAAGTCTCTGATTTCATACTCCACTCACTAGTCATTCTCATCCACAGAAAGATTGTTTGAGGTGGGTCATCCTGCTCCACGAAAGGCAATATTTATGTAACAGCTTTTGGTGATTAATTTCTGCCAAAAGGTGTATTTTTTACTAGCATGGTGTCAAGATCCAACTGCCAAGAATAAATGCCTCCACCGGTACAAGAGCCCGGTAATTGAATGCCCCTAGGTTCCATAGATGATATGCAAGTAGGTATAAAGAGGTAGACTAGACATCACATGCTAACAGCCCAGAAAGCACATGTTGAGGATCACAGTCACCAAAATATGGACAACTCCGCAATATACGAATCATAGTTTAGAGCATTAAAGGGCAACTAGTAAGAAAAAAAAGAATATGAAAAAAAATTTGACTTCCAACAACCATCCCATTATGAAGAAAGATGTATATATATTCATTTACAGATCATAGGAAAGGCTCCACCTCATCAAAAGTGTTTTTAGCATGTCGCTAAGATTCCAAAAGAAAAATCCAGATTTTAGCGAAAAGCAATTACTAACAGAACACTTAAACTTATATTTAAAAGCAATAAATAGTCAAAGGATGGCTGAGAAGAAACCATGATCACCTTTGCCTTTGGAATAACTTTGACAGCCACCTCTTGTCCCTTCAACTCCCCCTTCTTGCCTCTTGCAGAGCAGGTATAACCAAAATGGCCCCTTCCAACCTCCTCTCCAGTCTCATACTTGGAATAGAAATTCTTCGAGAACCCAAAACTCTTGTCCAAATTCACCTCCACCTCTTCTCCCTCCGGAATCGTCGTCCTGTTGGTCTTCGCAGTCCCATGCCTCCGTGCGAGCAGCGCCTTGATATGCTTCGCGGGAGATGGTGGCGGGAATGGGCGCTTGATGCGCGAAGGCGTGGAGTTTGCACTGTGATGCAAAGGAGAATTCTTGCGAGAGCGGGGGCTCGGGCTAAAAATCGAGAATTTGGATCTCTTGGGAGTTCCAGCAATCTGGGGAGGAGCTTCGTCCTTCGTGGGTTGTGGGTTTTCTTCAACGAAATCTGTGGGGTTTTGAATTTGACTCCCATGAGTGGGGCTCTGTGGTCGTCCATGGCATATACCCATGGATTAGAAATCAACAAGAACCCAAACGGGACTATCTCAAGGACCAAAATCGCAGCTCTGCAGGAAGGATCATGTGCAGAGAATCTAAAGAAGACGTACCCAACAAATAATAGCAAGAAAAGATCCCGTTTTGCAGCAAAAGACACGATCTTTCTAACGAAAAAGGTGGAAAGGGACGAGTTTTACATTCATGCGGGAAGAAATGGGGGGTTTTGCGGAGAACCCAAATCGAGTAACGCGCAAAGGCGGGCAAGATTTGTGAGATAAGATCCAAAGTGGACGAAGGGGAGGAGGAAGAGAAGGTGAACAGATGGGAGGGAAGACGAAGGGGGCACAAATGGGGGCTCCCTTCTGTTTTTGTTTGTTAAGCTTAAGGTTCTGAGGTGGAAGGTGTTTATTTTAAGGGGGAGAGGATCCCTAATTTTGGGAGGGTGATAGTGCAAGATTGCATCAATGGAACACCCAACTGTTGTTCTTCAAGAGGTACTGTCTTTGCACTAACAGGCTGTCCCATCTCATCTTAGATTTGTCCTCATCTTGGGGATTAAACTTTGTGAGTTTAACATGTGAGGAGTTGACTTCAGCTTGTGGATGTGAAGTGATCCAAGGAAATCTAGGATGAATGCCGATTTCTTAACTAAAGGGATATTGGATTTTCTGTTTGGTATATATGTCATGTTATCTTGTTTGAAGATCTGTTAATGTATAGTACTTAGAGTCGTTGTTAATTAGAAGAACATGTTCATGTTTGTATTATATTTGGATTCATTCGATAATAGTTTAAAAAAGTTCATTTAAAACATCGATTTGAACATGAGCTTTAAGCCATATAAATTTAACCTATTTTTATTCATTAAATATTTGAGTTCGACATAATATACATAAGCATGCATATGTAGAAAGATTACATGTTTGTGCAATTTTATAAATATTAGGTGTTCATTAGAAAATTAGCCATTGTAGGTAAGAAAAAGTCAAATACATTTGTTCTTTGGAGGCATCAATATACACGATGTGGGTTACTAATCGGATCGAATATGTTCGTATTCGATTAGAGTTCGTTTGATAATAGTTTGAAAAATATTCGTTCGTGGCCTAATGAACTGAACATGAACATTAAATTGCAGTTTGATAACTTATCGAACCGAACATGAATTTAGTATAAGTTCGTTCGATAAAGATTTGGGTTAGATAACAAATATATATCCACACACATGTATGTAAATTGTATTTACATTACATAAATATAAGATACATATATTTAATTCATAATATGCATAAAATATAATATTACATAATACCCTCACCTACCTCGTTATATATACTAATACACATATTCAACCATTTTCCCACTCACCCTTCCCAAACCCCACTTGTTAACTCCATTCACATTATACAAATAAAATCAAATGTCCTATTGGCTCTCCAACGAGAAAAATTCGCATAGGCAGTCAATTAGGAATCATATTCGCCCTATACGGCAAAGTTTATTTTTTTGTTAAGTACAGTAAGGGCGAAACCTATAGAAAGTCGCCTCTTCAAGAGGCGGCTTAGGCCAAAGCCGCATTTGCCAAAGGCGGCTTCTGCTAAATAATAGACAGAACCCGCAGCAACGCCCGACTCCCACCCGCACTCCCTCCCGCCTGCCCTCTTGCGATGCCCTTCTCCCAGCAAACGGCCCACGCCGCCTCCTCCGCCCCCGTCGCCTCCTCCGCCCCCGTCGCCTCCTCCGTCGCCGTCACCTCTCCCTGTCCGACGATTCCTCCTCTGTCTACTCCCCTGCTATCTAGGACATCCTCACCTATCATCAGGTTGTCCAACATTGACCTAAGGTGAGCTCTTCATCCCTTTTATTAACCCTAGTTTGAGATTGTATGTAATGTGTGCGTCTCTCGATACGTATAGGATGTCCATCGATATTTTATGCTTTTGTCACTACGGAGGAACGATAACAAATTCCGAGAAGGACACTACTTATCAAGGTGGTCGTATGAAATCGTTGAAGCTAGTTTCGAACATGAAGTTTGGTACCTTGTTGGAGAAGATTGTGTCGTTATTCCGGATCGAATGTACACAGTACGTTGCGTTGAAATTGTTTCACAAAATGGAGGGGAATGGCAGTAGTTATTTGACGAATGTTGAGTATGATGATGACATACAAGATGTTGTTGAGTATGCAGGAATGATGGGCTCATCATACCATCCAATTTTACATGCAACCCATCAAGATGAGTCTTCCCCGAATATCACCCGAGCATCTTTGCATGTCACCTGTGCATCTTCACCCTTAACTCGAGCTCATGGTGTTGTTATCTTTGATATGAATGACACAATTACTCAGGAAATTGATCGCGTGAGCACTGATGAAGACTTGGGTTTGAATGATACGGAAGATAAAATGAAGAATGATGAGGAATCTGAGGAACACATTGTGTCTGATATACGATTCTTTAATGTTCGTGGTGGTGATGGCTACATAAGAAATGACGAGGATGTCTTTGATGACGATGAGGGACTTAGTCTTGCGGAGGAGCTGAGGAACAGGATGACCTTTAAATTGAAGGCTGACTTGGTCTACTCCGTGAAGATGTTTCACATCAAGAGACTTAACAATTTTCATGTGCATGAGTTGGATAAGTCGGTTTGGATTGTCTACTGCAGCGAGAAAGAGAGAGGTTGTAAATGGCGTTTGCGAGGTCGCAGGCGACCACTGGACGGGCAAATTGTGATTTCTAAGGTAGATGCACCCCACACATGTTTGCATCGAGTAGCTAATCAAGATCATCCTCAACTTGATTGCAATTTCATTTTACATAAGTTTCTCAACCAAATAAAAAATTTCCCCATCCGTAAGAGTTGCAGTTTTGCAAGACATGATTTTCGAGGATTATGGCTACATGGTCAGTCGCAGAAGGATTTGGGATGCTAGACGCAAAGGAATAGAGATTGTCTATGGGGACTGGGCCAAGTCATACAATGAATTGCCATACGTATTTCGAGCATTAGAAACTTCCATTCCAGATACTGTTACAGATTTGAATACTACTGATGTTGGGATTGGTTTAGTGTTTGAGAGGGCCTTCCGGGCTTTTGGACCTTGTATCAATGCATTCCGGCACTGTAAAGCCTGTTGTAAATGTTGATGGGACCCACATGTACGGAAGGTACAAGCAGAAGATTCTTATTGCATGTGGATGCGATGCTGCCAATCATATTGTTCCCATAGCTTTTGCATTTGTAAACAAGGAGGATGAACCTAGTTGGGCGTGGCTCTTGGAGAGGTTGTGTCTTCATGTCTTTAGGGATCGTCCATGGCCCATTTGTTTGTTATCTGATCGTGCACCTGGTATTCGTGCATCCCTATGCAATGATGCTGTACAATTTCATCCTCCATATGTGTATTGGAGGTTTTACCTACTACACGTTGCGAGCAACTTCAACGACGTCCACAAGAATCAAATGATGAAAAAAATGGTCAAGCGGGCCGGTAGTGTGTACTCTCAATCCAAGTGGCAGATTTACATTGACAAGTTGAAAGAATGGAATGAAGATACTCTCAAATAGTTTGATACACACGGTTGCCCCAAGGAGCAGTGGACCATAGCGTTCGACGGTGGATACCGATTCGACTATACCACTGCCAACTTATCGAGAGCTATAATGCTGTTTTGAAAGATGCAAGATGTTTGTCAGTTGTCGCCTTAGTGTTAAAAATCTACTACAATTTTATTGGCTACTTTTACAAACGACATGCCGAGGCACTAGCTATGATTGCTCGAGGTGACCGCTTCACCAAATTTGCCACATATAAGTTGAAAGCGTGGGTGGCCCGTAGCTACGGTCATCGCATAACCTGCATAAGGGGTTCTCCCCTTCATCTTTACGAGGTAATCACGGGGCAACGATTAACACAATTTGATTTTAAAGGAGGGAAGAAGCATACAGTCCTACTTAGTGACCTTTCTTGCACATGTCAGAAATGACAAGTACACAGGATTCCATGCTCCCATGCTTGTGCTGTCATGTCACATTTGAATGTGGACGTGGAAGAGTACGTGGGTCCATGGTACTCATGGAGTGCTCAAAAAGAAATTTACAATGGTATTTTCTTCTCAATTGGTGATAAAGACAAGTGACCAAAATTTCATCATGATATTGTAATCCCCAACCCAACTAGATTGAGGACAAAGGGTAGGCCGAAGTCTAAATGGATCCACAATGAGATGGATATGAGGGAGTCAGTTGTTCCTGCACAATGCGGATCATGTCACGCACAAGGTCATAACGTCAGAAATTAATGACATTCCACCAATAACACAAATAAGTGTGGTCTATGCAGGGGGAAGGTCACAATAGGAGGAAGTGCCCAAACCGAGATTTACATGGTAGTTTCTTGTAATTGTTATACATTTTTAATACTTTTATATATTTTTGGTACTAATCCGCTGATATTATAATGCAGATGGAGCCAGACCCAGCTAATCGTTCAGTTCTTCGTCAGCAGCAACAGCATCGTTCACATGCTGTTTGGTTGGCGGATGTAAGTATTCGAAGACTTTTAATGTACGATCATAACCTTTGCTATCCTATTCTTCTAATATTGTGGCTTTATAGGTATCTAGGTGGCTACATTGTAGGATACGCGAAGGGTTACTGCGCCGGTCACAGTTAGATGAGAGATTGGTAGAGCACGTATACATAGCGGGGTTTTTTGGGGTGCTGCAGCTAGAGTTCATTTCCTTGGATTGGCATTTGTTGACTGCCTTAGTGGAGAGATGGAGACCGGAGACGCATACTTTCCATATGCGTCACGGAGAGATGACCATTACTCTCCAAGATGGTGCATTCTTGTTGGGTTTGAAGATAGATGGGCATGCAGTGACTGCACAGACTACTTCGCCAAGCTGGGCGGATCTTTGCGAGAGATTGTTAGGCGTGCGTCCGCATAGGCCGGATATTGATGGTGCTCGACTACGGATGACATGGCTAAAGGAACAATCCTCTAAACTCCCTGCAAATGCAGACGCATATATGGTCATCAGACATGCACGAGCTTACATTTTGCAGTTGATTGGAGGGATTATTTTTCCGAACAAGTCAGGAAATAAGGTGTCCTTGATTTACTTACCGCTTTTGGAGGACTTACAGGCATGTGGAGCTTATAGTTGGGGATCTGCTTGTTTAGCTTACCTATAAAGAAACATGTGTGTGGCTTCGAGGGTGGACGCAGTAGAGATTGGTGGCTCGCTTATCCTTCTACAGCTATGGGCCTGGAAACGATTTCCTCACATCGTGTCGGTGGTACACAGACGTCTGTTGTGGCACAGTAGTCGACTAGGTTGTCGCTGGAGTGCAGATTTTGACGTCACATCAGATCCTATCCATGTTGTACGACCTTACAGTGGTGCATTTGATCTTAAGACTCCTGATCAGGTAACAAATTAACTAGCACTTACTATCTTATTTAATTTTTTTGGTGACACTACTTATGTAAAAGGTTATATGGGAACCATATACCGCTGAGATCATGAACTCTCTCCCTCCATATTTCCTAGAAGGGTAGCATCTATACACTGCCAGGGTACCACTTATTCATTTCTGTATCGTGGAGTTGTATGCACCCGACAGAGTCCTACGCCAATTTGGTGTGGTCCAAGAGATCCCAATCCAGTGCGACACATCTACCATCTTCACAGCATTGATCTCTGAGGGAAGACATCCGTCGATTGGGTACAGTTCCATGTGCAGATGTGGAACAATTGACGTGACTATGTGTTGGCTACGATACCAATTAGCCATGGAGGTGAAGACGTATCTGTGGATTATATGACGTGGTACATTCGAATCACATGACGATTTATAGGGAGACATGGATGCGTGCTCGATATGGTGGTATGTTAGCGTTATTTCCGTTGATAACGTCTCATTTTTCTTATATGGAGATATTAAGTAAAAGTTTTCATTTTACAGGTAACACGATTAGACGAGATTGTTCACCTTGTGGGTCCTAATGAGGATACGATCCGATTGGTGACAGACACTTGACGTCTTCTCGATGACTCTATCCAGTGACAATTCAGGGATGGACTCCATGAAGATGAAGAGGATGAGGAGGGAAGACCGACCGATGGTACATCTTCACAGCAATATGGACGTGGTAGAGGACATGTACGTGTACGCAGAACTCGAGGAGGACGAGCACATCCCCATGTCGAGGACCTACAAGCTTCGGGGGTGGAATATCAAACTCCTAATGTTGAAATGACTTTTCTTATTCAGCGCCAGAAGCAGGACAAGCTCCAGTGGTTGATCTAGTGGAAGAGTTCAAGCGAAGCTCCGCCTGTGACAATCTGGTTGTTGTCTGTCCCCGACAACAAACTCCACCTGCACCGATGAGAGAGAGGCCACAGAGCGAGCCTGGACCATTGCATCGTCATTCCCCATTACCTCCTTTGGACTATGATGTAATGGTTGACGAAGAAATCTCGCAAATTGAGCACATTGATCGTGCTAATCTATTGTCTTCATTCTTAGTTGAGCCAACTACATCACTTCCTCAACAAGCCCCCGCATATCGTCAATATATACGAAGGAGGCAATACATGTGATGTTATATGAGTTGTACTGTAGTATGGTTGTTGTATCTTGTTTATGTAAACACTGTAACTTTTAAACTTCATTACGTTTCTTAACTCGTAAGCATTTCTGTTGAATTTTTCACTTATGATTTCTTTCAGAGGCATGCAATTTTTTGGGATCTAAATGTCGCATATATATCTAGGAAAACAACAAGCCACAGAAAACTGTGGCTTGCTGTTTTCTGGCTACTGGACAAGAAGCTGCCTTTGGCAAATGTGGTTTTGGTCTAAGCCGCTCTTGAAGAGGTGGTTTTCTATAGATAAAAGCTGCCTTCTCAAGAGGCGTCTCCCTTACTGTACTTAACAAAAAAATAAACTTCGCCATATAGGGCGAATATGATTCCCAATTGGCTGCACGTCCGAATTTATCTCGCCCTCCAACCCTAATTTCCAACACATTCATTCATTCATTCATTCCCCTCCCCCTTCAAACAGAATGTGCACAGACGTACGAAATAACCTCCCCCCGATCACCTCTATCGCAGACCGTCGCACAACCTCCCGTGGCTACCACTACGTCGGTGCCATTGTTGCCTAGTTCTGTTGTCTAGGTTTTTGCACCCTTCATCAGGTAACGATACTAACGAATCCCATTTTTGTTCAATTTGTGTTTATTATTGTTAACAAGAGAATACATGTGCAATCCCCAGAAAAAAGGTTGTCTTCACATCAACTTCTAAGAGACAATTCATGACCTTTCATACAAGAATGGATCCCCCATAATGACCAATTATACGTAGGGGAAGAATTAATTAGATGGGATGGTCAAGGCTCTTAATTCCCTAGAATTTGAGAGTTCGATCTCCCTTGATTGAGAGAATTGCATATGCCCGAATCTTTTTCGCTTTCAAAGTGTAATCAGAGATATCACCTTCCTACTATGTACATCCATCTTAAGATTTAACCAAATAAAAATTCTTTTGTAGGTTGTCATCTACGTTCACACCTACTTCCAGGTCATCTATACTGCAGCAGCACTTCCCTATGTAAAACCTCAATTTCTGTACTGATACAATATCCAGATCAAATAATTAAGACTCTATCTTGCAGTACTAGTCGAGACCTTTCCAATGAGCTCAAGAAAATTGAAATCGGAGTTTCTATGATAGAGATGCGAGAAATATGAACGGAATGCAACTATTGGGTTCGGATCCAGATCCAAATCCAATTAGACTTGACCCTATATAAGGAGGTGCACTTGGCTTGTCTAACCAGACCAATCCAAGCCATTTCGTCGGAGCTCCTCCCTTCACAAGAGCTCTACCACCGGAGACGATTTCCAACCACTGATCTCAAGTACATCAACTTGAAGAGATCGACGCAAGGATCGTCATGGATATATCAGTGTTCAATAAAACATCACGAAATTTTCATTTCAAACGAAGGAAGTTCACAGGAGACCATTCCCATAGGTATGGGTTTTCCCTCCGTTTATTGTCGAATCTGAGCGATTGGATGGTGTCTAGAACACGTAGGCAGTGTCGGTTTCGCATTTTGATGAGTTTTACGCCAAAACTCATTTCGTATTACATCACCTTTGCATGATTTCCCGTTGAATGGCTAGGTGCATGGATAAGATAAATACATATTTGTGATGTGGGTAACAACAAAAACATGGATGTATACTTAGTTTTATGATCGAAGTGACTTCGTAAACGTCGCCGAAGAAAAATCTAGCTGTTGTCTATGTATCAATCATATTATTTGGATGATCGACCATGCATGGATGATCCATCATTTGGTCCCAAAATGGTAGATCATAGTTTCGCTGTTGATCGATCAGTACCGATCAATCATAAAAGCTAGATGATCAACCATATGGGACTGTGGATCCAAATGGACCTAAAATTTGATGAAAATGGATCTTAAAAGGATGTAAAATCACCTAAGACTTTATAGTATATGATAAATGTATGGAATACTATAATGAGCCACTAAATAATGGAATAGGTATGCGGTGAGCACCAGTGAGTTGAGAGCATATTGAGCATCAATCGAGTGGTTATGGGGGATTCCCATATGTGATATGCATACATCCTATGTTTAGTGGACATTTTTTCCTATATGTTCTTTGTACCATGTCGTGGTGATTTTGTGGGTATTGTGATGTAATGACAGAATGAATGTGTCATGATTCCTCTACAAGTCAGTATATATATCATGGATTATAGAGTATGGCTAAGTCAAATAAGTGAGCGCACAAGGATAACTGATTGATGATATACGGGTATTATATACCCTAAGAGGGGATGCACTTAATAAATTTGGAGACAATGAGGGAGAAAGTAAGTAAGCCCATTCGAGGCTAGAGGAACCTAGAAGTGTAAGCCCTACGATATTTTGTAAATAAGTACGTATAAAGATTGTGCGAGTGTTGGGAACTTATCTAGGATGTGTGTACTTCAAACACATGCCTACAAAAGCACCCAACCATAAAGTGATAAATACTTTAGAGTCAGAGCGTGAGATCTAGCATGGGTTAAGATCGGAGACTTACCATAATACATTGGGAACCTAGTTATGATGCGTGTACCTCAATGCATGCCTAGGGAAGCACCAAAACCATAAGGTAGTTAGTATCTTAGATTCATAATGTGAGGTCTGATACGAGCCAAGACCACAGACTACCCATGTTGCTAAAGTTAGATAACTAAATAGATACACTATGAGAGGTCATGTGCTAGGGTCTTAGATGGACCAACTAACGGGTTTGTAAAGGATCCTTATAAAAGATGGGTTGACAAAAAGATCTAAGATGGACCATATGGATATTTACACTTTAATTGTCCGCGTACGTGAAAAGATAAGATGGGATGTATGGTGATTAAATGTTGATTGGAATGATTGTGAGATTTGATATTGGTTTCTAGTATCTAAAGGAACAAAGGAAATCACACTTTCCCTCTACTACTTGGGGTTGAGATTCAAATGATCACGATATCTTGACTCATGTCCTATGCCATCGTGGACCTTCACTGATGAGTGGTGAACTTGGGTGGTTAAATGATGGCTTTAACATGTGTTGTTGCTTTGCCTCACCGGTTGGTGTTGTCTGATGAAAGTTGTGAAAATATCAGATAATGCAAAGATCATAGAAATATTCCACCTATAAAGGTAGTGAGTGAATTATAAGTGTTTGGTTTCTTATGTTATGCTTAGAGGAGTACCATACCAAGAGTGGGTGCAACTTCCGTGGTCCGATTGATTAAGATGAGCATTGTCTCGGTCTGATGGCACATGTGGCTTTCTCATTGCTTGAACAGTGGGATGGCCTACCTGACCTGGTATGTTCCTACGACTTTCCTGGACTACAGTTCTGTGATGGGTAGTGTACTTAGTCAAAGATCCATAATTTATCATAAGGATGTACCTAATGTGATCTCATCTAATCCGTGATGTACTCATTCCCGTGTATTCTCCTTATGACAGGTAAGCTGGGGTAAATGATTTGAGGTGTTAAACTCTGGTTTAAAAGAGTTGGTTTCACCTTTTCACGATTATGACTGTGGAGGTTGTGTATTTGGATTGAAAGTTAGAGTAGTTGAATGACTGTTGTCTTGTATAGTACTCTTACGTATATATACATGTATACCGATAATTAGGGATGTCAATCTGGGTCTACCCATTGGGTACCCGACCCGAACCCGCCCCATTTATGGACTCGAAACTCGTCCCATTTACTTTTGGACGGGTTTGGGTTTTGAATTGACTACCCATGCTGGTATGGGTATGGGTTTCGGATTGCGTTGTAGATACCCAAACCCGAACCCGCCCCAAACCCGATTTTATATATATATATATATATATATATATGAGGAAAGGGATCCTACTCCATGGAGTAGGTAACTTACCTACTCCACTTTCTTTTTTTATTTTTTTGGAAAAATGCTTCCATGGATTTTCATAAATATATCGCTCTAATATGTCATTCAAATTTCATCAGAAACAGAGACTCCTACGGCCTCCAACAAGAACATGAAAAATACAGCAAATCTGTGACCATTAAAAAATGACTTTTTGGATGAAGGCCGTAGGAGTCCCTGTTTCTGACGAAATTTGAATGACATATTAGAGGGATGTAGTTATGAAAATCCATGGAAGCATTTTTCAAAAAAAAATAAAAAATTTTTGAAAAAGAAGAAAATGGAGTAGATAAGTTACCTACTCCATGGAGTAGGATCCTTTTTCTCTCTCTATATATAAGATAGATGTGTCTGTTGCATTTTAATCAAATTAGACCCAAATCCATTTCATATCTAATATGTATCGATCTACATGTATAAGTATCCAACTCAATTTTCTCCTCTCCATCCATTTTTTATTATTTAACTAACTTTTTATATCTTTGATAAATAAAAACTATCAACACAAAAGAGTTAAACACTTAATATATATAAAAATTTAATATTCTCTATATATTGCACATTTTTATGAATCCATATTACACGATCTCACTCTATTTCGTCTATCTGTAAAAATCCTGTATACATTTATAAACAACTTAAGATTTACCATGTCGAAGATATGGGTACTCATTGGGTACATGGGTATCCGACGGGTATATGGGTACCCGCTAGAAATTACCCGTTTAATAAATAGGCAGGTATGGGTAGTGATATTACAAACGGATATGGGTTTGGAAAAGGTAATACCCACCCCAAACCTGACCCGCTGACATCCCTACCGATAATATCATTGGAGTATTCATATAATCATAAAGTAAAGGAGTTGATGATATGACTAATAAAAGGGAAATCGCTTGGAAAATACAAGTGAAAAATGTTATTAAACATTGAATTATAGACCCTCGTAAATTGTTTGTTTTAGTGAGTTGTAAAGTGAATGAATGATGTATTAGTAAATAGTATTTGATGATAAGAGAATTGACAAATGTAATCATTTCTCTTGATCTTCATTAAAGGTTACTTAATGAAAGATAATTTTGGAGTAAAACTGATAGTTAGATCTTTTAGGATCTTTACCGATGAACCATTACCACGGGTCATGGAGCTTGGTTTGTTTTGAGGAGTGGTTATCTAAAATCGAGAATAATGTACAAGATGTTTGTATGTGCGTTGTCATTTGGTATGTGTGTGGTTTACACTAAGTGAGAGCGTTTGGCCGTTTGGCCATTGTGGGATGTTTACCTTTGTTAGTTCTTGGCATACTTTGTTGTCTTTTGCTTACTTATTTAGTTTTCTTGCACCGTACTGGGTAACTTTGCTCATATCATACCCCTTTGAGTTGGATCTAACAGGTGTTGATGGTGTTGTTGTGATGGGAGGCAACTTTGGGACTAGACTTGACTTGTAGTTGCCTCACTGATCAAAGTATGTGCTTACTGGTAGAATTGTACAATGTTGTACTTGTAGATTTTTTCTGTATCTTCTGCATTTTCTAAATTTTTGGTCATTAAGTTGATGACTTATTTGAATTATTTATGTATTACATCTTGCGAACCATGAACACAATGTATTGTTGGAGCATTTTTATTCGTTGGTTTTCCCTCTTTACATTCTGAATGATAATCACGATGTATGGATTGGCTATTGTTGAGTATCTAGGTCTCAGAGACATCATAGTAGGACCCGACAAAGTGGTCATTTCATTATCTTAATAGTCTTAACCCATCCTATACCCTCGACACCTCTTCCACTTTCCACTCACACATCATGTTGAGACTTGAAACAGAGAAGGGAGAAATGCGTGAGAGAGTCCTTGATTTACCAGAGAATCTGATAGATGATCTTCCTACTGACGGATTTGAGATGAGGGAAGATAGATTGCTTGGTAGGGTCGAATCGATGTGAAGGATATCGAGCCCCAAGGATCTCAAAGAAAAAAGACATACAAACAGAAAAGAAAGAGAGTCATGGTGAGAAAGAGAGAGCGGAGCTGAATCAGATTAAGAAAGTTTTGTCGGGTCACGAGAAGCTAAGTGGAAAAGCAGATTCTAGGTCTCAAGATGGTGAAAAGGTGGAAGATCACTACTCGAGTATGATACTGCGAGAACATGTTAACCATGTCGCCATATGCTACTGATATGCCTTCAAACCTCTTCTTACTATAGCAGACTCACTAGACAGATAGGTGACCAACTGTTCAATGAAATGAATAAGAAAAGAATAACGTATAACACATGAATGATTCTTAATCTAGTTGTTATGTGTCAGTTTTATGAGATTATTTATGATAATATTCTTTCTTATAGATGATGGATATGAATTCTAAATTCATGATTGTCTGAATAATGAGAACTTTTTTTATTCATGTCAACCTTCTTTGTTATCTTGGTGTCCATTTTATAACATAACTTATTTTAAAAATATTATGTTTCGAATGAGCAATGAGAACTTATTTTAGCAAATCATCTTACATGTGGATGTCTGCTTTGAAAATTCATTCTTCACAGGATAGTGCATCTATAGTGCTGATGACAAGGATCTTGCAAGGTCTCAAATTATCCTCACGAAGTGCAAAGATAGTGGCGCTGATGCGACCGCTCACAAGACCACATGGTCAATCAACAAATACCCATAATACATAAATAAGTAATGAATAACCAAAAGTATGAGGCACAATTTATTATACTCTACAAACAAAGATGTATAGCATGTAAACGTGTAGAGGTCGAACCATATAGAGCAAGCTAGGTAGACAAATGATTATTGCTGATCCATGTGATCTATGTACATAATTGTCTTTAAATATTTTTATGTGTGTTTTGAATTTTATAATTTTTATTTTATTTTTTGTGTATATATTTTTTTAATTTTCAATTTTCTGATTTTTAATTTCCTTTTTAAATTTAATATTAGATAACAATTATATATATGTATATCTATATTGGCATATATATATATATTTAAAATGTACATATAAAATGAAGTGTATAATATATGTATATAAATTACAGAAATATCATAATATTCAATCCATTATATATTTTTTTAAGATTTTTAAGAAAATATTAACAGTGTCGTTAGGTTATGTAATAATAAAATATAATATATTTAGGTATATACATGTGTATTATACAATATAAGGTAATATAATTATAGATAAAATTAAAAATAATAAAAATGTAATATCTAATATTTTTTGTTTTATATATTTTTTACTATTTTGTGATTTTTGGATAATTTAGATAATTTGTAGGTATTTTTAAAGGCAAAAATATACCAAAATAGGGATTAAATAAATAGGTCGAATTGATTTGAAGATTAAAAATAGCAAAAAGTGTAAAAAATATTCAAATCAATTTTAATTTATAAATAGTAATAGAGAAAATTTAAAGACTAAAATAAATATTTTGGAATTTTTGGTGATATTTCCTATTTTTTATTGGATTTTGAAGCTTTTTAATTTGTAGTCTTTTTCTTTTCTATTCTTTGGGATTTTTGGTCTGGAGTCAATCTAGGGAATAATAAGCACCATATAATTTTTTTGTGATTTTTAAAGGTATATTGATATTTTTGGCATTTTTATAGATAGATAGGGGCAAAATAAGCTCCATTTGATTTTTAGTAAATAGGCAATGTGCACAACATGCATAATAAAATTTGTGGCATGAAAGAACAAGCATCCATGTAAATTACCATATTTTTTCAGAATTTTTGGAGCACAAATGATATTTATAAAAATTATAGAAACATGTAAAAAATGCTTGAATTGGAAAGGACACATTTGTAATTTAAGATAGCTACAAGGAAGTACTGCAAATTTCTGAAAAATTTACAATCGTATCTCAAAATTTTATAATTTTTTTTACAATTAGAACAACCAAAAGGGCTAAAATGTAAAATGTCACCTCACGTGGCATGGATATGAATGCAATATGGAAAACCTGTTAGGGTATTTGTGCAAAATTCACACATTTATTTACACTACGTACTGTATTTTAGATTTATACATTTATTTACAAGTGAAAACATAGGTATATTTACATGTATATCGTGCATTTTATTTTTATTTTGTAGTTTAGATTTTATTATTTTATATACATAATTTATATAATTATAACTTATTTAAATATAGATGAATATATTTTTATTTTATTTTTCTCATATAATTTGTGCACTTAAATAAATATGTATACTTATTATACAAGTATAATTATTGTATATTCATCTACGTATTTTTGTACATTATTTTATTTTATTACTTTCTTTATGGTTTTATATCATTTTAAATATGTACATATATTATAAAAAATATTTACAAAATTAAAATATAAAAATATAGAAATTATAAAGAATAAAATGAATATTTTATTCAGGGATATTGTACAATAGGGGTCCAAAATCTAAGTTTCACACCTTAACTCCAAATTAAGTGAAACTACCTTCAATAAATAGCCAGTTAAAAGTAATATACAATTAAAGTGTGATTTTGATGCATTTTAGTTTTTATTGAGAAGATATGAGTCTGGAAAGTTTGATTTTGGCTTGTTATTTTGAGTATAAAATGTACACTTTATATTATTTTTTTGTGAAAAAAATTATATTTTTCTCGACATTTTTATCGACAACTTTCATGTACAAACTTTCTTGATTTGATAAACAAATAATAAAGAATAAAATAGGCCTCAAAAAGAATTATGGATGAATAAATGAATATGATTTTTCATTGGATTTTTGACCCTTATCTCCTCCTACTTTATTCATTGTCGACCAAATCAATTCTTGACTTGGACTGGGTTAGGGTCATACAATATTTTTGGCATTTTATTTATTTATTATTTCTTTTCTTTATTCTTTTATTTTGGATTTAGACTGCATTTTATACAATCATTATACAACACATAATGAATGTTAATTTGTACAGAGTAATGATATTTGCATGCATTTAGCTAGAGTTTAAAGGCCAAAACGAAAGAACAAAGTTAATGAAATGGAGATCCATCAAGTGGCTATCGACGAAGAAGTTGATGTTAATTCTGATGGCATGGATCAAAACAAGATGAGGACCTCGAATCTAATGTCAATTACTTGCTTTCTAGGAAAAGAAGGAAGAAAAGATCTTAGTTAAATAGAACTGCATCTAGTTCTGAGTTAAGATGGATGTGTAAAGACGGAAGTGTAGGACCATCCCAAGTCATTCAAAATTATTGCTTCTAGAACACCATATCATTTTACTAGTCACAACAAGTTTGAGTGTGTAGTAGGGGAGGATGTGGATAGAAAAAAATTATCGTTCGGTGTGCCATCTTTATAATATGATATTTTGGGCACATTGGCCTTATCTAGCACCAAGTTTGACTAAATGAAAGCCATAGAATAGTATGATATTGTAAATTGTGTAAATTTATGATATTATAAATTGTTAAATATTAGGATATTGAATATAATTATAAATTCTAAACGAGCTAAGTATCAAAACACATTCAATGTAAGACTATCGAACCATTGAACTTGATTTTTGAACTTCGTCATTTTAAAATATTTTGATTAAAAATACTGACAATGAACTATTATCAAACTGAATTCGAATGTCCATTATGCAAACAAACTCAAACTTGAACATAAGCAACTGAACGTATATCAAACTGAACTTGAACTCTCGAACTTCATTAACGAATCGAACTTGAACATGTGTACGTTCCTTACAATTCAGTTTGATTAGCAACCGCATATATGACTCCAAATGTATCATATAGTAAACCAGATTCTTTTTAACAGGAAGAATTCAAAGAATCGATTTCCTATTAGTTGGAGTTTGTATGAAGTAGTTACGAATTTTGGAAATTAAATTGTCATTATTTAGATTTTAACAAAAATAATTAAAATTATTCAATTCAATAATCAATAATCAATTATTGGCATATATAAACCAACGGAAGTTTTCATTAAGCAACCAATTATTTTTTGTTAAAACCTATTGTATGTGCATGTATTATACGTATTTTATCTTGGGTAAAATGGACTACCCATAGAGGGAGACAACTTAGATCCATCCACCCATTTTTATTTTTTGTGATATTTTTATAACACTCGGGGGAATTAAATTACATTAATAAGAGGAACATGTGTTCCAAAATTTGTGAAAAGCATACGTTCATAACGCATAGGAATATTGAATTGAGTTGAATTTTGAATGATAACATGTTTATATTATGTAATCTAAATCTCCCAAGTGTTAGAAAAAAAGTATCATAAAAATTAATAAAGAGTAGGGAAGCTAACATGGTTCACCCATGAGGTTATCCCTATTTTACTGTTACTCATGCGCTATATTTAGGTACATCACACTAAATAAACATTAAAAATAAATAGAAATAATTTAAGAAATACACTACACGTATGCATATCTTACACATACAAATACTAATAAAATTGTAAATAATATTAATCACATATTTGTATGTGTATGTGTTACGAACCCATTTCTCGGGCCGTCGGATCCTCCCATAACCAGATCTGGATACTCAGCAATAATATATTCAACAATCACAACTAACATTCAGAAACATACTGCAAATAGAGCATATTCAGAAGAAAGTTTTTCAACACTTTTCCATTCACAAAATAAAGTTCAGATGATATATTGTCCCACTATAACCATTTACATGTACATTATCTTGAAAGGAAAATATACAAAATACTATTAACTACCTTACAAAGAAAAGCTACTGTGGCTGGCTGGATGTTTAGTATGTAAGCTGGATGGATTTCTAAAGTCCTTGCGATGGCTCACAGACACCTGTTGGGTTTTCCATAAATCATAGGATAAAAATTAGCGAATGCTAAGTAACGAAGACGAGAAAAGCAAAAAATTGTGTAATTTTGCAAAACTTGTTATCACAAAAGGTTTCATTCCTTATTAATTTAAGTCATATTCCTTTCTATTCCACGTCAGGGATTAGTCCAAGGGAACCCACCATTCTTGGACTCCGAAGCTGTGGACACTTCGAGATTGGAGACTGCGTTGATCTTGGTAAGCTTATGCCGCCGCACGTCACCTCAACCAATCCTCTAATACTACCCTGACAATTTCCTTTTCTTTTATTAACCAGGGTCTCAACCCTCAACCTAGAAAATAAACGAGCACACCATCCTCGACGACTCGGTTGCTTAAAACCTCAGTCTAACATTTAATCATATAACCTAGCGACTTTAAATACATATTATCGTGACCTAGCCGCTATTGAACCACCCGTGCCTACACATGGCACGACCACATCTTCCGTCGTTCAACCCGAAGATATTGGCTCCCGGTACCACGTGTTGCAAATCATTCATTTTGTGTGCACTTATCATAACAGGGCAACCGTGTACCACCTAGGTAGGGAAACGCCAATACGGGTTCCTTCCGACAAACCTACAGGTTGCATGTACGACCTGTAGTTCTACTCCCAATCATCCTTAACGTGACACACGATCCTTTTAGGATCCAACTCAAACCACATCAATTCCCACGATGTAATTCTTTCGTTAAGTCTTCGACTTGCTTAATCAGTAACACTTAGTATAGACTCACAAATATATTATTCATATGCATATATACTCATATTTATGCCTATTTAACTCCCAAATCCTGACTTTCAAAGCCACCGCATCAATTTGATGCTTAAACCTTATTTTAGTGGGAATCACACAACAACTCTTCAGACTTTTTCCAAAATAGCAAAAATTAGGGTTCTTCATAGCAAAGAACATAAAATCAAGAATTTCAATAATCTCGTGTGAAAATCCAACAGCAAAAGGAAGGATTTCGTTACCTAATCGAACTCTCTCTCGCGTATGCAAGGCTTTATCGTGTTTCGTTTTCAGAAAATATGTTTTAAGGCTCCTGAAAAGATCGAATTTCATTTTCGTATCAAAAACGCTAAGAACGTGTCAAGAATGCGAAGAACGAACGAAGAACAGAAAAACGCGAAGAACACGAAGAGCACGAAGAACGTCAAGAACATATTTTCTCTTGAAATTTCAACAGAGCTTTCCCTTATATGGGATGATATTTTTAGGAAAATTTCGGCAGAGTTTCCCCTTATATAGGGACATATTTCTCAGAAAAATTTCCGCAGAGTTTCCCCTTATATCGGGACATATTTCAAAATAAAAACGAAAAGAATTTCCTCTATAAAATCAATCGAGAGGAAAATAACAATGAAACTGAAAGAATATACTCAAACAACAAGAGATGAAGAATCGGTAGACACCACACATCTTAGGTGAGTGAACGTGTGACGAATCACAGGGGTCACTGACGTGCATAGCCGCCCGAATCTAAGTAGGGTATTACACAGATTTCTCCATCAAAATAACTATAAAAGCATAATTGAAAGAATAGAAACATAAGCGATGGAGAATCGGTAGACACCACACGTCTTAGATGAGTGAACGTGTGACGAATCACAGGGTTTACTGACGTGCATAGCCACCCACGCCTAAGTAGGGTGTTACATAGATTTCTCCTCGAGCCACAACAGGAAACGAATCGGAAAGAAAGATGGATCAGGAACAAAACTTGGAAGAACAGGAGGATGAATTGAAAGCCTAGCTTACGAAGCAAACTAAGAGAGGATCATACCTTTCTACTCATCGTTCTTCCGGCAGCGCTTCGCTAGCATTCCTCCCTCGCCTCCCACTCCTCCTCCCGACCTCTCGACCCTAGCCCTTGGGATGGTGGTGGTAGTGGAAATCGTAGAGAATGAATGGGTAGGGGGTCTATTTATAGGCTCCAGAAAACCACTAATCATGGTTAGAAAACCATGGTTTAGACCTTAGCCATGGTTTAGCGGCCCCTGATTTTGGCTCATGGTTTTGACCAAAACTTATCCCAAACTTGGGGCTTAAGTTAGAATATTCCAGAGGATTCTAGATTCGCTAATGACGCTTAAGTAACACTAATGGTGATTAACTTTCACCAATCACGATTTAACTTTCGCGGCTTACGCTTATCTTTTGCTAACTATTGATTAGTGTTTACTAATGGTCATTAGCGGTTTTCAATACGTTATTAGTTTCTTTAACCATGTTTAATTAGTCTTAATGATAGTTATTATGGATTAATGATATCTTAGCCTTCCTTCTCTTTCTTCTGAAACTCTTAACAAATCGAAACGAAGTCCGATTCACACGAAAGAAATTCCGTTGGTTTCCTCTTGACGAGCTGGATCTTATTATATAGGATCTGAGATATGCCAAATTCAAGACTTTACAGTATGTGTGTGCCAATTACAAACATACACCTTCACACGCATATTATGCCTATATACTAGCTACCCACCTCACTAACAAATTTTTATGTACATAGTTTATATATTTATAGCATATTTAAATACATATAAATATATTTTATTATTTTATGTACATAATTTATATATTTATAACATATTTAAATACAAATAAATATATTTTTATTATTTTATGTACATAATTTATATATTTATAGCATATTTAAATACATATAAATATATTTTTGCTATATATTTTTGGAGGTAATATGTACAATTAATTAAATGTACGTATTTATTATAGAGGTATACGTATATATAATTCATCTATATGTTTGAGTATACTATTTTATTTAATTTATTTTTAATAAATTTCTTTAATCTAAGTATGTTTATTTATTATCAATAATATTTACAATATTATAAAAATATAAAAGTATGAAAAATATAAAGAATAAATAAAATGATTATTTTATCCAGGAATAATGTATAATAGATGTCCAAAATCTAAATTTTACATCTTAACTCCGAATTAAATGAAACTACGCTCACTAAGTATCTAGATAAAAGTTATTTACAATTAAAGGTAATGTTAATGAATTTTGAGTTCATATGGATAAGATACAAGTACGTGATGTCTGGATTTTTATTTTGAGTGTAGAAAGCACATTATGTCACTCGATCGGTCTCTCCCATTCGAAATCTTGACAAATGCCTCCAATTTTGCTGTTGGGGCTGTTTTAGGATAGAGGAGGGATGTCCTTCCATACACCATATACAATGATAGAAAGACTTTGGATTCCATCCCGCGAAATTACTCCGTTACAGAGAAAGAGATGCTAGTTGTAGTATTTTCCTTAGACAAATGTAGGTCCCACATTTCAGGATCTAAGGTTACCATCTTCATTGACCTCACCGTCATCCGTTACCTTATGGATAAGAAAGATTCCAAACCACGTATTGCCATATGGATCCTTATACTTTAGGAGTTTGATATTGATATTAAGGATAATCTTGGAGCCAAGAATGTGGTGGCGGATCACCTCTCATGATTAGAGCTACCAGATTCTTTTGGGTTTGATACACCTATCACCGAAACCCTTCCAGACAAAGCGATTATTGTTGTCACCTCTCTCCTATGGTATAACGACATTGTGAACTTTCTTGTTGTCAAGAAAGTCCCACAAGGTTAGTCCAGATAGAGACTTGAGACTTTCCTTGTGAGTGCCAAGTCTTGCCATTGGGAGGATCATATCATTAATCCTGAAGGAGTGGATTGTGTTTGGTGTCGGTGTATTCCTCAGGAGGAATACCATAGTGTCCTCATGTACTGTCATAAAATAGAAGCTCGAGGACACCATTCTGGGAAGAGGACAACATCGAAGGTGCTTCTATCCGGTCTTTGGTCGCCTACTCTCATTGCGGATGCCATTGCATTCATAAAGAGATGTATTAACTGTTAGAGGATGTGCACTTGTGGACATAAAGATATGATTATGATGCAACCTATTCACTTATGTGAGATTTTTGATGCATGGGCATTATCTTTATGGGCTCTTTCCCTAAGAGTCAGGGATTCGAGTACATTTTGTTGGTTGTAGATTATATGAGTCATTGGGTTGAGGTTATTCCCACCCAAGATGAGATGCAAACACGATTTGTAAGTTCTTAAGGAAGCATATTATTTTACGATATGGATCCCTCGAGTTGTTATCTCAGACTGGGATAGTCAGTTCATCCATGATAAGGTAAGAGAAATTGCTAGCGAGTTCGGTATCAACCATCAAGTTGCTACTCCATATCACCCTATGACGAATGGTCTAGCTGAGGTTTCAAATAGGGAGGTTAAGATGATCTTGTGGAAGGTTTTCCTAAACCGAAAGGATTGGTCACCACTTATGTACTCGGTTCTTTGGGCCTATAGAACATCCTTTAAAACACCATTGGGTACATCTCCCTTTCGGTTTGTTTATGACATGCCATGCCACATACCTGTTGAGATCAAGCACACTTCATGGTGGGAAGTGAAAGAAGTGATATTTGATTTAGAGAATGCGGGAGATCATAGGCAAACGGAGTTGGCAGCCTTGGAGGAGTTGAGAAATGAGCCTCTTATGAGTAGTCTACATTATAAGGAGCAGATGAAAGAATGACATGATGCACACATAAGTCATAAGCAGTGTGAGCCTGGTCAGAGAGCTTGTCTATTCAATGCAAGACTTAAGTTATTTCTAAGTAAATTAAGGAGCAAGTGGAAAGGAATTTATATAGTGCGAAAGATATATGATAATGGTGGCATTGACATATCCGAGTTTTCTTCTGAGTTAATTGTCAATGTTTGAAACCACTTCTTGATTAGGAGCCGCCAACCGTTGAGGTTGCTCCCATTCATTTTGTATGAGATGTGTTCTTCATTCTTCATATTCTGCATCTCATATACGAGTTTCATTTTTATTTGTTCATTCTTTTCACCTTGTACATGCGTGTTTTAATTTTATTCATTCCTTCTTTTGTTTGTCTTACACCTCAGGTCTCGCTTAAGATTTTTGCTATACATATGATGTACTTTATCCTTAGTATAAGGGGGTGTAGATGTTATGTTGTTCATATTCATTCTGTTTTTATTACCCTTGTTGTTTCTTACACTTAGGGTGTGTGTTACCCTAGTATATGGGGTAATATCGATCATTTCATCTTTGAGTGTTTCATTTTGTATCGTCCACTCTTTCACTTGTCCCTCAGTTGTTAATAATCTTCTAAATACTTGGGGATATTTTACCCTAAGCATGAGGTGGGGGGGGGGCAAGCTGAGTCGTTGATTGTCTACATTCTTTTGACCTCGATCATCTTTATTTTGAGTCTTCTATACGCAAGATTAAATTAATCCTAAGTATAGAGGGGATGATTGAATTCTATTTGTTTAGTCTTTCTTTATCGTTATATATAGTATTATTTTCACCAGCCTATATATAGCCTTAGTTATGTCTTCCTTTGTCGCTTCTTTCTTACTATGAGGACATAATTCACACTAGTATAGGGGATGCCGTATATATATTCTATATACACTTTAGAAGCCATACATCGTACTTTATTGTATTTTTAATAATATGACTCTAAAAGTATAGGTGTATCTTTTGGATTTTTAAAATTCAATAGAAAATTGTAAATGTGAGTTATAAATTTTTTTTAAAAAGTACATATAAAATATGTTGTAAAATACTTGTATACAATTCTTAATTACATAAAATTTGTGAATAAAATTATTTTGTAAATCTTGTATAAAATTTGCATAATCGTGTATATAAAATTGTGTATAAAATTCTTTATAAAAATGTACATAATACATGTAAATTTTTGTAAATGATTCAATTCAGTAGCTCTTTCAAAAATACTAAAATTAAAAAGGTTTAAAATTCATTGGAAAATAGCAAAATTCTTAAAATTGTACATAAAAAGTTTAATATGAAAAAGTTACTTTTATAAAAATTTATTGCATGCATTAGCATTTTTAGAATAACTTTGATTCTTGAATCAAACGGAGCTAAGTATGAAAGATGAAGCTTGGTTAAAGCCTTAATCACTTAATAATAAAGGGCCTTTATTAGGAACTGAAATTGAGACTCTTCAAGTCTTTGACTTAATTCTTTGGGTTCCATAAGATCGTGTTCGGAATTCAACTTAAACTTGCCTAAGGACACATGATGTCATCCGCATAGCTCCTTAACAATTGGTCCAATTTTGAACTCATGCACTCTACACTTAGCTCGACTTGCATGGGGTTGCGAAGAGTAGTCCATTTTAGTGATGTATTTTTATCCTTGTCTAGTGACGCTGACGTCTAAAGATGAGAATGTGGGTTGGAATAAAGATTCAGATGAGGGATGGTCTATTGGCACAATTTTTCTAAGACCCCAAACATGGGTGGAAAAAAAGATGCTATATCCGTCGGGGCACAAAAGACTAATGCAATGCAACCATATTTTGTACTAAAAAGGAGCCAAACACCAAATACATGCATGACCACAATGGTCCAAGCTTCAAGAAGCCTACATATCTTGGCGAAAACTTGGCTAAACGGGCCAAGATTCACAAGAGATGTGTCTAAACTGGTCACACTCCAATTCTTTTCTCATTTTCTACTTTCTTCCCTCTTTCTATTGTGAACACAACATGTACATGAACTTAGAAGGAAATACCCCATCCTCGAGGATCGAGTAGCTAGATGAGGTACCAACCAATGGGATTGTATTATTGGAGTGGTCGGTTCTTCACCGCCTTAAGTAAGAAGAGACTACACCTTTCACACACAGTACAAATTGATTTCAAAGGTGAACAATACGTGTGATGGATGGGTAGATCTGAGCTGGTTGTTGAGGTGAACCTGGATAGGGATATGTGGAACTTAAGAACTGTTGCGACTTAAATCCTAATTCTAATGAGGTCCCAACAGACTATTAATCTGAAGGCCTATTCCAAGTTCTTGATTTTGGGTGAAGTAAAATTTGATTTAAAGAAATAATCATGTTCTAAGTTCTTTTATTTTCCTTTTGCTTATTGTCTTTCACTTGTTTTTAGAATAAGTGTTTGCTAAGGGACTAGCAAAAGTAAAGTATAGGGGAATGATGAATACATGATTCATCTCCTTTATTCTTTTATTTCAGCTAAAATCATTAGTAAAATACATTTAAATATTCATTAATTTTTACTAATTAATATTCTAACCTCATTTATTAATATTATATATAACACTTATTTTATCCAAGATAAACAAATAAAAAGAAAAGGAAAAATAAAATAAAGAAGAATGTATATATGTAACTATGTACAAACAAATCCTAGTCCTGAGACCATGCCAATATTGACTTGGTTGATAAAATATACAAGTAAGGGGCGTTAAGGATCTTAATATATTAAAATATCAAAAAAATCAAGATCATTAATGTATAGTTAAACATATTTCTCATCTTATACATATGTTTACCTATTTTATTTATCATTTAGATAATTCCAAATCAAAAAAATTATTTAATTAATAAAAATATCAAAATATCAAAAAAATTATTTAGTGTAAAAATAAATAATTACATTGAATCGAAAAAGCCATAAAAAATGACTTTCAAGTTTTATAACCATTTATAGAAAACTCCAAATTGGCAAAACTCATTTTTAGACTCCGTTTTATAACAAACAAGATCGTGTCTATACTTAAAACTTGGAAGCTCTCTTCAATGAATTGCATGATCCCCAAAAGTGTCTAAGCAAGCCTTACGACAAACTGGGCATATCTCGTCAGCTGAAAATATTGGAATCATGAGATGAAATCTGATGATATTGTGATACTCCATCTGTGACATGTGCAGACCTAATCCATCAAATCAAGGAGAAAATCTTGAGCATGATCAACTTGAAGACACCGAAAAAATACCTTTTATATAACGATCACTTTTATTAAGTGCTACTTTTATTACAACTATATGTTTTATTGTATATTTATACTTTAATTTTACCAAAAATTACATTTTATGATTATAGTTAATAATATTTTTATTTTAGGACAAAGTAAACGAAAACTTAAGAGAATTTATAAAGCAAATCGAAAAGCATACAATAGAATATTATTACAGATGTTTTAGCACTTGTTACTATTTTCCCTTGTTTAATTACAACTAGTATCAAGCCCACGCTTCATTGCATTATTGAATTGAAAAAAATACCAGAAATAAAATTAGCATGTTTTAACAAAAAAAATCAGCTTGTCTAATAGATATTGTATTTAATATTATTAGTTCTCATATTTTATTGTTTTTTAATACAAATGTTGTAAATATTTGTTTTTTTCTATATTTTAAAGTAACATATCTTATGTATTTACAAATATACGATATTTAAATTACAATAATGATATTATTTATAGTAAAATTGGTTTCCCTATAATTTATAATGGTAGTCATATTCATTGCTCAAAATTTGTATAACACCAACTATCTATTGATTTTTTTCATGAAAGTTTGATCAATGGTTGCTAATTTAACAATGATTAACATATAACATTACTTGATAATTATTATTATATGTCTTATCGTTAACAAAATATAGAGCAACTATGACATCCATCGTGACTATAACGAATCAAAGATAATATTCTGATGAATAATAATCATTATAAATTTAACACTGAAATATATGGCAACACATATTAAATCACATGTTGTCAATGGTCAATTTTGGTTTTAGCAAACTTTAACTACTTCTATTGCATTATTTTTTTCCTAAGATGAAGGTTATTTTTTCTAAGATGATGGTGTTCTTAATTACATATATTTAAACTTGTTCTAGTATACACATGAGTTATTTAATAAAGTTGTATTTTTTCTTTCAAAGTTGATGAAACATGTTTTTCGACCATATAAAAGATAAAAAGAGGTTAAAATTATAAAGGCATAATTACACCCATAACCCTGAGTAATTTGGCAATAACAATCATAACCCTGTATAATCGCGAATTACATGAGAAATCCTGAGCAATGCTTAACTCTTACATGACATACCCCTGTGTTATGTTCCGTTTAGAGTACTCGTTATGTTTGACAGTTTCCGTTGAAAAAGGACAAAAGTACCCTTAAAGTTCTTTCTTATTTACGATAAGATGCCATCCAAGCATCTCCTCCTGCAACCTCTCGCAGCCCCCGTCATCCCCGGAGCTCCGTTCCCATCTTCCTCCCACGCTCGCCCCCTCGAAGCATGCCACTGGCGAGCTCCTCCTACAACCCCGCGTCGCCTCCCCTGCTAGCAACCCCCATTCTCCCCCTAGCCCCGTGCCCAGGTTCCTCCCACTTGATCGTAGATAGCAGAATGAATCGTGTGTGCAGTTCCACCTTTGGCCTCATTCCATAGGCCAAGCAAATCAAAGCTCGAGCAATCTCACTTGATCTGTAGATCAGCAGTTCCAAGACCTCAGTCTTGAACCACTACCTGGAGCATTAGCTCTGTTTTTAACCAGAACTGTTCCCGGAGAAGAAGAGCCATTTGGGCCTCGTGCTACAGTTACCGTCCATCGTATAATTACACGGAGCAAACGACCCGCCGCCCCGTCGATCTCCCGAGCACAAAACCCCTCCCCACCCCTTGCCCCGCAGAGCACGAAGCCCCTGCCCCCACGCAGAACCCCCCTCCCGCCCGCCCGAGCACGGAGCCTCTCCTCCGCCTACCTCCCCTGGGCGTGGAGCCCCTGCCCGAGCACGAAACCCAACCCCCCCGTGTCGGGCACGAAGCCTCTCCCCCAGCCCCCTCGTCCCGAGCACGAAGCCCCTGCCCCCTCGGTGCTCCACGACTGCCGACCTGCTCCCCTCGAGCTCCGCAACCTCCCTGCTCCACAGGAGTCCCCCCCATCACCGTAGCACCCCCCTGCTGATGGAGTTCCAGCTGGAACCACTTGCCACGGTCGATCCCTTCAACCTCCCTCTCCCACCGTGCAGGATTTGTTTTCTTTTTTTATTTTGATTAATCCTAACCGTTAATGGGTAGATTGGTTAGATTAACTCACTTATATGGTTGAGTTAACGTATTAAATTAATGGAGGGTTATGGGTGTGAGACGGAGTGACTATTCGAGGTTTCTCATGTAATTCGCGATTATACAGGGTTATGATTGTTATTGCCAAATTACTCAGGGTTATGGGTGTAATTATCCCTATTATAAAATAGAGTAATATGATAGAACTTCAAAATGATTATTATCCACCCAATCATCAATTTATTAGATATTTATAAAAAAATTCTTAATTTTCAAAATAATTGTATACAAATTACGATATTTTATTTTATTAGTAGATATGATAAATATTCCTTCTTTTTATAAAAATGGATTAAGGGGTAATACCATATGGTGAAAATAATATACAAAGTACTAATCAGTGATGCAAATCTTTTTTGACTAAATAATATGTTGGAGATTATAGTTGTTATTGGAATACTTTTAACTTGCACATACATAAGGTTTAATAAAAGCAGAGGGAGAGCTTATAAAATGATAAAAAATATGACCGAAATTGAGTGGGTGTATGAGATAATGTAGAGAGAGAGAGTGATACGAATGTAACATGTGTTGAATTAGGGAGAAGAAACACAATGTTCATAGTTGCATGGAATAAAGGAATTGTTTAGACAGAACATTTACTATGATAATTAGCAATCATATTCAATATTATTGATATTAGTTACTTATCTACTTCATTCAAGATTATAGAAATCATACTTACACATTCTTACATTTTATTGCTTTCACTCAACTATTCTTATAATTAAGTGGAGATCTTCCAACATAATCACATGATTTTCATTATACTATTTCTTTTAAATTAAACTTGAGATAGATTAAGTTGGATCGATTTTTATTATTTCATATTAATTTAGGGAAAAATCCAAAATCTAAGTAGAAAATATCATAATATCAAATTTAATAGTGTAAAAGCTGTAATTGTATAACAAAATACCAACAATTTTTACAAATATTGATAAAAATTATCCATGTTAATTAAGTAATGATGATGGCTTTATGGACTATTAATTTCAGTTTATATCTCACTTGGATCATATCATATCTTAGTTATAACAAATAAACAAAGAACATATTTAAATAACACATACTTTGAATCTGTACATGGTTGTAAAGTTAAAGATTTATTTTGCCCATGCTATATTAATAGACTATTTACATGTTATTAATTAAAGTAGAGAGTTAAAAATACTATTTATTATTGTATAAATATGAAAAAAGACAAATAAAAGAATATGATGGAACTTGCATATAGGTATATAGTCAGACAAAGTTTTCACTTTCAAAATTAATTATTTTTTTAAAAATTTAACATTACTAATTTTACCTAAATAAAATTTAGGTTGAGTCATCTTTTGGATTTTTTATATTCTATACTATTTTATTTATTTTTATATGAATTTATAAATTATATATTCTAGCAAATTTTAAATAAATATATTATATATATAAGATTGAAATTTAAATCTAAAGTATCTAACGATCTGACGAGAGTTCTAAGATTTTACATTATATGCATAATAAAATTTATCTTAAAACTTAGATTTTCATACGTTTTGTTTTCTTCTTAAAAACGTTTATAACTTTTGTTTTTTATACATTGAGATGAAGGTAATATTGATATTTCTATTTCTCCTCATAAATAGCTAACTTTTTGCATAAAAATTTATATTTTCCAGTAATTAAAAAAATTAATTATAGGAAGATTGTAATTCATAAAAAATAAGATTAATATTTAAGCATATTTTACAATCTAAATAAAAAATGAAAGAATATCATGAACAAATTCCATATAGGAATCCTTATCCATCTATATTTCAACTAATTTTTTAGCTCCCTATGGAGTCAATCCTTTTTTAATATCAAATAATAAGTATTTTGATATATATATATATAATTACAATTGTCAAACATAATATCTAATAAGTTAAAATGGATTGATGAAATTGATAATTTTCAAAAGCAATATAAAAATCTAAATATAGAGGAAGTGAAGAGAGAGGTTAGGAGATAAGGAATGGCTTGTTGCATTTGTGAAGGGAAGTGAAAAGGAAGAGCATTTTTTTAAGGGTGCAAGCCACGCTATGTGGAGGGGAAGAGGATCGGTATTTTTATGGAGAGGAGAGATAGATTGTTAGTGCGGTTGGGAAAGAGTGGATGGGAGCAAAGAAAGGGCTGACAAGTGTTTGCTAGAGAGGAAATATGAGAAAGAATCGTTTGCAAGTGGAAAGTGAAGGGGGAGAATGGATACGTGAGGTGCAACGGTTGGGGTATCCACATGTCAAAAAACTGGGTAAAAGCCCATCTTTAAAATAGGTAATATATACTATTATTGAAAATATCAAAAATATATTAGAATAAAACATGTGAGTTTTGACGTTTGGACCCCTCTGTATATATGCACTATATGTAAATATAAGTTACTTATTATCTATTTAATTATTCTTAGCTCCATATAACTTAATTTTTTCTAAATTGTTTATACAAATCAATAGAAAAAATATAAAAATATAAATTAAAATTAATTATTAAAATACTAATAAAGTCCAAAATCTAAAAGCCGTAATCCCGAACTTCCGAACCTCATAACTCAACCATATGAACTTTGAATTGGAAGTATTCATTTTTAAAGTTCATTTTATAAAATTATCTATAAAATAAAAGTAATTGCACTAAAATCAGACTTAATATGCAAAAGTAGATCTTGGGAACCTATTGGTATACTTGTACAATAAATCTTAATTTTATTCTATTTATTTTTTGTTATTTATTATTTTTTATCCTTATAATATTTAATTAATATTATATTATTAATAAAAAAATATAAATAAATTTTATTAAAAAATAAAATAACTTAAAATAATTAATGACATTAATTATATAAGTATAATTTACCTATGTTATTTATATGAGTTTAGTTAACTAATTAAATAATATTATTTCTATAATTAAATTTATCAGAAAAATATTTATTAAATTATTTATTATTTTAGTTAATTAATTAATTAAATTTATTTTTTATTTTATTTAATTTTATTATTGCCCTTGGTTTGACTGGTTAAGTCGAGGTTTAACCAATCAAACCCTGTCTTCCTCCTCAGCCTTCTTTCCTCTTTCCCCTTTCTTTCTCCTTCATTCTCCCTTTTTTCTTCTCTCTTCTTCTTTCCCTCCCAATAACTTGGGACCACCAAGCCGCTCTCCAACAACTCTCCTTCAACCTCCATCTCCCTCTATAAAAGGACCTCCAAGCCCCCTTCATCTCCCATCAACCAGTTGGCTCTCATCTTCCACTGAATTATGGTAGAGAGGAGATAGTGACATACCTCCGATTCCTTCATTGTTGAGCGACATCGTGGAGAAGAGATAGAGCTAGTGTGATCACGCCGATGTGCAATAATAGCTCCATCGTGTATAGTCCGGATCCGATGTCTGTAGAGGTAATCATCTGAGGTACTCCTCTGGGTTCCTCGTTCCCAAGTGACATCACCCGCATCTACGATCTTCAACAACCAGATCCATAGGAGATCCATTGAGATCCTCTATCAATCATCCTGATCCATCCATTCCAGGTTTGATTTCCTTCTTCGATTCTATTCTCAATTCATATGTTCTCCACTCATTCCTCCCTAATTTGATCTGTAATCATCGATCCGATCATCCCACTCTGATTAGCTTCCACTTCTCCATGTTCATCCATCCCTGTTTATCTTATATCCTCATGGATATGAGCTTTTCGATCCTCATCCCCCGCATGCAGAGGATCACCTATCCAGTTTCCCCCATTTGTACTTAACTCTAGGTCGTGGTTTGCATTCTCGAGCCTCTTCTAATCCTTGCAGGAACTTGTTCATCTATAGGATGAGTAGCAGCTCACAGTAATATTCATCCTGATCAAATCTTATTTTAGAGCTGATAATCTTCTTTGACTAGAGTACCAAGCTCAACAATTTCTTCAAATTGGACCAATCGAGATTTGTTCCTAATCATCGAGCTCTGTCGTAGATCATAACACCTCCATCCAGTTCATCCAGGAGCATCATTGTATGATAAGAATTTGAGTACCTGTAGCATGAGCATAAGACCTAGATACCATTAAGCAATCTAACCACTATTGAGGAACCTCCAGCACCGCATTACAGAGAGTGGAGCGTGCATCTGGAGATCATGTCTCACATGGAGCTTCAACTACTAACAACCAGAATGATCATCATCTAGAGGCATAAGATATGAAGTTCGAGAATATGAGAATCGAGCACACCACCTTGAATCCTCGAAGAAGAGGAGCAAGTCACCTCTGTCGCACTTTTCAATTTGGGGAAGAACAACAACTATTTTTCGAGATTGAAGCACATCCATTCGATCAGAATCCAATGCTCCAAATTAGCCACTGCCCTACCGATGAAGATCTCTCTCGTGCATTGCACGTGAGCTAGGATAGACAGTTTGGGATTTCACAGCTATACCCCTCAAGCATTTTGAATTTTCAAATAGATCTGGTGCCTCTTTCTATAGGTTGATCACATGACAATCACGTGTAAATTGAGGAGATTTTACATGTTGTATCCTTAGTGTTTCGATTTTACGAACATGCCCTGCTAAGCTCCATCATCTAATCCATCACGTGACGTATTGGTCTTTTTGTGCATAAGTTCCCGTATTTTTGCTTATTTCTAAAGCACCCTAATAATTTCTAGACTATTACTATTATACCCCTATATACTATAAATAAATATCTACTATATTCATATTAAATAATATACTAATAATAAAAAATAATGAAAATGCTTGTAAATGCCTATACATATTCTATACAATATTATATTAGTTTTGTAAAATAAAAACTATTTTTTATTTTTAATAAATAATTAAAACACTAAAAAATACACAAACTTTTTAAATACTTAAAAAATATAAAATACCTTTAATCTATAAAAAATAGTTACAATGTATATTACTATATTTTTAATAAAATTGAAAAAAATAAAAAACAAATATTAAAATTACTAAAAATATAAAATACATAAGAACTTAGAAAACTCATAACTAATTCAAGAAAAATTAGAAAAATACTTATAATTCCTTGTTGGAAAGGGATTTTCATTTACTTTCTAGTAAAAATAAAATGAAAATATTTTCTTACTGTTTAATTTAAGTTAAAAATAATTCTCTATTTTGAATAAAAACCTTATTTTCATCCATATGAATAATTCAAAATAATAAACATCCTAAAAATTACTTCAAAATTCACAAAAATAGGAAATAGAGTTCAAAACATAAAAATCATAAAATAAAAATCATATAAAAATATAAAACTCAATACCAATATTACTTCACTCATAGGTAATAAAATCACAAAATTAATATACAATTCATAAAAACCATAAAAATCATAGAAATTCCTTAAAAATAAATAAAAATTAGGAAACCCCTTTACCTCAGATACGATATTATTATACCTTAATTTTCGACAGTTTACCTTCTAGTGTTCAATACTCTTGTACTTATTGCTATACATATTAGTTTAGGAGTATACATAAAAAACAAAACTTTTTCTAGTAAAATCTGCCCAATCGATACCACATTGTTCTATCTTTTTAGATCTGTCAAGTCGTGATTTTTCATTCATGTAAGTGGCGGGTGAAGAGGAAGGATCATAACTCATAAGGTGGCGCCGATGGCAAGTAGAGAGGAAGAAATCGGTGGTGATGATTAGTGGGAGGAAGGAACAAGTGGTGGTTACATATCGTGGTGGTAAGTGGCGATGACAGGTAGCGAAAATTGCATACTGTCAAAATAAAGTAATATAATGCCATGTACTCAAAAATCCACTATCACAACAAAATAATAATACATCAATTTCCTGAAGATATGTCATCAACGGTTAGATAATATGATAGATTTTCTGGGGAGCTAACATGAAAATGACCTAAATGTACGTCATGCCCATAAAATCATTAAGGGGCCATTTGAAAAAAGGTTATCTTGAAGAGCAAAACTCTCTCAAGAAAAGAGATATCCACTGGATAACTATTTTGTGCATTTTGTTGTTTTGATAGAGGATTTTACTGTTGAGAGGGTTTGTTGTGATGTGATTGCATTGAAGTTCAGAAAAATGACTAAAAATTGAGTATTTTATATTTTTTAGATGACAAGATTGTATGCTATTTGTCATTGGAATGAATGAAAGAGGAATGGATTATTTGATGTATTAAAATAGGAGAGAGAGTGGTTTCGGATGGACCCCACAAGAGAGGGAATAAAAGAAGGGCATGTGATCTAAATCGAGAGGAAAATGGGTTGTCTCAAATACTTGTTATGAGTTTGACCTATCTCATGGTATACCCAAATACCTGGTACATTGAAAACGGGAGAGAGATGTTGATGATGGTACATACTGATGGAGAAAAATTATAATAACTCCTCTAAATTACGTTTGAAAAATATTTCCTAAAAAGGTGAGGTGACAGAGTGAACGCTTGATGGAATGAATGTTTTGGGTAAGATTTTGGACCCACTTTTAAGGGTGTTCGTTTGGGAAATAAGCCCAAGAATAATGTTGCTATACCCCTCCTCTCACCTTCGTATCGTTACTTTTCTTTACTTTTCTTTGCACATCTCTCTCTACCTTTATTTTACCATTTTCGATCCTTATTTTTGTTCTTATTCAACCTTACCTATCATGATTACAACTTATTCTACTTTATTCTCATATTTCCAGCTGAATGGGAAAATGCCTTATTCCAGCTTATTCTTCATCTTTATTCTTACTTATTCTTAAACTGAACACACCCTTAATGTGCGAGAACCATTTTTTCTAAAAACATTTTACACGTTTTGGAACATGTTTAGATCAACCAGCTAGGAATGGGCATCTCAACCACATGCATCCAAACCATATTCCAACCCAACTTCAAAGATTTCAGCAGGATTTGGCAACATATGTATGTACGTAGTTAGGTTATTCTTGGCGTTACGTAGTTGGGTTATTTAATTGCATGCACAGAAGAGGAGGACTTCTCTCTCTATCTCTAGAATACTGAAATAGCTGGTCATAAACAACAAGTGCAAGCTGCTCGTTTGAACGTATCCAGATTTTGTCACTGCATGCCTACTTGCATTCAATTCCTTCCTTCCCCATCCGTCCGTTTGATGTTGCACCTACTCGTTTCCTATCCATTTATGCATTTATTCCTATCCATCAATTCCTTCCTACAGGGGAAATCCATTGACATTGATTTTGTGACCAAACATTCTTGTAACATATATGCGTCCATGTCCATGAAAAAATATACGATCATATATGCATTTATATTTAAAAAATGAAAATGATAATAACATTTATATATGTATCTATGAAAAAAAAATGAAAATATGTATCATTATTCGTAACCATATTTGCGAGAAAACAAAAAAAATCCTTATATGTATTGCTATCCACACAAAAAATTTAAATATCCATATTAGTTGAAGATGTTTACAACAGTAGAAAGATACGAGTATATCGACTGCAAAATTATTGAATACAACTATATTTGCATCCATATCGGTGAAGGAATTGAAATTGTAACAATATATGAAATCAAAAACCATCTAATCAACCTGTTTTTCCTGAGAAGGAAGTCAATTAAAGTTGGTCAAAACTGATGAAAACTCGGTTGGACTACTTTCTATAGATCCATGGAATGATTTCACCCACACACAAGCATATTTAAAAGGAATGATTTCACCCACACACACACACACACACACACACACACACACACACACACACACACACACACACACACACACATATAGATTGATTGCACACACATGAAAATTTCATACATATTAAAATGAAATAGATATATTTAAATATATATTGGTGTTGATATATTTATAATTGTCTCTTTGCATCCCTACTAGATTATGTTCCTGATAAAGGGTGGGCCTTTAAACACATAGATTGGACCGAGAAATATGATGGCAGTTGCAATAATATATGGGCTGCAATTGGGCCTGTGGGCCTCTCCTAATATATATGTGAACGGTGTACGTTATAACTAAATAAAATCTGTGCATAGAGTTCAATAGATCATTCACAAGGCATACTATTTTATTTATTTTTTACAAGCGCACGATCAGATACGATGGTAGAGTTTGATTCCAAGATGTGAATCCAAATATACTTCTAAGATTGTCGTGATATTTGTTTGAACTCTGTTTGACTCATGCGAATGGTAATCCTCACACAAAACCCGGCTTAAATACGAGGAAAATTAGAATTGCTTGTTGGATTTTCTCTGCATTTCAGTGAGTTTAAGTTTAAACAAATATAACTTTTTCCAGATTTGTTTTAAGTTTACGCAATTTCCAATTCACACACAAGCATCTAACCCAATAATGATATCTGAAATGAGACTCATTAAATCCAGTTGCATATAGCCGTTTTTGACAGTTAACGGGTCTCCTCGGTAATGTTGGGTGCAACCAACGAGATTATAGGAACTTGCTATCACTTAATGTCTTGATGGGCGATAAACAACTCTCTTTTGGCTCTTTGTTAATGGGCAGTCTGTCTATATAAAGGACTATACTCTTAGCCTTTCAAACACACAAAACACAAAACAATAAGCGTCGATAATCTTTCTATTCTCCACCTCCATCTGCTATCCATCACTTCTGCGCTCATTGCGAATTCGCTTAGGCGGATTTTTGTGCTTTGCTTTTCTACGGCGACGAGGGCCAACTGGCGTTCGACGTTGCTCTCTTGCTAGCACCGGGAGGCATCATCCAACTAGGGGTGATTGAATATGAGAGGCAGGCTGCCATCAAGTTCGTGCATAGGAGCAACAGAATCTGTTTTCACGCAACATCTTTTAACGTGCCTCTATTTTCCAGTCTGACTCTTTCAAACTAAGATTTCTTTGTTCTTATTTTGATCACATTTGCTTGCCAATCTTAAAACAAATTATCCTTACAAACAATGCCAGAAAATTATAGTAGCTTTTCTAACATTTCTAAAGGAAAAAATTTAAATATGAGAAAAATTGAATATATAAAGGAGAAATAAGTATAGATCATGATTCTTATAGGTTTGAGGTTTTGATTCATCTTCTATCCTTTTACTCTAGAGAATTAACAAAAAATGTCTATGCAAGCAATTTCCTCAACCTGGAGTCATGGGAAAATTACAAGCTAGGAAAGCATATGGACGGTGCATTTGCTCGTTTCCTTTCGACATGTACCTTGGTCGCATGATTTATACAATGGCTATACAAGTAGTATTCGCAATCTAGAGTGGTGGGCGAGGAGCTTTTATCCTTATCTTGTTATGGTATGGATGTACTGTATACTCTGATAGTGAGTTGCCCATATGATGGAGCATGCATACCGATCTGGTGATGGTGAAAGGATAGGAAGATGGTTCGCTGATAAGCTGAAAGGATAGGAAGATGGTTCGCTGATAAGCTTCCAAAACTCAATGTGAAGGAGAAGGGATGACATTGTAAGAATGAGCTTTTGGTGGCGCCATGGAGCTCCAAAAACAAGCTAATAGTGGTCGAGAGCGAGGAAGAAGTTCTTTGAAGATGGGTAGAGAAGATGGTAAGAAAATGAATATTAAAACAAAGTATAACAAAAGTTTGCTAATACAAAAGAATTCAAAAAAAGTACATGATTGGAAAAGCAAGTAATTTAAAACACTATGTACATATGTGGAAACATGTCTCACAAGTGCAAATGCAATAACATTTTAAAAAGTCAAATACTATTTTTTTATGCAATGCTCTTCTCCATGGGAGCAACCTAAAAGGTGTGAGGACATTTGTCAGAGTCTATCGTACGTGGGAATATCAATCGCAACTCGTGAATTAGTACAATAGAGGAAGAAAACAAAAAAAAAAGCTAATATTTAATGTTGGGTTGGGGAAAAGGAGATGTGCCATGCTTAATGCTGAGTTTAAATGCTATAATGTTTACACTATATATAACTGATATAATCTTAAAATGCTGAGTTTAAAAGTATGTTAAATGCTAAGTTTAGAGGTTTATACTATAATGCTATACAACTGTGTTCAGATGCTGTGTTTGAATGCTGTATGTCTATTTTAAAATGCTGCAATGCTATTCTCTGCGTTTAATTATTGCTATATGTATTGTCTAAATGCTATACAACTGTGTCTAAGTGCTGCTATACGATTACTGTTTAAGAGCTGCTACACACTTGTTGTGTAAGTGCCGCTATATGTGTTTCTCTATTAACACTTGTTGATTAATTTCTTTTGTATTGTTGTTGTTTAAGATTTATTCTACTTTACCTTTAAGTGCATCTATTTGTGTTAAGGTGCTGCTATACTGTTGATGTTTAGTTGTTGCTATAAGGTTGATGTTCAAGTGATCCTATATGTGTTTAAGTGTTGATATATTTCTGGTGTTTAAGAGCTGCTGCACATTTGTTAATTATGTGTTGCTATGGAGGGATGGAGCGAGGGAGATGGAGAGAGAGAGAGCGAGGAAAGGTGGGGGAGGGAGAGAGAGGGGGAGATAGGGTGAGAGGTGGGAAGGGAGGGAGAGAGGCATCTGAGGTTGGTGAAGGAAATGGTGCGAAAGGCGCTCAGGTTGGAGCAGATGTGGAGATGGACGAGGCCGATGTCGAGGCGGGCTGGTCCTCGGTCGTGGCAAAGGGAGGCCGAAGGAAGAAGCAATTGGGATCTGGAAGGTGTTTTCGATGTGGTGATTTTGGCCATTTTGCCAGGTCCTACTCCAAGGTTGTCGTGTGCTTCAAGTGTAATGGAGTGGGGCATCGGAGCTTTGTTTGCCATCGTCGGGGGACTGACGGCCAAAGGTGCGGGCTTCAGATCAGGTTCTGTCAGTCAGAAATCGATATCTTGTCTCGGATGCATATGCCGGCGACACGTTGAGGGCGGCGGATGATCTTTTACAACTGCTGGGTTCGAGTTTCGAAGGTGACGTCGTGGCTTTCTGTGGCGGAGTCGTATGTGCCTGTGGGCTTTCTGAGTGAGAGGAGGAGAGTCTTTTGAATGGAGACACCGGCCCGCTGGTGGATCGTCCGTGGTGGAGAGCTCGGTTTCGTGATGGGGCTGAACCATCTGTAGGGACAATTTCGAGGCGGGTCCTGATTTCTGGAGTACCGTTGAGGTGTAGGTGCCTTGACACTATCTGGGATTGCTTGAGGCCGCTTGGAAGGGTTGTTGCCATCCTCTCGGATGGCCTCAAGCCTGGTGGTGGATCCGAGGTTATGGTGGAGGTGTCGGGGACGCCTTGTCCTTTGTCGGAGAAGATGATTTTGGTTGCGGGTCGGACCTCGTTCCTTCTCGGCTTGGTGGTGGTGGACGATGCTTCTTCGCCTGTGGCTGGTTCATTGGGAGGCCGTGGAATACCTCTTCCTGGAGGAGAAGAGAAGGTGGAGGAGGCGGTGGCTCGTGGGCATTCGACGTCGGAAGCGGTGGAGGATGCAGCCGACTGTGCATCGTCGTTCGCTTTTCCCGGTGGGGTGGTTACACCGCAGTCCCCAGAGCCATTCAAGGGAGGAGTTAGGCGTGGGCATCGGGTCGGGCTGGGCCAGCCCATTTACATAGGTATAAAAGCCCATTTGGCCCATGGAATTTGAGGCCCAGGCCCATCCAAGCCCAATTAATATCGGGTCGGGCTTAGCCCGCTTAAAATTGGGCTTAACTTCATTTTAGAAGCCCAAGCCTGCCCATTTAGCCCACAAGCTATACTACGACAAGTATAGATCCAATCTATTTATTAAGCCCATTTTATATGCCCGTCAAATCATTATAAGTATGCAAACGTTGCTCACTTATGGAATAAATATAGAATTGACAATCAATCAGCTCTATAATGGTGGATGGATTAGTGGATTAGTAAATAAATTAAAAATAGAAAGTGCAAATGTTGCTACGTTTTCAATCTACCAGAAAATCCAATTAGTGTATTTCTTGAAATAGAAATCTCTTCATTATTAGACATATGAGTAAAATCTACCATATACGTTATGATTTAGGTATATGATAATATGAAATTTGAATTTTGTTATTATTGTTTTTCGGGCCTATTGGGTCGAACCGGGTTTTCAAAAAAAAGAAAACAATACCCAAGCCCAAGCCCATTTAGTTGCGGGTTGGGCTAGGCCCGGATTTTTTCGGGCTGAAGCTTTAAAGTAATACCCAAGCCCAGTCTAAATGGGTCGGGTACCCACAAGCCCATTGGGTACCCGGCCCATTGCCCAGATCTAGGAGGAGTTATTACGTGTATTAACTCTTGGGTGCCAAATAAGGGATTCTTTCAAAATCGGGCATGCGATGAATTGGTGGGGGATGCCTTTCCAAGAAAAGTAACCTTTCCATGCACGAGCTCAATTAAGGGCGCGGATCCTCTACCGTAAGTGGATTGCAGCAGACTCTGCTGCAATCCACGGATGGCAAACACGTGGCGCTCAATGATCCAACGGTCGAGGATCCGCCCCCAGCCCCCTCCTCTCCCGAATCCCTACTCGTCCCCGACCCTCTCGCCCCCGACCTCGCCGCCTCCCCGACCCTCTCTCGCCCTCCCATGACCTCTCCGTCGCCCCGACCCTCTTGTCGACCATCGTCCCCGACCCTCTCGCCCCCGACCATCGCTGCCTCCCCTACCTAACCCTCTCTCGCCCCCGACCCTCTCTTGCCGCCACCCCACATGTGGCAGAGGGCCACGGAGGACGTGGAGGAGCGCTGGGCACGGAGGCGGAGGAGCTCCTCACGTGTGGGAGTGGAGGCACGCACTGTATAGGTCGCAACCGAGGAGGATGGAGGTGCCGGTGGCGAGCAGCAGACAGCCTGGATGATGGCGGCGGGGTCGACGCAACGGAGACGACGACGCGCTGTCGTGCGCGTCCGTGCGGAGCGGGCAGAAGGAGGCGCTGGTGCGGAACCGCCTCGCGGGCTGGTGGTTGCGGAGGTGACGAACGCCGGCCGCACGCGCTGTGAGAGGCGGTGGCGGTCGGAGATGCGCTGGCAGATGGGAAGCCACCCGCGCGTGGAGCGCGTGGCGGTGGCGATGGAGGTCTGGATGTGGGGTGGCGACGAGAGGCGGGGGCGAGAGGACTTGAGGTTGGCGGTGAGAGGGGGCTCGAGGTCGGGGAGAGGGCGGCGGCGAGAGGCGTTGAGGTCGGGGAGAGGGCGGCGGCGACAGGTCGGGGACGAGACGGGTGAGGAGGGGAGTGGGACGGGATCCCGGACCGTTGGATCTCCCTCAGGACACGTGTCATCCATCCGTGAATTGCAGCAGACTCTTCTGCAATTCACTTACTGCAGAGGTTCCGTGCCCCCCAATTAATGCCATGCAGAGTAACGTGGATGGTGAGGTTGAATTGGAAATAGGTGGAATTTATTTTCCGTTGGAAGGAAATGAGAGACATGTAGAGGTTGCATTTGCTGATTCTACGGCAGTAACTTTTGCTAATCCGGGCACAAGAGCCGTTGTCGATGATTCTGCTGGTGCGTCCATGACTTTCGCTGTTGACTTCTCATGCTACTCGGGGCTTAATCAGGCGGTAGCGGTTGAGTCAAGCAAAGATGCACATCTAGCCGGGGTAGGTGGTCTGTTTACATTCGTGAGCTCGGAGAAGATGGCGAGCGGATGCTTGGTGCGTATTGGGAAATGGGAGAGGAGAAGGGGATTGGGCAAGGTATTTGCATTGGAAGGGATGGAGCGATCACCGTGCTCGGATGTGTTTTTGCGAACTTCCAGAAAGCGACGTCGTGTGGAGGATGGATCGGGACCTCTAGAAGGCATCAAGGGGGGAGTCGAACCTTCTGCCTCGGGGGAGCAGACTCTGTTGGAAGTTGGTGAATCGATAGAAGGTGGAGAGTCGGTAGAAAAGGGGTCAGTGGATTGTTTGCGGCATCAAGTAGCTCAGTGCATTCGGGTGGAGTTGGCGGGGGATGCCCCCTTTGTTGGTAAATGAAGATCATCTCGTGGAATGTGCGTGGCCTAGGGCAGCAAGAGAAGAGACGAGCCGTCTGTTCTTTGATAGAAGAATGGCGAGCAGATGTGATTTGCTTGCAAGAGACAAAGATTGAGACGTGGGACCATACTCGGTGGAGGATGCTGTCTGGGGTTAGACTTTCGGAGTTCAGAGCGGTCCCTTCAAATGGTGTGTCAGGTGGCATTCTTGTTGGTTGGAATGGTGACTTGCTGGAGTTGAGTGATTCAGAGGATGCTCTACACTCGTTGTCAGTGGTTCTGATGCGTAAGGCTGATGGTGTCCGATTCCTTTTTTCTGCAGTTTATGGGCTTCAAGTGCGCATGCTGGCTCTGGCCTTTGGGATGAGCTCTGTTTAGTGATGGAGAGATATGAAGATCTTCCTTGGCTCATTGGTGGTAATTTCAATATCACATTATTATCCTCGGATCGGCCCTAGGATCGAGGTGGGATGGATCCTGGCTCATCTGCTTTTAGGGAGTTTGTTGAGGAGCACTCATTGGAAGTTTTTGATGCCTTAAATTCCCACTATACATGGCGGAATACTTCCTCAAGATCTAGGTTAGATCGGTTTCTGTGTTCAGCGGAGCTGCCGGGGGCTTTCCCATTGGCGTGTACTAAGTCTTTGCCACGTTGTCATTCTGATCATACACCTATTTTTTGGGACTCCAGTGAGTCAGTTCGTTTGAGGAGCCTTTTTCGATTCGAGCGCTCCTGGATTTTGGAGGATGATCTCAAGGATCGCGTTGCCCAGTGCTGGAGAGGGGTTCATTCTTCTAGATCGGCCTCTAGGGATATGGATGCTCGGTTGAAAGCTCTTCGATCAATGTTGGTGCATTTTCGTAGGGAACTTAGAACTCGTCGTAATGAGAGAAGGGATCTGGCCCAGGTTGAAGTGGCTCGAATAGATAGAATTGAAGATGACAAGGATCTATCTGAGGAGGAAAAGGTGTCGACGTCGGTCCACCACAAGGTGCTTCTAGAAGAGGATAAGAAAAGAGAGGTAGAGTGGAGACAACGGTCACGCCAAATGTGGTTGACGTAAGGTGACACAAATACGAGATTTTTTCATGCTATGGTGAATGGAAGGAGGCAGCGAAATTTTATCCATTCGTTGGAGGTTGGGGGAGTGCTTGTTGAAGGAGATAGGGAGATTGGGGATGTAGTGGTGGAGCATTTCAGGGAGATGAGTAGGAGAGACCACCTCGGTGGGGTTCGTTGGCATGATAGAGAGATACCTCAAGTTTCTGACGTCCAGGCAGCTCAGTTGATTTCTCCCTTCACCCCTCAGGAGGTTCGTGCAGTAGTGTATGATCTGAATGCAGACGGCTCTCCGGGACCAGACAGGTTTCCTATTTTCTTCTTCCGTGAGTTCTGGGATTTGGTGGGACAAGATGTGCTGGATGTGGTGGATGAGCTACAAGGAGAAAATCGTGGTTTTAATCGGCTAAATCGTTCTTTAATCTTCCTTCTGCCCAAGAAGGAGGTGGTGGATCGAATTGAGGACTACAGGCCTATTGCCCTTTCAAATGCTATCTATCTCATTGTTGCGAAAGTTCTTGCAAATAGAAAGTGTGCTGTTTTGGGAGACATTATCAATGAATCACAAACAACTTTTGTCCCTGGCAGGCTTATAATGGATGGTGTGGTCATTGCTTCAGAAATTATTGCCGATTGGAAGAGAAGCAAGGTCAAAGGTTTTCTTTGGAAGATTGACTTCTCCAAGGCGTACGATTGTGTTAGTTGGAAATTCATCTGAGCATCTTTTTCCAGACGTGGCTTCCCTGATGAGTGGATCTCTTGGATGAAGAGGTGTGTGACGACAACCTCCTGTTCGGTGCTGGTTAATGGGAGGCAGGAGGGGGGGGGGTTTCTCATCCGCAAAGGGGGGTTAGGCAGGGGTGCCCGCTAGCTCCTCTTCTTTTTGTTGTTGTGGCAGATGCATTATCGCGGTTGGTTACTCATGCAGTGGAGGGAAATTTCTTTCAGGGTTACACTTTAAATGGTTTTTGTATACCATTATTACAGTATGCTGATGACACGGTCCTGTTTGTGGAAGGTGGTACCCATGAAGCTGAGCGAGTTGCTACGGTCTTGGAGTTATTTGGGAGAGTCTCGGGGCTGAAACTCAACAAGGAGAAATCAATCTTTGTTTCATTTAATCTTTCAGAGGGGGTGACCGAGGATTGTAAAGCATTCCTACGCTCGCGACGAGAGACTCTCCCAATTATCTATTTGGGGTTATCTATGGTGGATGGGCGTCTAAGGCACTCAGACTGGGCTCCAGTGGTAGAGAGACTTGAGAGAAATCTTGCGGGTTGGCGTGCTTCTTGCTTATCGCGAGGTGGACGTTTGGTGCTCTTGAGGTTGGTCCTTTCAGCGATTCTTGTCTTTTTTCTGTCCTCTTGTTTACTACCGGTGGGGATTTGCGGACGATTGGAGACTTTGATGCGTAAATTCTTTTGGGATGGAACTCCGCTAGTTACTTGGAAGGCTGTGATGCTTACAGAGGCCGATGGTGGTTTGGGAGTTTAAACCTTGAGGTGATGAACAAGGCCCTCCTGGTGAAATGGGTCAATCGTATTTAAGGTGATGGATCAGATACACTTGGTACACTATTGAGGAAGATCTATGGTGTGACAGGGAATCTGGAGTGGCATCCCAGTAGAACGGTAAAGCCTTCAAACTTCTGGCGTGGGGTGTGCTCGGTGGTTCCCCAGATTTCTCCATATCTAAATCTTGTGCTGAGGGATGGTGAAGAAACTAATTATTGGAGATGGGCAAATGGTGCTTTTAGTGTGAAGAAAGCCTACAAGATCTTATATGCATCCATCGTCTTTGATCCGGGAATTGCGATGCCAACTTTAGGGCAAATCTGATCTTGGAGGATTCCTAAAAGAGTTAAAGTTTTCCTCTGGTTGTTCGGTAGAGAGCGGGAGATGACTGGTGATCGAAGGGCCAGGCTCTTTGGGGCTAACAGCTCATGCATGCGGTGTGGAGAGTAGCTGGAGGATGCTAATCATCTGTTTTTCCTTTGTTCCTCTTCAAGGCAGATTTGGGCAGAGATCAATTTACCTGTTGTTGTATCTTCATGAGTTAGAGAGTTCTGGGATTCCATTGGTCGGTCCGGGACTTGCACAATAGCTGAGAAACAACATGTAGCATCTGTTTTGTCGGCGATTTGGTTGGCCAGGAATGGAACTATCTTTCGTGGGGAAAGATTTTATATTGAAAATGTAATAGAGCACTCCAGATTCCTTTATGAGTCTTGATCATTGTAACCATTGTAAGTAACTTGTGAATATAAGTTTTTGGGTGTCCTCCTTCACGGATCGATACCCTTTTTCCTTTCAAAAAAAAACATTTGTTGTTTAAATCTGCTGCAGATTTTGTCTATTTGTGTTTCTCCATAATTTACTGTTTTCAAGAGCTACGACACAATTCTTAATAATTTGTTTACATGATACAATGTTTATACTATATGCTACTGCTACAATGCTTTGATTGTCTTTTAATGTTGTCTTTACACTATATAATGATGTATCTAATGCTATACAACTATGTTCAAATACCGTGTTTGAATGCTATACGCTTGTTTTAAATGCTATAATGCCATTGATTGTTGTTTAATTGCCTCTATACTGTTGTTGTTTAAGAGTTGTGCAAGTGCTGTTACATAGTTCTTATAGTTGTGTTTACAAGATATGATGGTTAGACTATACGCAACTACTATAATGACTAGGGCGTTGTTGTTTAAGTGATGTCATATGTGTTTGTCCATAAACTGCTGTGTTTAATAGCTGATAGACAGTTCTAAATGCTTTCTTTACATGCTGTTTACAATATATACAACTGCTATAATGTTGAGACCGTTGTCGTTTAAGTGCTGCTATACTGTTGAAATTTAATTAATTGCTCCAATAATGTTGATGTTTAAGAGCTGCTTCACAGTCTATTTACGCACTACTACACAGTTACCATTTAAGTGCTGCTATACTCTTGAACATTAAGAGATCTTATATTTGTTTAAATGCATACACATTTGTTGTCACGTCCCGGACCTCGAAACATGGGAAAAATTGCGGAAGCATCCCAAAATTGAAAAAAAAAGTCCCACACCGTGGAACAAGAAGTTTCCAGGTGGGATAAATAGTGACGAGCTTATTACCAAAAACCCGGCTTAAGCATTTTGGAGGTGGTTAATCGGGTCCGTATGGGCCCGATCCCAAGAGGTTGTCAGGACCAGTACCTAAGCCCGGGACGTTACATTTGCTGTCTATATGTGTTTAATGTCTTGTTTTTCAAAATTAGGTTGTCTCAAGTTAGCTTCTCTATCCGTCAATGTGTTACCATCTAGGAGTAGATTGAACATTGGACAATACTTAATTCTGAAGTTGAATCCTGGAATTTAGGCGATTTAATAGCATGGAGGGTATGTTGGTTCCCAATAACACTTGACTCACTCTGGCTTACTCTAATGGGATTTGGGTGATTTACTTGGTAATTGACTACATGAACCAACCACGCATGCTATTGCGTGCGTACAATGACTTTTGGTGAATTAGTTTGTCTTGCAATTCAGAATGAGAAAGAGAGGAGCCGGCTCATCAAGTATATATATCACGGAGGAAGAGTCTCCTTCCCGGGAGAGCATTGTACTTAAACATGCGAACATGGAAGAATTTCGACAAGTTGAAGTTGAACAAATCGATGGAAGACCATAAAGAAGGACTATAACAGTTTCGTCTATCTGATGAAAAAGAGCGGGTGGGGTTGGGAACCGATCTTCTTTACCGATGCCACACCCGAAGAGAGTGCATGGCTAATGTTAAGTAATGACTAGTTGAAAGTTATACATTCTTAGATAGATGTCTTGCCTCCGTTACTGTGTTGTTTCACATCAACAAGGCTTACAAGTCCTATCACAGGAAGGCATTCCCCTACTACGACCTAGTAGATGCCACGGTAGGCACGACCAGGGGGACCTTCAGCTTCTCCTTGCAGACCAAACCACCTGGATCATATGTTGCCTTCTTCGGGGGAGACTCATCAATGCAGTAGGCATTCGAGGATGACATACATGAGGCATAAGAGACACCCGAGGCACTCGACTCTTCACAGGACACGGGGCAAACGATGGAGCTATAAGCGATCATCATAATTAGAGGCGACAATCATTAGCCTATAAGCGATCCAGAAGCGACAATGCTCCCTCCGCGTTACATGTTGTTGGAGAAGAAGTGGTGCGGTTGACCGAGCAGATGCTTGAGTTGTAGCAAGAGCAGATAAGGGATTTGATGCCAAAGGACCAACACTTGGGCGTGGTGATCCTTATAAGCGGATCATTTCAACTGAGCGAAGTCTATCCCGACCACGCTCTGGATTGCCGTAGCACCATGCTTCATAATATAGTAACTTCGTTTGGTGATCGCTACTTCTGTTATGAACTTTCTTAGGCCTTACGCTTCGTGTTTATGGGATTGTGTTGCTTTATGCTCAGGAAGCTTATGATGTTTTTTGGTTGAAGTTTCTACAATAGATTTCTTTTTAGAAAATATGATGATCTGTAGTGTCAAATATGATTCCGTTTGAAACCAACCAGGAATGGAGCCAATAATTGTGATGAGGTACAACCTCATTATGTTCAACATGCTATATACCTCCGAGCACTCCTCGAGGATAAAGAGGAGCACAAAAATCGGTCTGGCAGTTACATTACTTGTGCCCCGAACCCGAAGAATACATCCGCCCAGAAAAGGGCACATATGGATACCGTAGCTATTGAGCGGTCACGTGGGAATATCATACGAGGTGTTTCACATGTATCCGGAGACAATTACACACCTCTGCACATGCATGAAGGAGAAAGCGGGTCTTAAAGTTTCCCACCACTGGAAGCTTGAAGAGTTGTTATACAAACTATTGTACTGCTTGGGTCACAACTCCAAGAACAAGACTATGCGAGCATTTGATGTCCTAATGTGCATAGTCTCCCTCCATGACCATTTCATACACGTCATCCACAGATAGCCCGATCATGGATGTTCGCTACAACAGTAACTTCTACCCTTACTTCAAGGTAGACCCTACTATCCTCTCTACGTAAGCCCCTTAATATGTTTATAAATAGGTGCTAACAATGATTATCGTGCTTTTCAGGATGTCATTGAGGCAATTGACAGACATTAATACCCGTGATTGTGCCTACCAACATTGCTATGAGGTTTAGAACTCGGCACCAGACTCTATCGCAGAATGTAATGGCTTGCATTGACTTGAACTACATGTTTCTTTACATGGGTGTGGGTTGGGAAGGTTCTTCGAGTGATATGAAGGTTCTGAGGTCGGATCTGGATGACGAAGGATTCAAGGTCCCCCAATAACACAAGTTTCCAGTGGATTGCAGCTACACAAACACGGACACCTTTTTGTCCCCATACCGAGGAGTCGTCGTGTACCTATCACAATTCTAGGCAAGGATGATTGGGCGTATGCTAGGCTGGAAGAGTTGTTCAATCATCGACAATCGCAACTTTGTTCCTACGTCGAGTGAACATTTAGGATAATTAAGGCACACTTCAAAGAAACAAGTGAGCGACCCTTTTACATATTTCTGAAGGTAATAGTCGTCATGTCATAATGCATTATCAACAATTTCATCTGTCAGGTGCAAGAAGAGGACCAGATCTCGAGAAAATTTACCCAAACAAATGCGATTGCTACTGAGGTGCTGGGTCCTGCAGATGCTGACGAGGATCTATTCAACAATGATAACAATGACGGCAATGTTCGAATTTCCAAGGAAGGAATATGAGCAGGGGAGATACTGCAGGATGGATGCGATCGTTATGTGGGGAGACTGGTAGTGGTATTTCGGGTCGTCGGTGATGTGAACTTTGGTCGTATTACAATATCTTGTATGTGTACATCGATGGACTCTGATCTTTCCAATTACTGTTTGTGGCTCTATTATTTCTTTTGGTTCACGTAGTGACACACTACAACAAACATGATATATGGCAACGGTGATAAGACGACGGAAAAGGGGGCCACAGACAAATCGTCGTCCATCTATTCCTTGGACAACAAAAGTACCCCGCCCTCCTTTTTTATTTTGAGAAACCCCATTCTCCCTTCTTTCCAAAATCTATTCTCCACTCCTCCCATTGTCTCCTCCGTTCTTATACGTCGTCTCCACATTCCCGAACTCTCTCCTCCCCATTCTCGATCTCGTACTCAAGACGCCTTCTCGAGGCCATATCTGCAATGATTTCTCAAGATCCTCTCCGGATCGACGATCTGCAATGATCTTGAGGCCGCCAGATCTCGATGATCCGCTAGATCTGTGACGCACTCTTGAGGCCACCAGATCTCAACGATCTGCGACGATTCTCAAGGCCATCTTTGCACTGGCGATCTGCGACAATTCCCATCAACGTCCGATCACCTCCATCGAGAAGATCCACCATCATATGGTCTATCTTTTTTCGCTCCTCAGCAACTAGATCTAGAGGTACTCAACTCCATTTCCCTTGCCCTTTGTAACCCTATTTTTTGGTTGAGATCAATCTGGTAGTAGCCCTAGAGATTTTCTGTAACACCCCCAAATTCTATGATCGAGAATGATCGTGCAGACACAGTAGCTGGATGCTCGAGAATGATCGATGGATCTGGACTTCAGAAGGAGTCCAAAAATATGTGGGCATATGGAGGTTATTTATGGGAGTCTAGAGGCTCAACCGTACGTTACAAGAGAGAAGCATCGCAAAGGACACTGTCTTGGTAGTAGAGTGTCATGAAGCTTGTAGCAGTGCGAGTACAACGAGTACAAGCAGCAGTGCAAGACATGACAACGGGTGCACGTAGCAGGTAGTAAGCGAGCGTAGAAGAGCGGTATGCAGTGAAGCAGTATGCATTGAGGAGCAATGCTGTACGGTCACATAGGCGTACGCACGAAGGCACACAACATTGGTACTATTGCGTGGCGATCCACAAGGCATGGAGCGTTGCAGGTGCTGAGTACGAGCATTGTCGAGCATGCCCAGTAGTACACGTACGAGAGTGGTCTGGAGGCCGTGATAGAAAAGTTCTGGAGGACTTCCCCTTAGCATGCAGAACACTAAGGAAGGGTTTGCTGCACGAGGGTCTGGAGGCCGCGTGTTCCCTTTGGTACAAAGACCGAGTGTTCGGTGGCACTCAGTTAATTATGGCAAAGCTGCATCAGCAAGTGTTGCAGGAACGTGCGGGAAGACAAAAGAACAACAAGGGAGTCGAAGAGACGAGAAGACGAAGAGTTGCTGAGGAACTTGAAGAGTTGCTGAAGAACTCGAAGGGTCTCTTGTGTCTTTATGTATCATTATTGTAAATGTAATAATGAGGGTCCCTTGGGTTGCCTTGAGTCTTATATAAAAGGAGAGGTGGTGACTCATTTGTAAATACATAGAGTACACACAATACACGAGAGAGTGTAGTTTGTTACCCCACTCTAGAGTGAGTTCCCCTTCTAATAAAGAGAAGATCTTTATGCCCGTACTTGTGTGATTTCTTGGTTGAGTTCTTGAGCGTTCTTGAGCGAGTTCTTGAGAGTGTTCTTGAACGATCCGTTGAGGAGTACTCGTGCTTGTATTGGAGCATCAATATGTGAGCAAGCAGGAGTACGAGAAGAGTTAGAGCGCGTCCGTAACCCTTCTACTCGAGAAGGCTGTTTAGCTACGGGTTAGCTAGCGCCACACAGGTTCGATCGAAATCGATAGCGGGATTTTGGCCCTGTGACAATTGGTATCAGAGTACGGTTTGTGATACAATTTGTTGGCACGAGTTGGTATTAGAGTAAGGAGCGGATCACAGAACTTGGTTAGTGCCAAGAAAGCAGGCAATAAAGCAGGCAAAGCTACGAGCGATTGTTGGTGCAGTCGATCGCGGGAACAAAGGATACTTCTTGGTGTAAGTATATCTTATATCAGTAGAGAGAAGATGGTGGGTGTTACCGATCGCGTAGCAGCAATGGAGGAAGAGATAGCAGAGGTGGAGTCCACTATTGGAACTCATGCCCATTGCATCGTCGTCTTGCAGGATCGTTCTTCAGAGAGATCAGATGTTGGGGACGAGACCCAACAACGCTCAACGGAGCATATCAAGTCCTTAGAGGACAAACTAGAGGCGTTTAGCATGGTGATGGAGGATCTACGTCATGAGATCTCCCTCATTAAGAAGGCTTTGGCGAATAGCGGAGGCTCCACGGAGGTACAGCGAAGTAAGGTACTAGAACCCAAACCCTTCACAGGTACGTAGAGTGCGATGGATTTGGAGAACTTCCTATGGGATATGGAAGTGTATTTCGAGGTGACCAAGACAACGGAAGTTGAGAAAGTGGACGTGGCATCGATGTACATGTCGAGCGATGCCAAGTTATGGTGGAGGATCCGTGCAAGATGAGGCAAGACCGAGGATCTCCAGGTGGGATGATCTAGTCACGAAACTAAAGGAGCAGTTCCTTCCAAAGAATACTGCATGGATTGCAAGGGAGGCTCTTCGATGTCTTTGTGTTTGTGAGTACGTGAAGTAGTTCACGTCTTTGCTGCTGGACATCAAGGGGATGTCTGAGGAGGACAAGCTGTTCAACTTCACGATCGGGTTGTAGAGCTGGGCCAGGCCGAACTGTGGAGGTAGAACGTGAAAGACCTGAATTCAGCAATCGGGGTAGCGGATGCGTTGGTCGACTACGGTGCCCAACCAGGCCACAAGGCTGAAGAGAAGGAGTTCACCAGCAAGCTAAAGGCGCGGTTGAAGGATAAGGGCAAAGGCGTTGCCCATGATCCACTAACGGAGGAACGAGAGTACTCTAATAAGAGGGAGCAACCCAAGAGCAAGGGGTGCTTCATATGCGACGGACCGCATAGAGCGTGGGAGTGCCTAAAGAAGGAGAAGATGAACTTTCTTCGTGCGGACGAGGAGGAGGAAGAAGAACGTGAGATATGTTTAGGAGAAATCGGTGCTATGCGCAAGGTACGTCTCACAACACTTCGAGCTAGAGCTTCGAATTTGATGGAGGGAGGAAACTCCACAACAAAGAGCTTTGGAAGCACCAAGGCTCGATCAAGGACGCACATGAGTGCGAAAGTGCATGCCGAGCACCAATGTATGTACAGGAGTGATGAATCCACGATTCATCATCTTAATATCTTGATCTTAGCAAAATCCCTAAGTAAAATCCCAAATAAAAGTACATAAAATCAATAAATTAACAAAATAACTCTTGTAAATAAAACACACTAATTATTGTATATTACATTGTACAAAATAAATTAACAACAAAAAGCCGCAAAATCAAGGGAGTTTCTCACCTTTAAATAGCCCAAAACTTCATGTATTTTTAATAATTCCATTTCAACTCCTTTTTGGCTAATTCTTTCTCCAAAGTGTTCATATCAATGTATATAAAAAACAAAAATACAAAACAAATTTTACCTCAAATAAATGCTCCTAGATCCCAAAGAGAAAAAACCGTAAAGACCAACTTCCAAGCCAAATTCCCGCTCCGTATGAACTCCAAATTTACCAAACTCACTTTTAAAGTTCAAGTTAGAAAATTATCTATCCAGCGGAAGTGTTTTCATTAAAATCGGAGCTCATTTGTAAAAGTTGGGTTTTGGGACCTAGATGTACATTGTATATTATGTATATATTCATTCCTTCTTCATCTTTTATTTTATCTTTTCTAATTACTAAAAATACAAAAATATCATGATTGTGTTGTATTTTAATTGTAGTATTTTATTGTATTTTTCCGTTGTAAATATTTCTTATTAAAAAGACAAAAAAATACATATTAGAAAAGTAAAAAAATGTGTATAAGTTGTATGTATTCCCTTGTAAATTCTCCACTATTTATTTTGTTCTCTTTTATTCTATTGTAATTAAAGTAGCCAACTTTATTTCATTTATTTATTTATTTTCCATTCTCTACAATAACCACCATTCAACTCATCCTACCACCAACCTCCATTCAACCCCACCATTTTTTAAACTTCCCATTCAACTCCATTAATAAAATAACCTCCCACCATTTTAATAACCTCTCATTTCATCATCTATATATACATCCCATCCTCCTTAATTTGCCTTGGATCCATCTTCATGTGAGGAGAGCCTAGTTCCCAGAGTTGAGTCGGTGACAGCGACGCAACCGCGGTCGAGCGACGACGGCCCTCTCTCCGGTGAGATTCGTTGGCTTTTTGGCCAACATCGCAGCCGCAATCACGTGCTGCTCGAGCTCATCGCACGCCGGCGATTGGAGCGAAGACCGTGCTCTCGTGAGCACTCCATAGGCGCTCGCGTTCATCGTAGGTAATTTTAGTTCATCTTGTCTTTATTTTTATCTTTGTAATTTTTTAGTCCATCATATCACCACCCACCATCCATCATTTGTTTATATCTTCATCTTCATCACCATCATCATCATATCATTTTGATCTCCATATGCTTGTGTACATATTTCCTGTTTAAAAAAAATTAAAAAAATAAAAAATATAAAACAAAAAAGTCTTTTATTACAAGTAGAAAAAAAAATAAAAAAAAAATCGCAGTTCCCACCGCCGCCGCCACCACCAAGACTCTGCCTCCTCTCCCTTATTCCAGCCGACCACCATGCCTGCCTCACGCGCGGGCGGCGCCACCTGCCGGCCGCCGCACGCGCGACGCCCGCCACACGCGCGACAGCCGACGACAGCCGCCGTAACCGCAGCAGCTCACCTCCGCCCATCAACCGCCCGCCGCCGCCGCAGCCTCCTCCGCCCACCTCCGAGCTCCACCGCTGATGACACGAAAAACCCGAGCGACTAAGGTATAAGGTACAGAAATAGGTCGTTGCGACCTCGGTCACTCAGATGTGTCAATCAAGAAAAAATCGAACCACTCGAAACAAATCAAACAATCAAAATACGAGAAGCGGTCCTGCTATGAGATTAACCTGGTATAGCACCCAGGGTCGAACTCAAGGAGCACAGGTTGGCCGAAGACCTACGAAGTAGTAAAAATGAATAAAATAAAAGACAAAATATTTTTTAGTGGTTTTTAATGAGTTATATATTTTTTTTGGGATTTTTAATATGTGAGAAAATAAAAGAAAACAAAAACAATCACACTTTAGCAAATTATTTAATGCATCAAAAATCAAGCAAAAATTCAAACAAAAATATTTTTATGTTTTTTCTGTTTTTTAATGTTTTTGGTGAATTTTTGGAATTTTTATGATGTATATTTTATTTTCTAAAAATCAAACAGTAGCAAAAATGCAAGGTACTGTCCAGCCAGGCCCAAAATCCCTAGATAAAATATCTAAGGACCTTAAAAGGGCCTGGAGGTATTTTTCCTGTAAACTAGGTAAAACAAGGAAAATTTGAGTACCAAAATTATTGTTTTTGGGTTTTTAGGTTATTTAATAGAATTTTTAGGGGTTTTTAGGTGTTTTTAAGTTTTTATGGTTTTTAAGCAGTGAAAAATAGCCAGAATTGGCTAGAAAATCAAGGAACACGAAATAAACAGTGCCTAATTTTTATAGAATTTTTAGGGGGGTTTTTATATTTTTTTGGGGTTTTTAACTCTAGACAGTAGCAAAAATGTAGGTTTTTGAATTTTTAAAAATAGCAAATAAACTCAGAAATGTCCTCAAAAATTCTCAAAAATCCTACGCCATGGCAGGAGCCATATGTCAAATTTTCATCGAATTTGGAGGTGATTTGATATTTTAATTCAAAAATCACAAGAGTGTACTGTGCACAAGGACTGAAATGCAAATACCCAAAGTTCTGGGGGTCTCGGTGCAAAATACCCAGCAAAACACGCGCGAGGCGCGTGCCTGGGGCACTCAGGGACCTCTATGTAATAAAAATAAGGTCCGGGGACTAATTGGTAACACGTACCAAAAGTCCGAGGGCCTTAATTGCAATTTACCCTAAAATAAACGCACATGCGGAATAAAACCATTCACAGGGGTATAAATGCAATTATCAAAAAGCTTCTTTCATTTTAGAACCATCCAGAACTACAAGGGCATATGATGCAAATAACCTAAAAATACACGTGACGAAGCACGTGGCTCACACAGGCAGGGGTATATAAGCAAATACTCTAAAGTGCAGGGTCCATTGTGCAAATAAACCTAAAGCTAAATAACGTGCTTAAACATTTACAGGACTCAAATGAAATAAAACTAAGATAAGGGCCTAAGGGTAAATTACCCTTTATTAACCGGAGCTGATGGATGGCCGCCACGTGGCGATCAGACGGTTGAGGTGGAGGCGGCTCTCAACGCTGCTGCTGCTCTGGTCGATCCAACGGTCCAGGCCAGGACACGTGTGGATCTAACGGCCTGGATCTATTGCCTCAGATCTGACGTCCATGTGCTCTCCAGGAACCAACGGTTCAGATCGGACCTGGAGCGAGGAGGCGTGATCAACGGCTCTCGAGGATGCTGGAAGAACTGATGGCCGGCGAACTTCGCCGGCCTTGTGAAGGCGCCTCCGGCCTCCTCTGCTGCGCCTGAAGATCGGAGAAGCTCCGGCGTGAAGATGCGCAGCTGCTGTGGGTCTCCGATGCCCCAGCCGAGCTCGGATGAGCTCCGACGAGGGTGGCGGAGCTGAAGCTCCTGGGCTAGATGTCGAGAGGCCTCAGATGGCCTCTGCTGGTCCGGCAAAACAACTCAGAAACTTCGCGGGTCGAGGGCAAAGTGCCTCGACCCGGTTAGTCGGCGTGAAGGTGAACGGTGCGTCGGGGCGACGGGCTCCGGTGAAGGTGAAAGACGGTGGAGCACGGTACCCAGCTCCTGTGCGAGCTGGGTTGTGCGAGTGGGTGCAGAAGGTGCGGCGAGGGAAGGCGGAGGTAATGGTCGGGTCCGATGGTCGGGTAGCGGTTGGAACCGGAGTGAATCGAGGGAATACGACGGCGATATGAATTGGGGGAAAATGAAAATTAGATGGAATGGTCAAGCAAAAAGGCTACCTGGGTGAAGGAGTAGACTGTGCTGGAGCTGGGGGTGCTCCCGGTCGTCGCCTCAAGGGATGTCTCTGCCCGAGGCTCGAGCTCGCTTCAGATGGCGGAGCTACGACGAGGGTCTCGCCGGATCAGTGGATACGCCGACCTTCCTCGCTGCAACAGGGTGGGGTGGCGAGCTGTCACCTCGCTCTCTCTCTGGAGCTCACTGGAAAGCTGCGCGAATGGCCAAAGATTCCTAAAATGGGTGGCGGAGCTCGGAATATATACCATGGAGGGTCCGGAAAGAGGCGCGCGGGTAGGGCAATCTGGAGCGCGGATCCCGAGGCTAAGGCTCCGGCGAGGGTGACGGATATGTCGTGCATGGATCTGACCCGGGGTTTAGGTGAGACTCAATCGGGTTTAGGTGCTAAAACTCAGGGAAATCGGGTCGGGCGCCCAAACCCGAGAGAAGTGGTCCTGGGGGGTGGGGGTAGTTGACCGGGCGGTCAACAATCCCAGGACCAGTAGGAAGCGGCCACGTGGCCGGATTTTGAAATTAAAAATAAGGGTAGAAAATGGCCGAATTTTCAAAAACTCCCAACATGAAATATTTTTCTTTTATTTTTTTTCTATTTTTTGGTGATTTTTAATTAATTATTGGAAATAAAAATAGGCTATATACATAATATGTACTAGATATAGGTATATACAATATATAGGCTTTTGATTTTTGATTTTTAATTATTATTTTTATACAATTTTATTCCTATTTTATATTTTATTTATTTACTTTATGAAATAAGGAATAAAAGGGTGTTTTTATTTTATTTTTATTATTTATATACATTGGTAAAATAAATAGATATGTACATCTATATACATAGTATATGTACAATGTATTTTTATATTTTTAATTTTGTAATTTTTATTGGATTTTTGTTTTGATTCTTCTTATTTTATTTATTTACAATACATAACATAGAATATTTACAAAAAGCTTTGAAAATAACTTTATTTATTTATAAGCTTAAGTCAATGTAGGAGCATGGTCTATGTACATGGTCAAAGGGTATTTTTGGTCTTTTTGATTTTTAACTTTTTATTTTGTTTTTATATTTTATAAATATGTAAAAATATTTACAAGCATATTTTTGGGTGAGGAAAATATAGTTTTATGTATTTACACATGAGCTCCTATCTCCTCTACTTTGGCTTTTATGCGGTCAGCCCATGCTGAGCCCCCTTGGGTTAGGGATGCTCAATATTTATTCTAAATATTTCCCTCTTTTTCTTTTTAATCTTTATTCTTTTATTTTTGCACAAAAACATGCTAATTATAGGTTTTTACACAATGCATGCTTTTGTAATTAGTTGTATTTACATATATCTACATGCATTTGCAAAGGTTTTTGTAGCTAAAATATCAGAATAAAAGAGTGATGAATGGGTATTCATCACCCCCCTATACTTAACTTTGCTAGTCCCTTAGCAAACACTTATTTGAAAAAGAATGAAAAAGAAAGAAAAAGAAAAAGAAAAAGAGGATGTACATGGATCAAGGTTGATTATTAAACTTGCCTTCGTTAATTGGGATATGGAGCTCGATCAGATCTTTGGATTATTAATGTGTCGGAACCTTATTTGGACTTAAGCTTAAAACCCAACAGCCTCTAAGTTCCACCAATCTATGGGCAAGACTCCTCAATAAACCAGATCAGAACAAGTCTACATACACAAACTCTAATGACCATGAAATCTTTCCATGCAGTGTAAGTGATATGTGGCTCCCCACCTCAGAAGTAACAAAGAAACAACCTCCCTCAACCTGGTAACTCTAATGCCTCGGTCTAGCAACTCTTTCCTCGAGAAGCGGGGTATTCCTTCTAAGTTCAAGTGCAACCGGCTCAAGAAGAGGGGGAAGAAGTATAGACTTTTGGAAGCTTAGCCAGTGTAGCTAAGTCTCCCGCTGCAAGCTTCATGAGATGTAACATGGATACCATAAGCTTTTTGCTTTATTTGACTATATACACTCCGGTGGGGTTATTAAATTTTTAATCCGACCCACCACTTTTTTGAGTTCTATTGCATTTGCATTTTTTTCAAGGACTTCTATATAACATATCTACATGGTGCAGCATATACAAGAAATTTTCCTCTTGAGCCAGTAGACTATCCCTCTTTTGAAGCTTTATTGCAACCCACAGCTTCTGTCTTTAGCCTTCATCACCACTAGACCAAGTGAGACGCACTTCTTCACTAGAAGAAGGAGAGGTTCCGCCTAGAAGTACTACCCTCATATGCTACCCCAAGCCAAAGGAAACTGCCTCCTCACCACCTCATCCGTGGAGAGCCATGTGTAAAGTGCAGGTGCAAGTCAAGCCATTGTCTCTAAGAGTCATGCGTGTGTTGTTAAGTGCTCTACTTAGGCTCATCAAGATGACATATGCTCATAGCCAAGTGGACTCAAAGAATTAAGTCCTTATGGACCTGAAAAAGCCTTAACCCTAAGTCCTATAAGGTTCCTCTTAGAGTTAAGTGGATTAAGATCTTATTCAAGCTCCCTTTCTCAATTTAATTCCAGGCTTGGTTTAAATGTCAACTCTCATCCAGGAAAACTATATACATATATGTACACAAGATGCTATTTACAAATATTTTACAATCATGCAAAATTTTTGAAAAATGTTTTGAAATCATGGATGAATGATGCATGAGGGTGCAAGTTTTGCAAAAAGATATTTACAAATATTTACACAAGATTTTTGCAAACTTTTGATTTCAAAATCTTTTGGAAAATTTTGTACTATATACATAATTTTGATACAAAATATTTACACACGCTTTACACAAAAGATTTTTGAAATCATTTTTACAAAAATACTTTGTACACTAGCTATGTATGTGCAAGATAAGAGAAGTTTATGTACATGAAATTTTTTTTAATTTTTGTGATTTTTAGCCATTTTATTTATTAACACACTCACACAAAGTACGAGTTATGGCTAAAGTATATATGAAATATATACACACCCCCCTATACTTAGCTCGAACGATGTCCTCAGAGTGATCAAGAGCGATGAAGAAGACATAACTCGTGCTCAGTAAAAGGGCGTGAAAAGGAATGGTTAAGTACAGAAACGAATAAGTGAATAGAATGAGAGGGACTCGGTGGTTTCCCCCTATACTTAGGATTAACTAATCCTAAGTATAGCAAGCTGTACATGAAGGGAAATCCGAGTGAAGAAGATACAGAGTCTGCCACCCTATACTTAGGGTAAAATATCCCTAAGTATAGGCAGCAAAACAGGAGCAGAACGAATGAAAAGAATACCCGCAAGTCCTACATCCCCCCTATACTTAGGGTAAAGTACACCCTAAGTATTGCATAATCATAAGATGAGAGAAGGATGTGGGACTAAAGAATAGAATGATATGGACAACTGGATCTATACAGGCGGAGGGACAGTGAAAATCAGGCGTGAGATGCAAAAGATGTGAGTCAAGAGACCACATCTCACGCAAAATGAATAGGGGCAACAATAACGTCCCGCGGCTCATAATCTAGAAATGGCTTGAGCCGCTGGCCGTTCACTCGAAAGGTACTCTCAGAAGACAACTCGGATATATCAATGCTACCATTGTCGTGTACCTTTCTGACCAAGTAGGGTCCCTTCCATTTGCTCTGTAGCTTCCCTGGAAATAATCGTAGCCTCGCATCAAACAACCATACTCTCTGTCCAATCTCAAAATGCTTGTGGCTGATATGAGAATCATGCCACTCCTTGGACTTTCTCCTTATAATGTAGGCTGCTTGAGAAAGCTGCATCTCTAAGCTCCTCCAGGGCAGCTAACTCTGCCCTCCTCTGGTCTCCCATACCATCTGGATCCATCAAAATATCTGTAACTTCCCAAAGTGACTTTGCCTCAGCTCAACAGGTAAATGGCACGGCTTGCCATATATGAGGCGAAAGGGAGATGTGCCCAAAGGTGTCTTGAAAGACGTCCTATATGCCCACAAGACCGAGTCCAAAAGCTGTGACCAATCCTTTCGGTCAGGGCGGACCGACTTTCTGCAGAATAGTCTTGATCTCCCTATTCGAACCTCAGCTAGACCATTCGTTTGTGGATGGTAAGGTGTGGCAACACGATGGTATATACTGAACTCGCTAGCAAGGGCCTTTACCTGGTCGTTGATGAAATGAGACCCCCATCAGAAATCAGAACTCGTGGAACCCCGAACCGCGTGATGATGTGCTTCCTCAAAATCTGCAAACTGTCCTCGCATCAGCGGCTCGGGCGGGGATAGCCTCAACCCAACGACTCCCATAATCAACGGCCAACAGAATGTACTCAAATCCCTGACTCTTAGGAATGGACCCATGAAATCGATGCCCCATGCGTCAAAAAACCTCATAGAAGTGAATGGGCTGCATCGGCATCATATCACGCTGTCCACAAGTGCCCATCCTCTGACAGTCAGTACACCTCTTCACGAACTCATCAGAGTCCTTGAAGAGGGTAGGCCACCACAAGCCGGATTGGAGCACTTTCTGTGCCGTTCTCCTCCCAGAATGATGTCCTCCTGCCTCAAGCTTGTGGCAGTAAGTGAGGACGCTATGGTGTTCCTCCGAGGAATACACCGACGCCAGACGCTATCCCTCCTTCGTGGTAAAGGATGGGATCCTCCCAGTGGTAGGACTTGGCCCTCGCAAGGAAGGTCTCAAGCCTCTGCCTGGGCCAATCCTGTGGGACTTTCCCAGCAACGAGAAAGTTCACAATATCGGCATACCACGGGAGTGAGGCGATAGCAAGGATCGCCTCATCTGGGAAGGTATCTCGAATAGGATCAATCTGCTCAGACTCCTCAGGTTGCTCTAAACGGGAGAGGTGATCCGCCACCACATTCTTGACTCCAGGCTTATCCTTGATCTCAATGTCGAACTCCTGGAGTAGAAGGATCCATCTAGTCAGTCTGGCCTTGGCATCCTTCTTTGCCATGAGGTACCTGATGGCGGTGTGATCTGTAAACAAAGTCACTCTAGATCCAATGATATACGATCTGAACTTATCCAGGGCAAACACTACGGCTAGCATCTCCTTCTCTGTGTCCGCATAATTCCGCTGGGCGGAATCCAATGTGCGGCTAGCGTAGTGTATGGCAAATGGAACTCCATCCCTCCTCTGTCCCAGCACTGCCCCTACGGCAAAATCGGAGGCGTCCGTCATGATCTCGAATGGGAGAGACCAATTAGGCGGCTGGAGAACAGGAGCCTCAATAACACACTGCTGGAGAGTCGCAAAGGACGAAAGACACTTGTCATCGACAAGGAACTCGGTGTCTTTCGTCAAGAGGTCAGTCAACGGTCGGGCAATCTTGCTGAAATCCTGAATAAACCTCCTATAAAATCCAACGTGCCCCAGGAATGACCGTAGCTGCCTCAAATTGGACGGCGGTGTGAGTTTCCCTAATGACATCAACCTTGGCCGGATCAACCTCCATGCCCCTGTTGGAGATGATGTGGCCAAGCACCGTCCCTTGAGTCACCATGAAGTGACTCTTCTCCCAAGATAGAACCAAATGATACTCAATACATCGCTGGAGTACTCGGTCTAGGAAGTCAAGACAGGAGTCGAATCCGTCGCCGTAGACCGAGAAATCGTCCATGAAGACCTCTAAACACTCCCCTACCATGTCCGAAAAGATCGACAGCATGCACCTCTGAAAAGTCGCAGGGGCGTTGCATAGCCCAAATGGCATGCGTCGAAAAGCATATGTGCCGAAGGGACAAGTAAAGGTGGTCTTCTCCTGATCCTCAGGAGCGATGGCCACTTGGTTGTAGCCTGAGTACCCATCCAGGAAGCAATAATGGCTCTTCCCTGCCAGTCTCTCAATGATCTGGTCAATAAAAGGCAAGGGGAAATGGTCCTTCTTGGTGGCTTGGTTGAGTCTCCTGTAGTCAACACAAACCCTCCAAGAGGTGGGTACTCGTGTAGCGATCTCCTCTCCCGACTCACTGATCACAGTCGTGATGCCCGTCTTCTTGGGCACCACATGCAAGGGGCTGACCCACTTGGAGTCGGAAATGGGATAAATAAAATCTGCACTCCACCATTTTGATATTTCCTTCATCACAACCTCTCTCAGGTTGGGGTTTAGTCGCGCTGGAACTCACATGACGGCTTCGCCCCTCCTCGAGATAGATATGGTGGGAGCATACTGCTGGACTAATCCCATGGAGATCCGCTACGCTCCATCCGATCGCCTTGCGGTTCTTTTCAAGACCCCCATCAAACGGATTCTTGCTCTCCAGTCAACTCGGCGAGATGATGACTGGGTACATCTCTGGATTGCCCGCAAGGGAAATCGATACTTCAGCGAAGTAGGGAGCGGCTTCAGCTCTAGAATGCTGGGAGCTGACAAATCTGGCTGTGGAAGAAAATGAGTGAAAGCTGCTAGGTCTGCCAAATCTGCCTGGGAAAGTGAAAGCGTACTCTCGCAAACTGGATCAGGAGAAGGCTGCTCAACTGCACTGTCTCTCCTCGGCTCTGCATCTACCTCTCCTCATCTATAGGCTCAGGTGGACTCAGGTCTGGCATCTGATCATAACAATCTGCCCAATCAGATTCTGAATCTGAGGGATCTGTATCAATCGCGGGTGGCATCAGTACCACCGGAAAACAAGGTGGCCTCAGCACCACCATCACTAAACATCATGTCACGATCAAGGGACCGGCTCTGCTGCCTCTATGGTATCCTGACCAGGGCTGTGCTCTCCAGACACTCCTCTGCTGTCATCTCGGCATCAGCTGTATCTGAATATGAGAGGATGGTCTGTGCTGCAGGATCTGCCCAAGCTGCCTCATCGTCTGTGATCACAAAATCACAGTCCTGGTGGATGTCTGGCTCTGTGTCTGTCAGCTGCTCTGAATCTGTACTCGCATCTGAGCGGGCTCTCTCTCTAGCTCTGTAGTCCTCGACCGTCTCTATTTGTATACTCTCGCCCTCGACGCGAAAGTACACCTTCCCGCTATCATGATCAGTCACCGCCTTGGCTGTGGCCAAAACGGACGACCAAGGATGATGGGGGTATCGGCCACTGACTCAGGGATCTCCATGTCCAACACTACGAAGTCCACAGGGAATTTCAGGCCCTGAATCGTGACGATAACATCTCGTAATAACCCCTTCGGCCTCTTGACAGATCGATCAGCAAACTGAAGGACTTTCCTGCTCTGTCGAAGAGTGCCCAACTCGAAGCGGTCGAGAAGGGCTTCCGGAAGAAGGTTAATCGACGATCCGCTATCTAGAAGAGTACGGTCGAACCTCTGCTCACTGATCTGGCATCTGACATACGGGGCCCCTGAATCTGGCCTCTTGGCTGGCAGGCGGTTCTGGATCGCAAAACACGTGGCTTTGGTCAGCACGTGAATCTCTGAAGTGTGGTTCCTCCTCCTCCTCCTGACTGTAGTCCTGTCTCTCAAAGAACGCTGGAGAAGGGGGATGTGCTGCAAAGCCTCCTGGAGGGTCAGCTGGATGTGGAATCGATCGATCATGCTCTGGCTGAACTCCTCAAGCTCTCTCTTTTTCGGATTTTCTTCTTTCTCCCCTTCCCCATCTGAAGGGCTCTAGGGAAGGGGATCACAGGGTCCTTCTCAGATGAAGGACTAGGAAAAGGCCTAGACGGTTCGATGACCGGATCCACACATACATCATGCACCACAATGGGACCAGAAGAAACTAAACCTTTTCCTTTATTCACAACAGTGTTCTGAGGTACATGAACTGAAGGAAAGACAACATCTCTATCACAACAAACACCGGTGGCCTCAGTACCACCACGGGCTGGCTCTGCTGCTGCTGCTGGTAGACGTCTCGCGGCATCATTACCGCGGGCTGGCTCGACTCTACTGGTGGCGTCAGTACCACCTCCTCGAACTGGTGAAGCGGCGACCTCAGTACCGCTGGTGGAATCAACATCCTTGGTGGCATCAGTGCCACCATCATCATCTGGAGCGGCCTCAGTACCGCTCTCCTCCTCCTCATGTGGCGCCTCTGATGTATCCTCGTGGTGAAGCTCAGATGAGGCGCCGCCGCCTGCTGGGGTCCTACCGCTCCTAAGTGTGACAAAATCAGCATCAAATAGATCCGAAGATGTATCAACAAATGGATCACTAGGAGTGGCAGACTCAGTGTGTACTACCTGCTCAGATTTCCTCTTGAGGTTATTCGGGTTCGGCTCAATCTGGGCTGGAATGGCGGCCTTCCCTCTCACCAAGTCCCGCATCTCCTGGCAGAACTCGTCCATCTCCCGTCTGAATGTGGCCTGCTGGTCCGTGAGGAGGCGGGCGATGTCATCCAAAGCGGGGCTCTCGTGGGATCCCGACGGGTAGCCTCTCTGGTGCTGAGGCTGCTGGAGCTGCTGCTGATGGTGAGAGGGGTATGAGGAAGGGTGCTGCTGCTGAACTGGGTGAGTCTGCTGCTCACGTCTCCACGACTGTCCCTGCTGCTGATAGGGACGCGGACCGAAGGATGATGGCTGGTGCTGCTGGTATGCTGGGGGCTGCTGCTGCGACTGCTGGTGATCTCTCTGTTGGGAGTACCGCCCTCCCTGACCTGACGGCTGCTGCTGGGGCTGGGCACCACCATTCCCCCACCTGAATCCGGGATGGTCTCGTCGGATCCCAGGCTGGGGGCGGTCTACCAAATCCCGTTGATATCCATCAACGGCTCTGCATCGAAAGGGGCTGGCGGCAGTACTGCCAGAGGCTGATCCGGCTGGTAGACCACCATCTGCATGTCTGGAGATGGTGGGGACTGGTAGGTAGGCTGCGGCTGCTGGTACGGCTCCGCCTGTACAAGGTGAACCTGTCTAGGCTGCTGTGAGGAGCTGGAGCGCTGGGACGAGCTGCTGCTGCCGCCGGTATCGCCTCGCGACAGAAGACGGGGCTGTGAAGCCGTCTATGCCTCCTGGAGACACATGAGCTGGGTCTTCATGTCGCTCAGAACTTGTGCCATCTGTTCCATCTGAGTGATGCTCTGGCACTGCTTCTTCTCAATCAACTCCATGCGGTCCAACTTCTCGCTGATAATGCCCATGTCCGCAGCGGATGACTCTGCCTGTGCTGCTGCGACTGCGGACGAACTGGATGGACCTGCATCTACCCGTGCTATCCGCTGGTACTGCACGGGTCCTGGCTGCTGTGGCTGGGGTCTCTGAGTATACAACCTGGTCTGGGACATCACCATGTAATTTTTGGCCATCTCCTCGTAGATGGCCCAGACCTGGTCGTGGTCCTTGGCAAAGTAGGACCCGCTGCAAGAAGCGTTCACCAGACCCTGAAGCTCTAGCGTCAACCCGCTGAAAAATCTCTGAACTAGGTTCGGCTTGGAGATGTCGTGGTGCGGGCATCTGTCTAGGAGCTCTCGAAACCTCTCCCATGCCTCGTGAAACTGCTCGTTGGGGAACATGGAGAAGTTGCTAATCAGGGCCCTCGCTGCATTCGTCCGCCCGAGTGGATAGTACTTGTTCAAGTACTCGGTGCGGAGCTGCTCCCAGGTGTAGACAAACTTCCCTAGATGCTTCAGCCAGGTGGCTGCTCTATCTGCTAGTGAAAAAGGGAAGGCTATCATCCGAATCGTGTCCTGATCCACGTGGCGATCATGGACAGTGCTGCAGATCATCAGGAACTCCTGGAGGTGGAGGTGGGGCTCCTCAGTGGCAAGTCCGTGGAAACGGGGCAGCAACTGCAAGGTGTTCGGGGGGAACTTGAAGTCCCCCACGATCGCTGGCACTACTACCCAGTGATGCATCAGAGTCGATCCGGGGTTGTGCAACTCCCGCATCGGTCGTGGTGGTCCTCCTGCCGCGGCGGCTGCGGCTGCTGCGGCTGCGGCCTCTGCATCAGGTATCTCCTCAGGCTCGCTCTGCTGGTCTCGCTCTGCTCTGAGCCTCTCCAACTCTCGCCTCATCTCTATCATGAATGCCCGCTGATCACGTAACTGCTGCTGAACTGTCTCGAGTGATGCGATCAGGGTGGAGTTGATCGCCCCCTGGTCCAGTACAAAATGCTGGTCTCCTCGTGGACCTCCGGGGTGATCGTCTGAACTGCCGGCCATGGCGACGTCTGCAAAATCAAATGAGCCTAACTCAGGTGCTGTCAAATCTGCTAGTCTCTCCTCGGGCTCATGTCTCTCAGTACCAAAAGAAAGGGGGTCGAGGGGGAACAGGGCGGAGTCGTACTCGGGCTCGGAGAGCTGGTCTCGACTCTCACGGGCCAACCTAGATGATCGGGTAGACGTGCCCGAAAGCGGTGCAGCCAGAGGCTGCCTAAGAGACCGTCTACCCATCATCTTGATAGGGCGAGTAAGGCGGATGAGATCTGGAGTCAACTATGATCACAAACAAACCCCCGGTTCACCAACGCAACGCGAGCTGAAGACCGTGAAAGTTCGGTCAAATTATCTTGTCTATTTTATTTTGGTGAACACACAAAATATCAGAGCGCTTACGTGACCTGTTAGGATATCCGATGCTATCCCAACCGACTGGCCCGCACGAAAGAGTCAGTAATCAGTCGGGACTAGCACCGGGAGGCTCTACCTAGGGTGCGGGTCACTCTCTCGCGCATCCAAACCATACAATGAGGGGGTTGCTCTCCCCAAGACAAAATTTTTAGGATGAGCGGTTTTTAAGGTCAATAGTCTTAGCCAGTCCCAATTTTATGGTTTTTCTTTTTAATATTATTCAAATAAAAACAAGCGGCCTAACGAATTTTTCGGTTCTCCTGATTATTTAATCCAAAACAGGGGGGAGAAGTCGAAAAAGCCGATGCGCGAGAAATCAATGATGCATGCTGAGATAGAAATGCGTACCTTGTCTCCAGCACTCTACATGCAAGTGATCTGCGCAGAATTTAAAGACAGAAAGGAAACTACCTATTTGATGCAACGGGAAAGCCGAGTCCTAAACGAGCAATTTCTAGCGAAGAACCGTCTAACTCAGTCACTCGCCCTCGATCCAAAGAGTCCGGTCTAGACCCACCCCTCCTCTTCTCGACAGGTCGAGTTCAGGAGTAGCGCTTGACGGGGCAGGCTCGCGGCGCGTAGGCTCTCAGGAAAGCGACTAAGTTATTTTTATTACTGATTTATTAGTAGATCCAATTAACGTTCTATGGGAACAGATAATCAATTAGGTGTGTGGATCCTACTAACTACGACACAATCACCAGAAATTCCTAAGTCTAGGGGCTCGAGCAAAAACCGCGTAAACACCGGAAAAGGCAGAAAGAAAAATAAAATGAAACCGCGAAAAACCGCGAAAACCGCGCAAGTCCTAAGGGTCCCCCGAGCACACCGGTGCTCGGCGAAACAGACCCGCTACGGCAAGTCCACAATAGTCCAAGTCCAGTCTGAGTCCCTGTATTATTACAATAATAGTCAAATAACCTAATCTAACCTCACCCACTCAACTCTCTCTCTCGCTCTCTCCTGCGGCTCCGTGCAGAAGGGAGCCGCCTCCGAGTCTCGCGGTTGCGTCGGCTTCTCGAAATCGGCCGCCTCGATCCTCGGGCCCTCGCAAGAAACAGAGACAAGTGGTCAGTCCAATATTATTGTCAGAAAATATGAGAAAAATATATATACAAAAATCTATACAAAAAGCCGCGAAAATCAAAAAGCCGCGGAAAAGCTCAAAAAGCGACTACTAAGCCGTGCTCCCCGGCAACGGCACCATTCTGATGACACGAAAAACCCGAGCGACTAAGGTATAAGGTACAGAAATAGGTCGTTGCGACCTCGGTCACTCAGATGTGTCAATCAAGAAAAAAATCGAACCACTCGAAACAAATCAAACAATCAAAATACGAGAAGCGGTCCTGCTATGAGATTAACCTGGTATAGCACACAGGGTCGAACTCAAGGAGCACGGGTTGGCCGAAGGCCTACGAAGTAGTAGAAATGAATAAAATAAAAGACAAAATATTTTTTAGTGGTTTTTAATGAGTTTTATATTTTTTTGGGATTTTTAATATGTGAGAAAATAAAAGAAAACAAAAACAATCACACTTTAGCAAATTATTTAATGCATAAAAAATCAAGCAAAAATTCAAACAAAAATATTTTTATGTTTTTTTATGTTTTTTAATGTTTTTGGTGAATTTTTGGAATTTTTATGATGTATATTTTATTTTCTAAAAATCAAACAGTAGCAAAAATACAAGGTACTGTCCAGCCAGGCCCAAAATCCCTAGATAAAATATCTAAGGACCTTAAAAGGGCCTGGAGGTATTTTTCCTGTAAACTAGGTAAAACAAGGAAAATTTGAGTACCAAAATTATTATTTTTGGGTTTTTAGGTTATTTAATAGAATTTTTAGGGGTTTTTAGGTGTTTTTAAGTTTTTATGGTTTTTAAGCAGTGAAAAATAGCCAGAATTGGCTAGAAAATCAAGGAACACCAAATAAACAGTGCCTAATTTTTATAGAATTTTTAGGGGGGTTTTTATATTTGTTTGGGGTTTTTAACTCTAGACAGTAGCAAAAATGTAGGTTTTTGAATTTTTAAAAATAGCAAATAAACTCAGAAATGTCCTCAAAAATTCTCAACCATGGCAGGAGCCATGTGTCAAATTTTCATCGAATTTGGAGGTGATTTGATATTTTATTCAAAAATCACAAGAGGGTACTGTGCACAAGGACTGAAATGCAAATACCCAAAGTTCTGGGAGTCCCGGTGCAAAATACCCAGCAAAACACGCGCGAGGCGCGTTCCTGGGGTACTCAGGGACCTCTATGTAATAAAAATAAGGTCCGTGGACTAATTGGTAACACGTACCAAAAGTCCGAGGGCCTTAATTGCAATTTACCCTAAAATAAACGCACATGCGGAATAAAACCATTCACAGGGGTATAAATGCAATTATCAAAAAGCTTCTTTCATTTTAGAACCATCCAGAACTACAAGGGCATATGATGCAAATAACCCAAAAATACACGTGACGAAGCACGTGGCTCACACAGGCAGGGGTATATAAGCAAATACTCTAAAGTGCAGGGTCCATTGTGCAAATAAACCTAAAGCTAAATAACGTGCTTAAACATTTACAGGACTCAAATGAAATAAAACTAAGATAAGGGCCTAAGGGTAAATTACCCTTTATTAACCGGAGCTGATGGATGGCCGCCACGTGGTGATCGGACGGTTGAGGTGGAGGCGGCTCTCAACGCTGCTGCTGCTCTGGTCGATCCAACGGTCCAGGCCAGGACACGTGTGGATCTAACGGCCTGGATCTATTGCCTCAGATCTGACGTCCACGTGCTCTCCAGGAACCAACGGTTCAGATCGGACCTGGAGCGAGGAGGCGTGATCAACGGCTCTCGAGGATGCTGGAAGAACTGATGGCCGGCGAACTTCGCCGGCCTCGTGAAGGCGCCTCCGGCCTCCTCTGCTGCGCCTGAAGATCGGAGAAGCTCCGGCATGAAGATGCGCAGCTGCTGTGGGTCTCCGATGCCCCAGCCGAGCTCGGATGAGCTCCGACGAGGGTGGCGGAGCTGAAGCTCCTGGGCTAGATGTCGAGAGGCCTCAGATGGCCTCTGCTGGTCCTGCAAAACAACTCAGAAACTTCGCGGGTCGAGGGCAAAGTGCCTCGACCCGGTTAGTCGGCGTGAAGGTGAACGGTGCGTTGGGGCGATGGGCTCCGGCGAAGGTGAAAGACGGTGGAGCCCGGTACCCAGCTCCTGTGCGAGCTGGGTTGTGCGAGTGGGTGCAGAAGGTGCGGCGAGGGAAGGCGGAGGTAATGGTCGGGTCCGATGGTCGGGTAGCGGTCGGAACCGGAGTGAATCGAGGGAATACGACAGCGATATGAATTGGGGGAAAATGGAAATTAGATGGAATGGTCAAGCGAAAAGGCTACCTGGGTGAAGGAGTAGACTGTGCTGGAGCTGGGGGTGCTCCCGGTCGTCGCCTCAAGGGGTGTCTCTGCCCGAGGCTCGAGCTCGCTTCAGATGGCGGAGCTACGGCGAGGGTCTCGCCGGATCAGTGGATACGCCGACCTTCCTCGCTGCAACAGGGTGGGGTGGCGAGCTGTCACCTCGCTCTCTCTCTGGAGCTCACTGGAAAGCTGCGCGAATGGCCAAAGATTCCTAAAATGGGTGGCGGAGCTCGGAATATATACCATGGAGGGTCCGGAAAGAGGCGCGCGGGTAGGGCAATCTGGAGCGCGGATCCCGAGGCTAAGGCTCCGGCGAGGGTGACAGATATGTCGTGCATGGATCTGACCCGGGGTTTACGTGAGACTCAATCGGGTTTAGGTGCTAAAACTCAGGGAAATCGGGTCGGGCGCCCAAACCCGAGAGAAGTGGTCCTGGGGGGGGGGGGGGGTAGTTGACCGGGCGGTCAACAATCCCAGGACCAGTAGGAAGCGGCCACGCGGCCAGATTTTGAAATTAAAAATAAGGGTAGAAAATGGCCGAATTTTCAAAAACTCCCAACATGAAATATTTTTCTTTTATTTTTTTCTATTTTTTTGGTGATTTTTAATTAATTATTGGAAATAAAAATAGGCTATATACATAATATGTACTAGATATAGGTATATACAATATATAGGCTTTTGATTTTTGATTTTTAATTATTAATTTTATACAATTTTATTCCTATTTTATATTTTATTTATTTACTTTATGAAATAAGGAATAAAAGGGTGTTTTTATTTTATTTTTATTATTTATATACATTGGTAAAATAAATAGATATGTACATTTATATACATAGTATATGTACAATGTATTTTTATATTTTTAATTTTGTAATTTTTATTGGATTTTTGTTTTGATTCTTCTTATTTTATTTATTTACAATACATAACATAGAATATTTACAAAAAGTTTTGAAAATAACTTTATTTATTTATAAGGTTAAGTCAATGTAGGAGCATGGTCTATGTACATGGTGAAAGGGTATTTTTGATCTTTTTGATTTTTAACTTTTTATTTTGTTTTTATCTTTTATAAATATGTAAAAATATTTACAAGCATATTTTTGGGTGAGGAAAATATAGTTTTATGTATTTACACAAATATTTACACATGAGCTCCTATCTCCCTCTACTTTGGCTTTTATGCGGTCAGGCCCATGCTGAGCCCTCCCTTGGGTTAGGATGCTCAATATTTATTCTAAATATTTCCCTCTTTTTCTTTTTAATCTTTATTCTTTTATTTTTGCACAAAAACATGCTAATTATAGGTTTTTACACAATGCATGCTTTTGGTAATTATTTGTATTTACATATATCTACATGCATTTGCAAAGGTTTTTGTAGCTAAAATATCAGAATAAAGAGTGATGAATGGGTATTCATCAACCGCCGCCTGCGCGAGGTGCGCGCCGCCCTTCTCTTGGCCGCGCGCGGCCGTGCACCATCGCCGTCGACTCCCCCTGTTTGGGTTCTTCTCCACCTGCAGCCAAAGGAAGAAGAAGTTCTAAACTTTATTTTTTTTATTTTTATGTACAAATTGCAACCTTGTCCTGTTTAGTTTATGTAATTGCAATTCTGTTCATGTGCTTAGATGTATTGTATGTTATGTTTTCTGAACCTATAAAGACACCCCTGTGTTAACATTTTCAATTGGACCTATATTTTGCATCTTTATATTCAATGAAAAATGTCTTGACATTGAGCAACTAATTCTCTACCTCTTAGATATTTATTTATATTTTTTTGGTATTTGGGTAATTAATTAAAAATGTTTAACTGAAATATTGCAAGTTTTACCCAATCTGGACTCTTAAATTAATATCTAACTCACAGTTGCTCTAAAAATTCTACAAAAAATTGAGATGATGCCTTTATATATGATTATTACTGTCCAAATTTCATCCAAAGTGGAGTTGTTTTGTACCTGAAATAAATTGTATAGTGCTTTTAGTATTTGATTTTTAATTAAATCCACGTACATCATTTTTGCGAAATTTCAAGTCTCCTGGATTCCATATGAAAACACCTATGTGAGATAATTTGCTCTCTGATTAGTTTGATATTGTGGATTAACTAGGAATTATTTACCTACTGTAACTCTGATTTCACTAAAAAATCCATAAAAAAATCACATTTTGTCAAAAAATTCCAAAAATATTACTGTAGCTTCCTTGCATCATGTTTTCATTTCGGTAAATTTTTCATAATTTTTGCTTACTGTTCGTGTGAAAAATTACGAAAATACCCATAAAAGTGTGCATTTTCATTATTACATTTTAACCCATAAAATTCCAAAAAAAGTGCATTGCATTCATCACTGGATTAGGATTATAGAAAAAAATATAATTTGGCTAAATTGAATTAATTTCTCACTAAATTGAATTTGACGAAGTTGTATGCTTTCTTAGTATCTTAGTTCACTTGCATTGTGCATTTTGGCATCCTATTTGCATTAAAAAATATAAAAAAAACCGCGTCGGAAATCTAGAACTTAATTTTCAAATTATCCCCAAAGTTGTTCCTTTGCCTCCCTGAGTTCGACCCCGGACTTGCCCGGGATATAAATTAAGCCGAGACACTCTTCACGGAGATATTCTCTCGGTTCTGACTAGATCGCTAAGTACATGTATTACAACGTGTCGAAATTAACCATCGTATTTAGCGACACGTCAGATGGCGCCGCTGCCGGGGAGGCAAATGGCTTAGGGATTAGTTTAGAAATTTGGATTTAGATTTTCATTTACTCGGGTAGTCTGACCCCCGAGCCACTTGTAATTATTCCATTTTCTTCGTAATTATTTCTCTTCATATTTTTGTATATATTTTTTTGTTTATCTCTCTAATATAAATCTTATTTTCCTTGCGAGGGTCCGGTGGACTTGGAGTACATCGGAGGTCGACGGACGCGACGCACGCCGACTGCTGAAAAGCGAGGAGATCTAATTTATTTTCGAGAGAGCTTTTGTAAATTGTTGTAATTATTTTGCTTGCTCCTTTATAGCGGCTCTTGTTTGAGAGCTCGCGTGTGTAAAAAGACTTGGACATTATTTGTGGTGTGTCGAGACCTATTTCACTCTCCGGTGAGGGTGGGGCTCGACTTGAGTGGCGAACTTAAGGGTTAGGCACACGGTAGTTTAGAATCAAATTTGTTTATGCCCATCGGAATTTAGGCCACACATATCTTAGAAGATTCACATATCCTATAAGATTCATAATGAGATGCACATAGACACGTACTACTTAGCTCAAATCAAATCAATTCTTCCCCGCTAATAGTATACTGTTTAGGTGCGATTTTCTCGATCTGCATGCATTTAGTGTAATATTTACAAATTCTGTTCTGCATAACGCATGGAGAGTGCTGGGATTCACTGTAAGTATACCTTCTTCTGAGCATGCATCATAGTTTCTCGTTTGCATTCTAATTTCCGATTCCCCTCTTGTTTTATAACTTAAGGTCAAAAGGAAATTGGGACTGAACGGTAGATGTACTTGTGTGTTCACTTAAATTTTAAGTGATAACCTAACTCTAAAATTGGGACTGAATTGAGCAGATCGATTTAAAAAAAATTGGAATAAAAAGAACCCTTGTTCTCAGGTGCATAAAGCCCTCATTGTTTGTTTTACTTGCAAGTGAGAGAGAGAGACGACCCTAGGATAGAGCCAAGTCTGGATTTCTTACTTACTACTGGTTCTTTATTTTCAGGCGACACTAGTCGTAAGAACTGGGTCAGTCTGTAGGAAAATACGGACACCTAACAGCTCGTTAATCTTTCCAAGATTCTATTTCTCACCAACTAAAATTGACAAGATAATTCAGCCGAACTCTTACGGTCATCATGTGTTGAGTTGGTAAAATTGAGGTTTGAATTGCGTTTGTATTGTGTGAGTTTACTCCGCACATTTACGTGCACCGTAGAACTAGCACTTCATTGGGATATCATGTTCTAATCGGTTCTTTTGACATCGAAGATGACTGATTGGAGGGATAATTATTCGGACTTTGCGAATCTCCCGTTGAACCCTCCAAGAAGTATGTCTTCATAGGTCCATGCGCAACGTGGACCAACCTGGACTCATGACCCTCTTGAGCCCAGGATCACCCACCCTCAGGATGGTTACTCTCAAACCATTCCATTTCTCTCTTCCCACCTCATCGAGGAAGACCTTCGCCTCGATGAGAATATCTTGATTCATAAATCCTCTTCTAATCAAGAACACATTGCTGATTCAGGCCATATAGAAGACACAAGTAAAATGCCTCCAAAGAAGAAAGAAGAGGAAGAAGAGAACAATGAAGATCCAATGAGAATGATACTTGACAGATTAGCTGCATCTGAGCAGCAACATGCACTTCTCAGAGCTCAGTTAGGACAGTTGAATGTTGGAGTCCAACCACTAATGGATGCGGCGTATAACCCCGGACAATATCAAATTCGGAACTACTTGAGTCCGGCCGAACCCGAGGTTGATTTTGAATTGAAGCCGCATTTTCTGAGCCTGTTGCCACACTTTGATGGTAATGCTTCTGAGGAACCAAATGCATTCCTAAGGGACTTTGAGCTCATCTGCGCTAACCTCAAACATCAAAATGTTAGCTAGGATTATATTAGGCTCAAAGCCCTTCCATTTGCCTTGGGTGGCAAAGCTGATTACTGGGTAAAGAATCTTGGGATCGCCGTCACCACATATGCCCAGTTCAAGGACTTGTTTTTGAAGAAGTTCTACCCTTTGAATAGAACTAACATGATGAGGACGCGCATTACGAGTTTTTCCCAATTACCCCATGAAACTTTTTGTGATGCTTGGGAAAGATTCAAGGACATCCTGCAGAAGTGTCCCTGTCATGGACTAAATGATAACATCTTGGTCCAGTCATTCTATACTGGTCTCAACCCTGAGATGCAGGGTTTATGAGCGCTGCCTGTGGAGGCAGCTATACATCTCTAGGAGCAGATACCGTCTGGAGGGTATTCGAGCAGATGGCTGAAACTAGCCGCTCACAGATGGCCAGCAGGGCCTATACACCATCCCCCAGTTCACTCTCACTTGGAGGGGGAAAATCAGCTGTAGTTGATCTCTCTCAGGATATAATCCCTAGCATGGGACTCCTTGCTGACAAGCTTACTGTAGTCGAGAGGATTGACAGGAGAATTGATGAATTGGATAGGAGTGTCTCCAAGATCCCAAAACAAATGGAGGAGTTGACTGATAGGGTATCTAAGATAAAGATACCTGTCGTGACTGCACCCTCTGCTCCCGTATACCGAGTTCACCATGTTCAGGAGCAGTTGGTGTCAGGGCAACCCCAGCCGTGGGAGCAGGACCAATCCTATACCCACTCTTTCCAGCAGCCACCTCCATTAGCAGAGACAGTCCAGGAGGAGCCGCCACCGATTTGGGAGGTGAATGGAGTATGGTATACTCAGGACCCTGCCGAAGTTCGGGAGACCGACAGACCTATCAGCGTCCCCCGACCTTTCATAACACCGCATTCACCTCCGCACCACCTCCTTCACAGCAGAGCCTTGGATTCCAGCCACCCCAGCAGCAGAGGCAGCAGTACCAGCAGTATGGCCGACAAGGGCATTACCAGGCAGGCCAGCAGGGCCCGCAACCCCAGCAGCAGCAGAGGCAGTACTCTGGCCAGCAGGGCCAGTCTTCCCGTTCTTCTTCCCAGTCTTATCCACTTCCTTCTTCGTCTGGACCCATGGACATTCAGCAGTAGATACACGACGAGCTCCGTTCCTAGGAATGAGATTCATGACTTACGGGTGGATGTCAACCGCCTATCCAGATGGCGAGACGAGCAGACTGCACCCTCTACCTCTATCCCAGCCCAAGTTCAGGCTAACCCCAATAGCCTGAACAGATCTAGTTCTCAGCAACACTTTGGTCAGGTATACTATTCAGCATCTCCTAGATCTGAACATGAGATTCTTTCGTGTGGCGAGGCTAACCACATGTCACTCAGGAGCGGAAGGACCGTGACCGTACCTGACTGGGCGAGGGATACGAGGAGGGGCATCTCTGGAGCTCTACCTGAGGAGTCTTCAGAGGACGAGGAGGAGAGGCATCATATTTCGGAGCCCCATCAGCATCATTCGAGGATTTCTACTCAGGGAACCGGGAGGAGAAGGAGAGCACGTATGCAGCATCTTCAGCATGGATATTCTTCTGAGTCTACGGAGGACCTTGCATCTCCGGTTGTGGCTGATACCACTCCAGCTTCTATTCCACAACCTGTAGTAGATAGTTTTGATTTCGATCCCATGTTGCATCAAAAAGATTCATGTATAAAGAACTCTATTTCCGTTAATGCTAAGAATGATCTTTCAGTTCATGATTCAGACTCTTCATCTTCAGTTTCTCTAGCTTCCATCCCTTTCCCCCGTGCTCTTACGGCAGGAAAGTGCATCAAAAAGATTCAGAAAGATGACCCTGATATGGCACGGTTTTGTAAAGAGAATATTACAGTCAAGGTGCCATTTGATGAATATGTGGCTAACCATCCTGCCTTCCAAAAATACCTTAAGGTGAGATGCACACCTACAAGGGTTAGCAGGAAGAAAGATAACCGAAATATAAAGACACATGTCTTATCGGTAGCCACAACCTATTGTCTCAAGAATCAGACTTTGCCAAGGAAAAAGAGAGACAAGGGTGCTCACTATGTGGATAGTCGTATTGATGACATTGCGTTTGCACGCACACTCTTAGATAACGGTTCTTCGATCAACTTACTTCCCTTAGCATTATATCAGAAATTGGAGTTGGGACCACTTCGCAAATCTAGAGCCTTACTTCAATTCGCTGATCGATCAGTGAAGAGACCTAAGGGAGAAGTGAAGAACGTAGTTATCTCGATTGAGGGGCAGAACTATCAAGTTGATTTCACAGTCTTGGACATGGAGACCCCCAATCATTGGAGAGACTCTCAGATCATTCTTGGGCGACCCTTCCTTAGGACCGCAGGCGCAGCTTTCAATTATGGTACGGGAATGATGAAGTTCCGTTCTCCAGACGGAGAAGTGAACCTTGAGATGAAGCAAACCAAGTGTCAACGATCCGATTCAGAGAGTAGCACAGAGTACTCATCTTCAGAGGCAGATTGTAGTTTGATTAGCACAGTTGGGATTTGGGGACAGATTCCTTCAGGACAGAGCGAGTCCCTTTCATCTGGAAAGGGCATAGTGGATGATGCAGTTTGCCAGGTGTTGCCTGATCTTGTGGGAGATGCATCAACCTATTCTCATGATGACATAGAGATCCATCCGGATCTGTCAGTTCCATCCTCTTCGGAACAATCATGGGACATAGATGATGAGTCGGATGTGGCTTTTGCCGATTGTTTGGATATTTTTGACGATCTGACTCCCGATACTTCTGATTTGGTGGCGAGTACTACTCAGCTTAGCCCACCTTCATGCAGCACGGAACCAGATTCAGATTCAGTTCAACCAGATCTGCTTGATGATACCACATTGCCAGAACTGAAATCACTACCTCCTACACTCAAGTATGCCTTTCTTGCGGGACCAAAAGAGAGATATCCTGTCATCATTAGCTCATACTTGACTTTAGAACATGAGTCTAGGTTGTTAGGAGTCTTAGAGAGGAACCGCAAAGCGATAGGCTGGACAGTGTCGGATCTCATGGAGATCAACCCCGCTCTTTGCTCGCACCACATTTTACTGAGGATAATGTAAGACCTTCCCGTGAGTTCCAAAGGAGACTTAACCCTAATCTACGGGAAGTAGTGAAGAAGGAAATTGAGAAATGGTGCAAAGCAAGGTTTATATACCCTATTTATGACTCCAAGTGGGTGGCCCTGCTTCATGTTGTCCCGAAGAAGTCGGGAATTCAGATGGTCACCAACGAGGAGGGGGTAGAGATCGCGACACGAGTACCTACGTCGTGGCGTGTCTGTGTTGACTACAGGCGCCTGAATGCTGCGACCAAGAAGGATCACTTTCCCTTGCCTTTTATTGATCAGATCTTGGAGAGACTAGCAGGGAAAGAGTTCTTCTGTTTTCTTGATGGGTACTCAGGCTACAACCATGTGGCCATTGCCCCTGAGGACCAGGAAAAGACCACATTTACGTGTCCATTCGACACTTATGCTTTCAGGCGCATGCCATTCGGGCTCTGCAATGCCCCGGGCACATTTCAGCGGTGCATGATAGCCATATTTGTCGAGATGGTGGGAGATTTCCTGGAAGTATTCATGGATGACTTCTCGGTTCATGGTGATTCTTTTGATACATGTTTAGCGCACTTGGATAGAGTTCTCACGAGGTGTAGAGAGGTGAATATGTTACTCTCCTGGGAGAAGAGTCACTTTATGGTGACGGAGGGTATCGTGTTGGGGCATGTCATCTCCAAAAGGGGAATGGAGGTTGACCCTGCCAAGGTGGAGGTGATCAAGAAACTCGATCCACCTACCAACGTGAAGTCAGTGCGGTCATTCTTAGGGCATGTTGGATTCTATAGAAGATTCATTCAGGATTTTTCAAAGATCGCCCGCCCATTGACTGAGCTCTTAGGGAAAGACACAGAGTTCATTGTAGATCACAGGTGTCTGGAAGCCTTTGGGCTCTTGAAGAGGAAGATTTGTGCCTCGCCTATCCTACAAGCTCCTGACTGGTCTCTCCCCTTTGAGATCATGACTGATGCTTCAGATTTTGCTATAGGAGCTGTGTTAGGACAACAGCGAGAGGGGATTCCGTTTGCGATTCATTATGCGAGCAAAGTTTTAGATCCTACACAGAAAAATTATACAGTGACTGAAAAGGAAATGCTCACGGTAGTATGGGCCCTCGAGAAGTTCAGATCATATATTTTGGGCTCTAAGGTGACAATTTATACTGATCATACAACCATTCGATATTTAATGGAAAAGAAGGACGCGAAGGCACGTCTTCTTAGGTGGATTTTACTCCTCCAAGAATTTGATTTGGAGATAAAGGATAAACCTGGAGTGAAGAATGTTGTGGCTGATCACCTTTCTCGGATTGAACTTAAGGATTCTCCTGATTATGAGCGGATTAAAGAGACCTTCCTAGATGAGTCAATTTGTGTTATTGACTCACTCCCGTGGTATGCCAACATGGTGAACTATCTTGTTTCCAAGCAGGTTCCCCATGGTTGGACTAGGAGCAGCATTGATCGACTGAAGTCGGATTCGAGGAGATACCACTGGGACGATCCTTTCCTTTTCTTCGAAGGACCAGATTGTGTTTGGAGAAGGTGTATTCCTCAGGAGGAATACCAGAGTGTCCTCTCATATTGTCATTCACTTGAGGCTGGAGGACACCATTCGGGAAAGAGAACCGCTCACAAAGTACTTCAATGTGGATTGTATTGGCCGACCTTGTTTAGAGATGCTATTGATTTTGTACGGTCGTGCCCTATCTGTCAAAGGATGGGAGGGACAGTTAGACAGAGAGATGAGATGCCCATGCAACCGATGATTATTTGTGATGTTTTTGATGCATGGGGCATAGATTTTATGGGTCCCTTTCCCAACAGCCAAGGACATGAGTACATATTGTTGGCGGTGGATTATCTATCCAGGTGGGTGGAGACTATCCCAAACCGAACCGCAGACAGCAAGACTGTCTGCAAGTTTGTGAGAGACCATATTATTGCTAGGTTCGGGGTGCCAAAAGTTTTGATATCTGATGGGGGTAGCCATTTTGTGAACCGAGATATGAGATCTTTAGCTAAGGACTATGGATTTCAGCATAGAGTTACTAGTCCTTACCACCCACAGTCCAACGGCATGGCAGAATTTCAAACAGAGAGGTGAAGAGTATTTTGCAGAAATTGGTTCGTCCCGACAGGAAGAACTGGTCTCAGCTCTTGGACCAAGTTCAGTGGGCCTATAGGACAGCTTACAAGACACCATTGGGTAGTTCACCATTTAGAATGATCTATGGCAAGCCATGCCATTTGCCCGCAGAATTGATTCATAAATCCGAATGGGAAATTAAGAAGATTAACTGGAGTTGTCACCTAGGGAAGCTTTGTCGAGACTTGAACTTGAACGAGCTCGTGGAAATCCGAAACATGGCATTTGACAACAGTTTGATTTATAAGGACAAAGTAAAGAGATGGCATGATCAGCACATTAGGTGCAAAGACTTTGTCCCTGGACAAAAGGTATGGTTGTTCAATGCCAGGTTGAAGATGTTCCATGGGAAGCTCAAATCTAAATGGACAGGTCCTTTGTTGTTAAGAAAGTGCACGAGAATGGAAGTGTAGAGATAGCTGATCTCACAGATGGTGTACAATCTCATGTGGTGAATGGACAACTGTTGAAGCATTTTGTTGATTCAAAAGAGCAGTTAGTCTAAGTCGAGGTCATCAACTTCATACAGAGTGAGCACAGAGCAGATACATCTTATTACTCGTCATGAAGATGCAGCATCAAGATTCAACATCTTAGAAGATCCAATCACTCTTGTACATTCTCCCTTCTTTGTATATTCTCCAGATCACATCGATTCTCACACTTACTCTTGTCCTATACTTAGGCTTACCAAGAGCCTAAGTATAGGGGGAGCCGATGCCCGCCGTGTGTATATACTCATCCATTTCTCCTCTTGACCTCGTCCGCCCCATTTTTGCTCTTCTTCTACACTTAGGCTGTCCATAGCCTAAGTATAGGGGGGGAGGATCGACTTCTATACTGTTTATTATTTTAGCCATCCTACGCTTAGCACGAGCTATGTCTTTTTTCTCGCTTCTTGTGCCATGAGGACATAGCACATGCTAAGTATAGGGTGGCGTGTATATATTACGTATATACTTTACCCGTAGCTCGTACCTTCACATATTTTTGTATATATTATACAATAATTATGGGGTGGGTAAAAAAAACTTTTTCAAAAAAATCTCTTTAAAAAAACGTTTCAAAAAAATGTTTCTTTTGTTTTCTTTCCTTATTTGCTTTTAAATTTTTTTTCAAAAAAAAATGTGTGTCCTTTCTTCTTTACCTATATTTTTCAAAAAAAACCTTTCCAAAAGGAAAAAAAACTTTAAAAAAAACTTTTCAAAGAAGAAAAAAAACAACAAAAAAAAGGAGCAAAACTTTTTCTAAAAAATCTTCTTTACCTTTGTTTGTCAAAAAAATTCTTTTTGAAAAAAACTTTTTCTGAATCTTAAAAAAAATCAAATAAAAAATCACAAAAAAACCTACTAATAAGTTGGTTTAACCCCTGACACATTCACTTTCACACAAGACTAGTGATGTTCAAGAACACTTGGTTTATGAGGTCTTGAGATTTAGAGTTAATCAGCCTTAGTCATTAGGGTCTTGGACTTAATTATTCACATTTCCCTAGTTTGAAAGATTTGTGTGCTATATTGCATGTCTCTACCTTAAGAATATGATCAACACCTCACATACACGACTGCAGTTATGATGAGATGAGTTGAAATTTCACTTGAGGATCTGGGATGAGGGATTTGAGTTTGGACTTGATTTAATAATGCTCTAGGATGGGATAAAATCAATGAAGGCTTCATGAAACCTGAGTGTCAGCATCTTTAGCCAGTATGAGAACATGGTTCTTGTACTATCTCTTGACATCTACCTATGTGCCAGGGTGTGATAAAATAAAAAATTGTTGATCAGTGTGCGCCAACTCTTGGTAAAAGCAGTGGAGCTAGCCAAAAATACTACAAAGCAATGAAATGTCGAAGAAAAGCTCTCATTCCACAAAGTCAATTATCAAAAGAGCTTCCACCAAAGGCGAGCGCTCCCAACCATTTCAAAGTGTCCACTTGGACCACCGCTATTAGGACCAGGAGTCGAGCTTGCACCAAAAAAGGGCTCTGCATCGTAAATTCTACAAGTCTGGGTGTAGAAGGTACGATAGGTACTCAAAAAAGGCACACCCCAGTGTACTCTCAGGAAAACAAGTGCAGACGGCTCCAACTTCTCTTGACGGACGCACTGATCAACATCAAAAATATGCATTGCGTAATAAGGCACTCGAGAGGATCCTTGTTCCAATGAGAGGGAGAGAAGAAATGACACAATCTTATGCCCTCCATCAACTGGCCTTCCATCTACACTTTTAAGTCTGACAACTAAAGAGACGGTGGATTGGATGCAAGAATTGGTTTATTCCCTAGTGTTGAGGATCGGGTCCTTAGGAGAGTCTCTTGGACTGGAACCTTGGGTGACGTTGTGACTCTACTCTTGTAATTGCAGTCAACACTTAAAGTCATATTCCTACTATATATGTATACAAAGAGAGTCTGATGATTAGGGAAATTGGATACCTTTTGACTAGAGCTTGGTTCATCTTAGAATTTTAGGATTTCTAAAACCGAGAGTTCTTGAATGGATCAAGTCTTGTATTCACATGCACAGTCAGGGCTTAACCCAACTTATTCATTCTTTATTTGCTCGAGGACTAGCAAAGTTTAAGTATAGGGGGGGGGTGATGAATCCACGATTCATCATCTTAATATCTTGATCTTAGCAAAATCCCTGAGTAAAATCCCAAATAAATGTCCATAAAATCAACAAATTAACAAAATAACTCTTGTAAATAAAACACACTAATTATTGTATATTAGATTGTACAAAATAAATTAACAATAAAAAGCCGCAAAATCAAGGGAGTTTCTCACCTGTAAATAGTCCAAAACTTCATGTATTTTTAATAATTCCATTTCAACTCCTTTTTGGCTAATTCTTTCTCCAAAGTGTTCATATCAATGTATATAAAAATACAAAAATACAAAACAAATTTTACCTCAAATAAATGCTCCTAGATCCCAAAGAGAAAAAGCCGTAAAGACCAACTTCCAAGCCAAATTCCCGCTCCGTATGAACTCCAAATTCACCAAACTCACTTTTAAAGTTCAAGTTCGAAAATTATCTATCCAACGGAAGTGGTTTCATTAAAATCGGAGCTCATTTGTAAAAGTTGGGTTTTGGGACCTAGATGTACATTGTATATTATGTATATATTCATTCCTTCTTCATCTTTTATTTTATCTTTTCTAATTACTAAAAATACAAAAATATCATGATTGTGTTGTATTTTAATTGTAGTATTTTATTGTATTTTTTCGTTGTAAATATCTCTTATTAAAAAGACAAAAAAATACATATTAGAAAAGTAAAAAAATGTGTATATGTTGTATGTATTCCCTTGTAAATTCTCCACTATTTATTTTGTTCTCTTTTATTCTATTGTAATTAAAGTAGCCAACTTTATTTCATTTATTTATTTATTTTCTATTCTCTACAATAACTACCATTCAACTCATTTTACCACCAACCTCCATTCAACCCCACCATTTTTTAAACTTCTCATTCAACTCCATTAATAAAATAACCTCCCACCATTTTAATATCCTCTCATTTCATCATCTATATATACATCCCATCCTACTCAATTTGCCTTGGATCCATCTTCATGTGAGGAGAGCCTAGTTCCCAGAGTTGAATCGGTGACAGCGACGCAACCGCGGTCGAGCGACGACGGCCCTCTCTCCGGTGAGATCCATTGGCTTTTTGGCCAACGTCGCAGCCGCAATCGCGTGCTGCTCGAGCTCATCGCACGCCGGCGATTGGAGCGAAGACCGTGCTCTCGTGAGCACTCCATAGGCGCTCGCGTTCATCGTAGGTAATTTTAGTTCATCTTGTCTTTATTTTTATCTTTGTAATTTTTTAGTCCATCTTATCACCGCCCACCATCCATCATTTGTTTATATCTTCATCTTCATCACCACCATCATCATATCATTTTGTTCCCCATATGTTTGTGTACATATTTCCTGTTTAAAAAAAATTAAAAAAAATAAAAAAAGTATAAAACAAAAAAAAGTCTTTTATTACAAGCAGCAAAAAAAAAAATAAAAAAAAACAAAAAAATAAAAAAAACCGCAGCAGCGGTGGGGAGTTCCCACCGTCGCCACCACCACCAGGACTCCGCCTCCTCTCCCTTATTCCAGCCGGCCACCGCGCCTGCCTCACGCGCGGGCGGCGCCACCTGCCGGCCGCCGCGCGCGCGACGCCCGCCACACGCGCGACAGCCGCCGTAACCGCGGCAGCTCACCTCCGCCCTGCAACCGCCCGACGCCGCCGCAGCCTCCTCCGCCCACCTCGGAGCTCCACCGCCGCCTGCGCGAGGTGCGCGCCGCCCTTCTCTTGGCCGCGCACCGCCGCCGTCGACTCCCCCTGTTTGGGTTCTTCTCCACCTGCAGCCAAAGGAAGAAGAAGGTCTAAACTTTATTTTTTTATTTTTATGTACAAATTGCAACCTTGTCCTGTTTAGTTTATGTAATTGCAATTCTGTTCATGTGCTTAGATGTATTGTATGTTATGTTTTCTGAACCTGTAAAGACACCCCTGTGTCAACATTTTAATTTGGACCTATATTTTGCATCTTTATATTCAATGAAAAATGTCTTGACGTTGAGCAACTAATTCTCTACCTCTTGGATATTTATTTATTTATTTTTTGGTATTTGGGTAATTAATTAAAAATGTTTAACTGAAAATATTGCAAGTTTTACCCAATCTGGACTCTTAAATTAATATCTAACTCACAGTTGCTCTAAAAATTCTACAAAAAATTGAGATGATGCCTTCATATATGATTAACTTACTATCCAAATTTCATCCAAAGTGGAGTTGTTTTGTATCTGAAATAAATTGTAGAGTGCTTTTAGTATTTGATTTTTAATTAAATCCACGTACATCATTTTTGCAAAATTTCAAGTCTCCTGGATTCCATATGAAAACACCTATATGAGATAATTTGGTCTCTGATTAATTTGATATTATGGATTATTACTTACTGTCACTCTGATTTCACTAAAAAATCCATAAAAATTCATATTTTATCAAAAAATTCCAAAAATATTACTATAGCTTCCTTGCATCATTTTTTCATTTCAGTAATTTTTTCATCATTTTTGCTTACTGTTTGTGTGAAAAATTGCGAAAATACCCATAAAAAGTGTGCATTTTTCATTATTGCATTTTAACCCATAAAATTCCAAAAAAAGTATATTGCATTCACCACTGGATTAGGATTCTAGAAAAAATATAATTTGGCTAAATTGAATTAATTTCTCATTAAATTGAATTTGGCGAAGTTGTATGCTTTCTTAGTATCTTAGTTCACTTGCATTGTGCATTTTGGCATCCTATTTGCATTAAAAAAATATAAAAAAAAAAACGCGTTGGAAATCTAGAACTTAATTTTCAAATTATCCCCAAAGTTGTTCCTTTGCCTCCCTGAGTTCGACCTCGGACTTGCCCGGGATATAAATTAAGCTGAGACACTCTTCACGGAGATATTCTCTCGGTTCTGACTAGATCGCTAAGTACATGTATTACAACGTGTCAAAATTAACCATCATATTTAGCGACACGTCAAGGAGGCATACGACCAAAGACACAGATAGGAGAACATCCGTGCATGAGAAGGTGAGGCAGAGCTCTGGAGGGCGATGCAACATGAACAAGCGGCTACACGTCCATGGGGGTGGAGTGGTGACGAACCACACAACCAACAATCTTGCAAGAGGTAAGATACTGAAGATGCTCGGAGCGCAGGATGTGCTCATTTCACAAGACATGGGTACTGATAACAGGGATTTGGCAAGGTTCTAGATACGCCCCACACAAGGTGGGGATGAAGTCGCTGAGGCGACCACTCACTAAACCCATGTTAAGCAGCAATTAACCCACAATAAAGAATAAGTCAACTAAGTACCAAAAATGTGAATTAGAATTATTAACTCTACCATAAAATATGCACAGTGCGTAAGTATGTAGAGGTCGAACCATAGAGAGCAAAAACATGTAGCCTACAATTATTCATGTACAAGTTAGTCATATATGCATGCAAGGATTTTTGTGGGTTTTTAATTCTTCTTTCTCTTTTTGTATTTTTAATATATTTTTTATTTTTATATTTGATTTTTATTTTTTTAATTTACTAATTTTGTCCTTTGTTTTTATAATTTATATTATTTTGTATATTTTTTTTCTAAACAAAGGGATAATATATAAAGGGTATATATATACACATACTAGAGATGAAATAGAGGCAAAAGTAGTGAGAAATACTCAAAATAAGCAAATAAAACATTTTTGTGATTTTTATATTTTTTCTAGTGTTTTTGTGATTTTTCAAGAATTTTTGCTAATTTTTATATATTTTTAAAGTCAAAAACACTCAAATAATGAGTATAATAAATATCTGATAATAAAATGGAGGTAAATAATATTAAACATTAGCAAAAATCCTCCAAATTAATTTTAATATATAGAGAATATAATAGAGCAAATTCAGAGACAACAATTGTATTTTTGTGATTTTTTATGGATTTTTAATATTTTTATAGATATTTTCAGGGTTTTATTATTTTTATCTTTTTCTTTATAAGGTTTTTAGTGATTTTAGGTCAGAAAATCAAGCACACTCAAAAGCACAACACACATTTTTTTAAGAATTTTTCTAGAGGTTTTTATAATTTTTTGGATTTTATAATGCAAACAGTAGTAAGAAATGCATGTTTTTGAATTTTTATGAATATGAAAATGCAATAAAAAATGTAAAATAAAAATATAGCGTAATAATACAATGCAACAGGGATCTATGTTACTTTTTTGATGATTTTTGGAATTTTAGAGATGTACGCAATAAATAGGGAAAGCACAAAGAAATTCTAACACTAGCAGGGGCATTTTTGCAAATAAAATAAAGTCCAAGGGGTTCTGAACAATTTTACCAAGAGTTTAGAACGTTAACATGAAGTATGGACCAAATACAAAGTTTAAAACCTGCCAGGGGGTCATTACAATTTTTCCAGTCACGTGGTACTACACGTGACTTACACACACAGGGACCAAAACACAATTTCGTAAAATATAAGGGGCCTGCATGCAATTTTCTCAAAAATATAACACTGCAAATTTCATTTAATGTATCTTTATGAAATACAAGGACATGCAGGGGCATACATGAAATATTTCCAACGCACGTGGGGCATTACGTGATCTGACGTGGAATGGACCACGATGTAAATACCAAAAACCCAAGGGTCGCTTTGCAAAAATACCCATTTTATTTTAAACGTTACACAATACTTAATGAACTAAATAATAAAGACAAAAAGGTAGGGGGCTTAAAATGCAAATTACCCCTCAAGGCGCGCGATCCAACGGCTGGGCTTCATCCACTTGACACGCGTCGGCCTCTGTTTTGACGATGACGGTTCGAGGTTGGATGGTTGAGATTAGATCTCCTGATGAGATCAGACAGTCGTGAGGCTTTGCATCCAACGGTAGCTGCTACGCCTGGGAGCTTCATCTTCATCAGACGACAATGGAGCAGTGTGGAAGAACATGGACGAAGCTCGCGCGCAGCGAGCTTCGATCGTGAACAGCTGGTGCCTCCGGCCTCCTCCTTCTCCTCCGGTGGTCTCTACACGTGCCTGGAAGCTCCCCGCATCGAATGATGGTCTCCGCTCGACCCCTGGAGGTCCCAGACGTTCAGGCGGGCTCGAGGACGGAAGAGACCCCCAGGAACCTCTTCCTGGAATTGATCAAGCCCAGAGGGCTTCTTGTGCGTCAAGACCTGTACAGGAAGAACCAGCGGCTCGAGGGCTTCACCCTCGACCTGGGGTTTGAAGCTTGTGCGCAAAAAATGGACTGGGTGGCGAGGTTCCAGCGAGCGGCGGAGGGGAACCTCGATTCACAGAACCACGAGGGTTCCGGTTGATCAGGGGTGTGCGGATGATGGATAAGGTGAAAGGGAACGAGATGGGGGCGATACGAGCATCAGAGGTGAACTAGAGAGCTCAGGAGTCGTCGTCGGAGCGGAGCTCCGGCAAACTACGACTCGACCGAGGCGAGTCAATTTACTTATCTAAAAATTAAACTAAACGAGGGAAATAAAACCTAGAATTAAGATCTATCTAATAAAGCAAGAAAAGGTGCTCGAATACTCGGCGGCGATTCGTGCTATGTACAAAACATCATGGGGTTGGGCGTGTATCTAGGATGTACAAGGAATACTTTTCATGAAGAGTCCCATCTCACTCGAGCTACACAATTTGCGTGAAAAATCGGGGAAGTGGGGGCTCTCGTGATCTGTCAGAGGCGCAGGTCTAGGTCTAAGGAGTTGACCTGCGGTTCACTAATGGCGGCCTGCCATTGGTCTACGCAGGCCACTAGAGGACAAAACAGGCTGAAAAATTAAAGAATAAATTATTTAAATTAGTAAATGATTTTATTATTTTTCGAGTATACAATAGAAAATGTTTATTATTTTATGTAGTATTTTAATATGATTTTGTTTATTTTTTGGCTTAATTTATTGATAGTTAATTTTTATGAGTGTATTTACAGGTATATTCATCTATGTTTTGTGCATTTTTATTTTTATTTTGTATATATTATTTTATTATTTTATTTTCTTATTTTATATATTTATAACTTATTTATGTGAGTATAAATATATTTTTATTTGATTTTTATGACTTTATTTGTACATTTAAATAAATAGGTATATGACTTGTATGGGTATAGGTATCGGTATTTTGCCTATGTTTTGTATACTCCTTTTTATTTTGATGTATTTTAATGAGGTTTTATTTTTGTTTTGTATTTTCAGTATAATACATGTAATATTTTCAATATTATAAAAGTATGAAAGAGAAAGAATTAAAGAATGTATTTCCCTTTTATTTATATTCATATAGAACATAGGTATTTCATCTATGTTTTGGCATAGTTTTATTTTATTATCCTTTTTTTATTTTAGGTTTAATTCTAATTTTAATGTACACCTATGTTATAAATAATGTTTACAAGATTATAGAAATATGAATTTGTAAAAATAATAAGTAATGACTAAATTGAATATTTTAATTGGTATTATGTACAATAGGGGCCCAAAACCTATCTCCTGTGTATTAACTCCAAAAAAATATGAAACTGCCTCCATTAAATAGATCTCGAAAAGTTATGTACAATTAAAGGTGATTTTGTTGGATTTTGAGTTTTTATTTGCAAGATATGGGTCTGGGAAGTTGAGATTCTGGCTTTTTATTCTGTGTATAAAATATACACAGTATATTATTTTTGTACAAACTTAAATTTGTATTTTTATTTGCATTATTATCTACAACTTTTGTATACAAAATTTCTTTGTTTGATGAATAAGTACTTAGATACAAAATAGGTGTCAAAAATGCATAAATCAAGAATGAATAAATGAGATATTTATTGTATTCTTGACCCTTATCTCCCCCTACTTTATTCCTTGTCGACCAATTCCATTCTGGACTTGGTCTCGGGGTTAGGGTCATAAAATATTTTCAATATTTTATTCCTTTTTCTTTTCTTCTCTTTATTCTATAATGTTGGCATTAAAAATATTATTTTATGTATAATAGATATACTAAATAATAGATACTATTATAGACAAATTGATGCTATTTACAGGCATTTGCTGGGTTTTTTAGGGCCAAAATGATAGAATAAAGGTGATGAAAGGGAGATTCATCAGGTACGTCTACAGGGAACGATAGAGATCGTCAACGAGCGAGCATGGAGGTGAGCACTCCACATGTGGAGCTGGAGCTGCCACACACCAACGATGGAGCTGCTGTATCCAGGAGTGATACACCGAAAATGGGAGCTGACAAGGAAGATACACTTTTCACGTTGAAGATCAAGTCGTGGAGGACGTGGCTCGTGAGAAGACAAGGTGTACGAAGGAAGGTGGTGCAAGACCTCCCTCCCAATTGAGCAGCATCAGGAGATGCGTAGCAGATGGAGGATCGTGATGAGATGCCAGCTGAAGAGGGAATGCTCGGTTGAGGGCAACTGATTTTTTGGGTGGGGGAGGCTGGTCACACCCCCAAATTCCATGATCGAGAATGATCGTGCAGACACGGTAGATGGTTACTCGAGAATGAGCGATGAACTCGTACTTCAGAAGGAGTCCGAAAATGCGTGGGTATACGGAGGTTATCCACGAGAGTCTGGAGGCTCAACCGTATGTTACAAGAGAGAAGCATCACAGAGGACACTGGCTTGGTAGCAGAGTGTCGTGGATCTTGTAGCAGTGCGAGCACAACGAGTACAGGCAGCAGTGCAAGACATGATAGTGAGTGCATGTAGAGGGTACATACGTGAGCGTAGAAGGGCGGTATGTAGTGAAGCAGTTTGCATTGAGGAGAAATGCAGTATGATCACATAGGCATACGCACGAAAACGTACGATATCGGTACTATTGCATGGCGATCCACAAAGGCATGGAGCGTTGCAGGTGCTGAGTATGAGCATTGTCGAGCATGCTCGATAGTACACGTACGAGAGTGGTCTAGAGGCCATGATAGCAAAATTCTGGAGGACTTCCCCTTAACATGCAGAATGCTAAGGAAGGGTTTACCGCACGAGGGTCTGGAGGCCGCGGGTTCCCTTTGGTACAAGACCGAGTGTTTGGTGGCACTCGATGAATTATGGCAAAGCTGCATCAGCAAGCATTGGAACGCGAATGTGCTGATGACTGGGCGGTTGCCTGGGCGTTAAACGTGCGGGAAGATGAAAAGACAATAAGGGAGTCGAAGAGACGAGCAGACGAATAGTTGATGAGGAATGCGAAGGGTTGCCGAAGAACTCGAAGGATCTCTTTTGTCTTTATGTATAATTATTGTAAATGTAATAATGAGTGTCCCTTGGGTTGCCTTGAGTCTTATATAAAAGAAGATGTGGTGGCTCATTTGTAAATACACAGAATACACAGAGTACACGAGAGAGTGTAGTGTGTCACTCCACTTCAGAGTGAGTTTCCCTTCTAATAAAGAGAAGAGCTTTGTGCATGTGCTTGTGTGATTGCTTGGTTGAGTTCTTGAGCGTTCTTGAGCAAGTTCTTGAGAGTGTTCTTGAACGATATGTTGAGGAGTACTTTTGCTTGTGTTGGAGCGTCGGTACGTGAGCAAGCAGGAGTACGGGAAGAGTTAGAGCGCGTCCATGACTGTTCTACTCGAGAAGGCTGGTTAGCTACGGGTTAGCTAACACTGCACATGTTCGGACGAAATCGATAGTGGGATTTTGACCCTGTAACAGTTTCCATGTTAACCTTTATGTCTTCATTCCATATTCCTTATTTCAGATTTACCCTCGCAATCCTGTTTTATTGCTCAATTTCGGTAAATCCAGATAGTTCAGTCAAACCGAACGGCACAACCCACTTGCTTTTTTACAAAAAAAGTAGTATATATCATAGATGTGATGCTTTTTATTAATTTTAGAGATATGTCCAGGAATCAGAACCATTCACGTAGTTCCGTATGTGCAGCATGATGCATAGTCTCCTCCTCAAAATCTGTCTTTTATCATCACACATCATGTGAGCTGTTCTCCTTCATTCCATAGTTTTCTATTAGAGATCTTCTCTTATCTTTACTATTGTTTCTGTTTCTTGTTGAGATCTTTGGAGAAACTATATCTTTCCTATTCTTTGCTAATATATTAGTAAGTGGATGTCAACTCGTCGCGATGTCTTGAGTACCAATTTTCCGAGTGACTAAATGGCAATGTGTCACTCTTTCCTTATCGTAAGTGTCTCCACGGCAAAAGTTAAAAGTTCCTTGAGGAAGTTTTTTTTTACAAAGAATGATTTGTTGGGTATGTATAGGCTACGACATAAGTCACCCCAAGCAGATGAAATAATTTTCACCCAAAGGGGTTCATCACTGTTCTTAGTAGTGAGAATTTTCCAAAAGTTTTTTTTGCAAAAGAAGCTAAGTTAAAAGCATTGATGTTAATGAGACCCCAGTCCTCGTAATGTTTGCGTCCGTTAATTGCATCACATCTTACCACATGAATTCAAGGTAATTTGGCAATGCAATATTGTTTTTTACTGTTAGATAGTGTCTTAATTTACCAGATCAATACTTATATTTTTTTAGGCAAAGGCCATGATTAACAAGACAAATCGTGATGCGAAGTCTCTCAATCATAGTTCTGGAAGACGTCCGCTAGCGATAATGCACGATGACTTTGTAAGTTATCTTCATTTAAAGTGTTATCTTGTTATGTTATATATTAATATACTTTACATTTCGATTAAGGAAACTGAGAAAAATAGGAAGGCGACTGATTTGGACATGATGCAAATTATGTATCCTGATATTGTTTTAAGTCAATTCCTTTAAATGAACGTGTTTTATGTACCCTTATGTGTGATAATCTAGTTAAAGTTAACAAGCATTGCTGCTAATTAGCAACTTCCCGTGCTTTGTGAAACATGTTGATTTGGCACTAAAAATACAAATCATCATTAGATTGCATATAAATACTTGTATATTTTGCATCCCTCTACATCGGGTGGCATGTGATCCTACACACCAGGTGGCGTGTGCTGTCTAAAAAGTATCATGAGATTGCATATAAAAGTCACATATCTTGCATCCCTCCACACCGGGTGGCGTGTGGACCTGCACATCGGGTGGCGTGTGCTATCTAAAAAGTATCATGAGATTGCATATAAATAATCACATATCTTGCATCCCTCCACACTAGTGGCGTGTGGCCCTGCACACCAGGTGGCGTGTGCTGTGTACAAATATTGTCTTTACGACTTTTTTAAAGTGGCTAATGAAAATTGATTGTATTTTTATATTTTTAATAGAGGAAGATGGAAAATACTGTTCAAGAGATACGAAATAGCCAACCAGATGCTGTTTTAGCTGAGGTCGAGATAGAGGCATATGCAAAGGTTACTAGACCTGTAAAAAGTAACTACAATTGATTTCTTGGAACCGGACATGACAGATCTCATAAGCATTCTGAGCGGGAGAGGTTACAAGCATACCTTCAAGGAAGCACATCTGAACATGTAATTTTTACCTAACAATACATTTATTATCTATATACATCAATTAATTATTTTATAATATAGGATCATGTAAAGAAATTGGAGGATCTTATTGCATCACAAAGTGAATCAGTTCAACAACTACTCGCGAGGAAGAGCATCAAGAGTTTTTGTTGCATCAACAAGTTATACGGATGGAACAATTAGTTCATCATGTTGGATTCTATTATCCTCAACCATATAGACAAGTAATAAGAGTTGCAACCAAAATTTTTAATTTTTAATTTTTAATTTTTAAATTTTAATCAACTTTTCTGTATAGAATGCTCATTATCCTTTAGGATCAAGTGGAAGTACGGGGAGTGGTGGTGATATTCAGAATGGAAGCGATAATTTACAACGTAGTGGAGTAAGAGATGGGGATGACTCATTTACAAATGCGTCTAGACATGCACGACATGCACCGCCTTTTGTTCGTGGAAATTCAACTTTTCGTCATTATGGTTATGCATGAACGTGTCCACTTCCATCGTTTTCACTCCCTGCACAAGTAAGAATTATTATATTTTAATTATCTAAATGATTATAAATCCATTTATATGATAAAAAACTACTAGTACAATTTAACCATCCTCATGAAAGGTTGATGATATTTTCCTTTAATCTCCTTGTTTTAACTATCATGAAAGCCCGATGACACCTGACCATTTTAAGTCCCGACTATGTGCATTAATATCCCATGTCTTGTAACCTACGATTAAGCACATCAATCAAAATAAGGGCTATGACGAGACATCTGATTGTTCTCATCTTACATTAGATGGTTAAATCTATGCTCATCCAATGACTATCTAGATAGCATTATCAACTTCATGATTACATATTTGTGATCATTGATGTCTGATTGACGCTGTTTGTTGTGGATTGGAACTCACTTGTGCATTAGACATAGGGCTTGATCAATTGGAAGATGGAATTGGAATATAGAGATCCAATTAGATTCTCAAATTGCAATAGTGAGTTGTTGCATTACAGGTTTTAGCATCCAAAGTTATACGTCATTCTCCTGCTGCTGCATAATATTTCTATTATTTGATATATAATATGAGATTGGGATTGAGGGAGATTAGAAATGAGAAGCTATGAAGATGAAGGATATTTGCATCACAAACTGGATATGATGGAGAAGGGAAATAATAAATGCAATATAGGTTCTGACTAGTGGTTCTTTGAGCATTCGTTAGGACTATGAAACTTTTTACTTCAGGTAGTCCAAGCCTTTTATGCAACTTCTTGAAGGATGTATGCATTGTAATCTCCGCATTCACAAACTGAAGTGACTACAAGGCATCCGAGTTCTTGCCTTTTTTATTTCATTTGCCATATTTTTTTAAAATAATTATCAAGGGTGAAAGTTGTAACTTCAAAAAATAAAATGAGGGAGCAATTTGATGTTGCAGATATTGAGATTTTGAAAAGATGGGAAATTGAGTTGCATAAGAAATTTGAATTCCTCTTGGAATGATTGATTATTGTTCTTTTCCCTTATTACCTCGTTTACCCATTTTATAGATGCATGCACGTTAGAGATATCTTGCTTTAAAACGTATTTCCCTAAGGGATTTTACATGGATTTCCTAGATTTCTCGTAGATATTTGATGTAACACAAATTTCTTAATGTGTACCTGCATCCATAGAAACGCCCTTTGGATGTCTTTTTGTTACTGTATCTTCCATTTTCAAAAATAAGAAAAAACTGATTTTAATGGATCTATGCAATTTGATTATCCGTGTCCATTGATACAAAAGAAAACATTGTAATTCTGACCTGCCAGCAAAGAGATTTAGGGTTTGCTTGGTTATATGGACATGTACATATAATTATTCATAGTATTTTTATTTCTTTTTCTTGAATTTGTATGCATTTTGTCCTTTTCGTGGGTCGTAAGTTGGATGGATGAGAAACAAGGAAGGTTAAATTCCTGATTCCTGTTTGGTTAGAGGAGATGGGATACAGGTGGAATAATGGAGTTATCCTTATGCTTATCAGTTTTTTGTGGTTTGGGATTTAGGGTAGATGATAACTATTACACCTCTTGGAAAGAATAATGGTGAGATCTATAATTATACCATGTTAATTTTATGTTGGGTTAAGTCCATAATACTGGAGCTTATGCCAGATTAATCATTAATTCGACATGTATGTGCAAAGAAGTGGGATACATTTTCAAGTATGTAATATACAAGAAAATTTATGTAATGTGCACTATTTATTGGAGTCAACTTTAACTGGATTGGTGAAGGTGTTTTATTTCATTTATATTTAGGGTGATAATTCTATCAATGATGCAATTGGGAACATACATTCAACAAATCGGATGTGGCCTCCATCACATCCAAAGGTACAAAATATGTGTGTTTATATAATTGAGATTATCTCATTTATAAATTCAGTATTTTCTCTTATATAGTCGAAATGATCTCTCACGTGTGCATGTGAAAGGAAATGGCTAACTCAATCAAGAGAAGGTAAATCTCTTTTTTAGTGGAATTAATCTTCTAATAATTAATCCCATAGTCTAATTTTTTATTCATATTAGTAGCTTCATTTAAATAAATCAATTGATTAATTTTTCTACATGTAACATCTACGATGCTTAGGATCATACAAAGGATGATGAAATTGACAAAGCAGATTATTGCAGTTTTTTTATTATCGAGACATATTATTATTTTTCTTGTTATTGGACATCTGGTTATGTAATAGTGCTTACTCATGTTACACTTTTCTTGTCATTGGAAAATAAATAGAATTTTAGAGGAATGATTATAGATAATTAGAATTTTGATAAGATTTTTAAGTGATGATGCATCCTTAAGGTTTTTTCTTATGTTAATTTTCATTTGATTGATATTAAATGACATATTATTGTAGTCTTGGAATGTGGTAATTTGAAGCTTTTGTAGGTATTGAGACATTTCCCAAGAGCATAATCATCGAGGTTGGAGACCCAGCCATGAGGAGCTGGGTCAAGTAATAAAATGTTTCGTGGAGTTGGCCAATATATTTTTAGAACTCTATTGCAAATTACATATGTTGGATCCTTTGCCTGAACGCACTGCAATGTTCCTCAAATCTAGCGTGCTCATTTCGAGGTATAAGGAGATGACGAACGAAGGGAAGAAGAAGAATATGACGGCATCGGTCTTGATCATTACAACGGCTTTAGGCTTCTTAAATATGGTCTTATTGTTGATTTTGTCTCATAAAGGGTAGTTGAACCTTTTAGTCTCTATAGCATTTCCCTCGAAGGTCAACATGAAATGTCAACCGTACCTTTGGTTTGCAGGATAAATGCAATCATTGTGGTGTCCCATTTTTTCTACAGCTCTTAATGAGATATTACATTGCATTCCTAAACAATTTATCTGTACAATTCAAGAATTTTTTGGTCGAATTCACAGGTCAAATTCACTGAAATTGAACAGCTTGCAGGCATATTTTTATTACATTATATTATCTAGGACGACAAAACATTGCCACGAATTTGTTGTCACAATGAGCTGTGACGGCGGATTATTTGTTGTACAACTTTGTGACGACGAGAGCTATGACGACAGACTATTGATGACAGATCTGCTGTAACAGTTTCAATTTCCGTCGTCATAACTTATTTATTTGTCGCCACCGTCCGTCGGCATAGACCAGAATTGGTGCAGTGGTACATACAATGTTTTAGTGCAATGTTTTATAAGCTCTTTACAAATGCTTCGTTTTATTTTCCACGATGATGAGTGTCCCTCTTCAATTTGGTCGTGATTACAAGCTGGATGAGCAGTCACCTGCATGGCGAGGTTCAACTCATACGTCAATGATGTAGCCTTGATGATTGTGACAGCCAGAAAGAGCAGCCGAATGAAACTACGGTGGGGATTTATGGTGTTGTAGTTGTGAAAAAGAGAACTGAGTAGCCTTTAGTTTTCTCGCCTTCTTTCCAAATTTTTTGGTCTTATCAAGTATTTTCATCATCCGGAGATTGTATGCAAGATTAACTTAACAAATCAACCATGATGATGCCAAGCCACGTTCCTGAGAAATGACTAAGGTTGATACACCAGACATGGATGAGCAGTCACTAATGTAGCATGGCTTAATCGAATGTTGCAACAACATTCGACACATGAAGCTTTGACTACCTGAGTGAAATTTTTCTTCGATTTACTTGTTTCGGACAATTTTGTATGATAAGTTTCTGTTCTGTTAATAACACGCAGTTCTAGCTGTTGGAATGTAATTCCAAAGATGGACTTATATGTATATATTTATAATCGATAATACTGTCAACTTTGATAAGGGAAAAATGGGGCTGCCCCCTAGGGGTAGCCAACAGGGCTGCCCCCACCCTATTTTTCGCAAAAAAAATTTAATTTTCTTGGAAAAATATTACCATGTATATTCATCCCTATATCCCTCCTATAGCTCATTCGAATTCGTCAGAAACAGAGACTCCTACGGCCTCCATCTAGACGTCATTTTTTTAACGGTCCTAGGATTTTTTAAATCAGCCCTGTCTGGATGGAGGCCGTAGGAGTCTCTGTTTCTGACGAAATTCGAATAACAAATAGGAGGGATATAGGGATGAATATACATGACGATATTTTTCAAAAAAAATAAAAAAAATTGCTCAAAAAAGGGGGGCAACCCCATCAACCCCCTTTAATAATTTGTCCCAATAAAATAAAAGGTGATCAAATGAAGGTTTTGGAAATTATTGGGGCATTAATGTATTTAGGCTATATGGGAATGCATTATGTAGAGACCAAGAGAGAATTTTTAAGTCTATGATGGGTAGACTTGAAAAATTCTCAAGGCGGTTATGGAATTGGTCTTGGTCCCCAAAGAAAATCGACTATCCTTTCCCTATTTGAATCACATCTCTCAATCAAGGAAGTTACGGGTCATTTTTCCTCTCTCCTTCTATATTTATTCTCATGTACGTCGAGACATTGGGCATTATAGAGAGTTTTTTTAGAAACTTGACGGCTGAGAGGTTTTTCTTTGGAAGACTACTCTTTGATTTGTTTAATGGCAGCTTTAAATCCAGATACATCTTGTTTCTTATTCTGTAATTTTTATTGCATCTTGTTTCTTATTCTGTAACTTTGAGATTCTCGAAGCATATAGAGATTGTTTCCTTTTCATGCCCCTTTTATCGCATTCATAATCAAGTTTTGAATCCATTCATTAGTTAGTTTTTTTATATGCAAGAGAAACTTACACGTAATTCATTCTTCACAATAACTCCACCATAGCCATTTCTATTATTAGTCTCATGTTTAGATCTTTAAGTTTTGTATTCTTATATTTATTTATTGATTACGTGAATTAACATTCAGTGAATGTTCCATTTTCAAATCATTCATATTTAATCTTCTTTTAAATTGTCATCTCATGTTCATACTCTTGTTACCTTTGGTAACGACAATAAGCATGTTCTCTTATCGTTGTTATTAAATCATAAACTTCTCAATTACCGTATTGTTTTTGAAATATGATAATTCCCATCAAGTTGAGAAATTACAATGGGTTATGGGCCCACAATTTCCCATTAGGGCATTTTCGTTGTTAAAATTTGACAATGGTTTTGAATATAGGGATGGTTTTTTACATATTTCGATATACATTTATTTAAACAATATGTCACCAAAGTCGCCGATGTTGTTGAAATTAATGTGTGATGAAATATAAACGGCTATGCATTATTAATTTATATAGATGATATTTACCCAAAGGAAAATTGACATCCATTAGAACTTTTGCATACGGTTTAGTATTAAATATGTGATGATTATTTGGTTATCGTGCAAATATTAAATCCACCCAAAGGTAGATTTCCATTTTGTACGTATTATCATCAATATTTATTACTACGTCAAGATATACCTCACAAGTTATAATTTCGTCCAAAGATAAAACTATAATCGAGTGGTAGATATCTTGAGATGGGATTTTACCTATATTCATTTTTTTATTTGCAGTTATGTGAGCATTTATGTTATTTTTTTCAGATATGAATTCCTCCAATATAACTACTACCATCAATTCGATTCCAATGTTAAATGGCTCCAATTTTAAGTCACGGCAGAAGAACTTGTTGATAGTTCTCGGGGTCATGGATCTTGACCTTGCGATAAGGATTGACTCTCCTCCACCACTTACAGATAAGAGTACCTCTGATGAAAAGATGGATAAAGAAAAGGAAAAGTGGGAAAGATCAAATCGCATGTGCGTGATGATAATGAAAAGAGCCATTCAAGAAGCATTCAGGGGCACTATGTCTGAGAAAAGAAGTACTGCTAAAGAATTCCTTACCGATATTGAAAAACGATTTGCCAAGAATGAAAAGGTTGAAATTAGTACACTCTTGGCTAGTCTGATTTCAATGCAGTATAAGAGAAAAGGTAACATCAGGGAGTATATCATGGAGATGTCTCATCTTGCTTCTAAGTTAAAAGCACTCAAACTTGAACTCTCTGAGGACTTGTTGATGCATTTGATTCTGATATCTCTTCCCCCTTTATTCAACCAGTTTAAGGTGAGCTATAACTGTCAGAAAGAGACTTGGTCTCTGAATGAGCTCATCTCATACTGTGTTCAAGAAGAGGAAAGGCTAAAGCAAGATAAGAGAGAAAGTGCTCATCTTGCCTCCACCTCTAAGGGAAAGGGCAAGAAAAGGAAGCAGGAAAAGGAAGGTGCAGTCACAATACCTCATAAAAAACAACAAAATAAGGAATCATCTGCTACGGGTTGTTTCTTTTGTGGAGCTGAAGGACACAGGAAGAAGTAGTGCACAAATTATCACGCTTGGCGTGCTAAGAAAGGTACGCTTCATAGTTTGGTTTGTTCAGAAATTAATTTGACTTCGGTACCACAGTACACTTGGTGGCTAGATTCCGGAGCTACTACTCATGTTAGTGTCTCCATGCAGGGCTGCCTGAGCTAACGAAAACCCAGTCAAGCTGAAAAATACCTCTACGTGGGGAATGGTGAATCAGTAGATGTCGAAGCAATAGGAAAATTCATATTATTGCTGAAGAGTGGCTTTTATCTTGATCTAGATGGAACTTTTGTTGCTCCTTCTTTTCGTAGAAATTTAATTTCAGTTTATCTTTTGGACAAAGCTGGTTATTCTATTTCTTTTGGTAATGGAAAACTTAGGTGCCGTTCGGCTATAAGGTTAAACCACTCTTTGAGGGGTTTACCTTCCTTACCCCATATCTTCTCACTCTTACGTGGGCCCCATTTTTATCTTTTTAAAAAAATAAATAAATCAATTCTCCATCATCAATTCCATAAAAAAATAATATATTATACCATCATATCATATAAAAATTATAAATTACTCCACTTTTACTCACTTTTTCAAACTTCAATATAATCACATCACAATAACTACTCACTTTTTCAAACTCCAATACAATCATATCACAATAAACCTACTTCTAAGCCACCCCCAGTTTAACCCTCTATCCAAACACCAAAACCAAAAAAATGGGTTACCTGCTACCAGGTTAACCCACCTAAACCCACTATCCAAACACACAGTTAGTCTATTTCAAAATTCCATCCTCATTGGTTCTGGTTTCTTATCTGAATTTGATCGTCTTTATTACTTGAATACGGTTGCCTCTTATAGTGAATCATTTCTTAATACAACACGAGGTATGAAAAGAAAATATACAGATACAGATTCAACATCATTATGGCACAAACGATTAGGGCACATATCCAGGTCAAGGATAGAAAGTCTTGTGTCAACTGAAATTCTAAGTTCCTTAGATTTCACAGATTTTGATATATGCGTGAACTGCATAAAAGGAAAACAAACCAATAAAAAGAGATTTGAAGCCAATAGGTCATTAGACGTCTTAGAACTTATACATACAGATATTTGCGGTCCATTCCCTACAGTTGCTTGGAATGGACAACAATATTTTATAACATTTATAGATGATTTGTCTAGATATGGCTACATATATCTCATTCATGAAAAATCTCAATCCTTGGATGTGTTCAAAAATTTTAAGGTTGAAGTTGAGAATCAACTCGATAAAAGGATTAAAAGCGTTAGATATGACCGTGGTGGTGAATACTATGACAGATATGATGGTTCAGGTGAACAACGTGTAGGACCTTTTGCAAGATACCTCGAAGAATGTGGTATCGTCCCACAGTATACCATGCCAGGGTCACCGACCATGAATGGTGTAGCTGAAAGACGAAACAGAACACTTAAGGATATGGTGAGGAGTATGATTTGTCATTCTACCTTGCCAGAGTCTCTTTGGGGAGAAGCACTCAAGACTGCAGCATATATCCTAAATAGAGTTCCAACTAAGGCAACTAATAAAACACCATATGAACTTTGGACGGGCAGGAAGCCCAGTCTAAACCAATTTCATGTTTGGGGATGTCCAGCTGAGGCAAGGCCTTAAAAGCCAAATGAAAAGAAACTGGATGCAAGAATAATTAGTTGTTACTTTATTGGATACTCTGAAAGATCAAGGGGGTACAAATTTTATGATCCCACAATTAAGTCCATTTTTGAGTCTGGTAATGCTAGATTTTTTGAGGATGTTGAGTTGCGAGGGGAGATAAAGGTAAAGACTTTGTCTTTGAAGAGGAATATGTTGACATTCCCTCATGTGTTATTAGAATTGATGGGGATCACATTCCTATCATTTCTGATGACACAAATATTCAAGACAATGTTGCTGAATCAATCCAAAATGAAATTATAGAGGAATAAACGTCAACACCTCATGAATCTTTGCCATTAAGAAGATCTACTAGAGAGAGAAGAAGTGCAATATCAGGTGAGTATATTGTATTTCTCCAAGAACAAGATGTAGACATTGGAGTGATGGAAGATGATCCAATCACCTTTCATCAAGCCATGCAAAGTGTTAACTCTCTAAAGTGGATAGATGCCATGAATGAGGAAATTAAATCCATGAAGGATAACAATGTGTGGGAACTTGTCCCATTATCTGAAGGTGTGAAACCCATTGGTTGCAAATGGATATTTAAAATCAAGAGGGATTCAAAAGGTGATGTGGAAAGATACAAAGTCCACCTTGTTGCAAAAGGATTTACACAAAAAGAAGGCATTGATTATAAAGAGGACCTTTATCCAGTTTCTTCGAAAGACTCTTTCAGGATGATAATGGCATTAGTTGCATTCTTTAATTTAGAATTGCATCAGATGGATGTAAAGACAACATTTCTCAATGGTGACATTGCCGAAACAATATATATGGTGCAACCAGAAAACTTTGTGTCAGGAGACCCAAAGAATATGGTCTGCAAACTCAAGAAATCCATCTATGGACTCAAACAGGCTTCAAGACAATGTATTTCAAATTTCATCATGTGATCATCTCGTTTGGTTTTGAGATGAATTTGGCTGATGAATGTATATACCATAAATTTACTGGGAGTAAACATATTTTCTTAGTATTATATGTTGACGAAATCTTCCTTGCTAGCAATTATATGAACCTTTTACAGGGATACCAAGAAATTTTTTTCAAAGAATTTTGATATGAAAGATCTTGGCGATGCTTATTTTGTTTTGGGTATTGAGATATATCGGGATCGTTCTCAGCATATACTTGGTTTATCTCAAATCAGCTATATTGAAAAGGATCTCAAAAGATATGGCATGCAAGATTGTAGACCATCTGATACCTCCGCGGCTAAGGGAGACAAGTTCAGTCTAAATCAGTGCCCTAAGAATGCTTTTGAGAAAAGGGAGATGCAAAGAATTCCTTATGCATCAGCAGTTGGAAGTCTAATGTATGCGCAAGTTTGTACTCGTCCAGACTTGGCATATATTACAAGGATGTTGGGCAGATATTTGAGCAATCCAGGACATGATCATTGGAAAGCAGCTAAAAAGGTCCTGAGATATCTACAAAGAACACAAGAATATATGCTCACATATAAGAGGTCGGACCAACTTGAGATCATTGGTTATAGTGACTCCGATTTTGCTGGATGTCAAGATAGTATGAAGTCTACATCAGGCTACATCTATCTACTTGCTGGGGGTGCTATTTCTTGGAAGAGTGCTAAGCAGTCTCTTATAGCCTCTTCCACTATGACATCAGAATTCATAGCTTGTTACGAGGCATCCAATCATGGAATTTGACTGCGTAATTTTGTCACTGGGCTGGTGATGAATACCCATTCATCACTCTTTATTCTTTTATTTTAGCTACAAAACCTTTGCCAACACATGTATATTCATGTAAAAATAAATAATTATCAAAAAGCATGTATTGTGTAAAAATAAATAATTAGCATGATTTTGTGCATAAATAAAAGAATAAAGAATTAAAAGAAAAAAGAGGGAGATATTTAGAATAAATATTGAGCAACCTAAGTCCAAGGGAGGGCTCAGTATGGGTCTGACTGCATAAAAGCCCAATTAGAGAGAGATAAGGAAGCTCATATGTGTAAATATACCTGTAAATATAATAAAAATATTTTCCTCTAAAAATAAAATAAAAATAGGTTTATATATATTTGTAAATATGTGTAAATACAAAATCAAAATAAAAATAGAAAAATTAAAAAGAAAATAAAAATAACCTTCCTTGTACATATTCACCATATACATAAGACCACACATATATTTATTTTACCTTGTAAATAAATAAATCAAAATCCCATAAAACTTGTATATATTCTATATTTCATGATGTAAATAAATAAAATAAAAACTATAAAAACAAAAATTAAATAAAAGGACCTAAAATAAAAACGAAAGAAACATTGTATATATACCATGTATACAAATGTATATACCTATTTATTTCACCCTTGTTCATAAATAATAAAAATAAAATAAAAATACCAAAATGATCCTAATTTTATTCTATAAATAAATAAAATATAAAATGGGAATAAAAATGTACAAAAATAATTAATTAAAAATCAAAAAATTAAAAATTTATATTGTATATATACCTATGCATAGTACTATATTGTACATACTCTATTTTTATTTCAAAAAAGTTAATAAAAATCACAAAAAATTAGTTTATAAATAAATAAACATTTTTCATGTTTTTAGTTTTTCCTAATTCGGCCATTTATTATTTTATTTCGAAATTCCAAATCATTTCCACGTGGCCGCCTCCTATTGGTCCACGGGGAATGTTGACCCCCCTGTTAACTCCCCACTTTGGACCAAACCCCCGCGGATCTGCACGCCTGACCTGACTTTCTCTGAATTTCTGTGCCTCGATCCACCGCCAAACTTCGAAACCCCAGGCTCCGACTATTCCTCGATCATCCCTGACCCACGCCCGGCAGGGGTTCTTGGGATCCGCGCTCCGATCTTCACGCCCGACTCCCATCTAGCCGGACCCCTAGACCTATTTAGTCCGAGCTCCGCCGCGCTTTCCAGGTATCTTTGGATCAGTTCATTCCACCCCAGGACCTCCATAGCCATCGCCTGAGTGACAGCTCGCGCGCCGGTTGCAGCGAGGAGGGAGCAGCTGGACCATCGATCCGGCGACCTTGCGTCGTCGTGCGCCGCCCAGACGTGGTGCTCGGGCCTCGGGCATCGACGACCCTCGAGGCTAGGACCTAGAGCTTCCCCAGCTCTTCCCCAGTCGACCTCGTCCATCAGGTAGACCCAGCTCTCCTTCTATTTAGCAAATTTAGATTTTCGCCCAAATCACCCGTCGCCGACGACCTTCGATTCCGACCACCCTCGTCCACGTTTCGATCATCGGATTCGACCCCCATCTTCGCGCTTCTCCCACACACATTCTGCACCCAGCCATCCAACCCAGTTCGCACAGGAACTAGGATTGGGGTTCCATCGCCGTCGCTTCGCCGGAGCCCCCTCACCTCGACGCACCGTTCACCTTCACCGCCTCTAACCGGGTCGAGGCACTTTACCCTCGACCCAGGAGTTTGTTGCGCCACTTTGCAGGTCAAGCCAAGCCCATCGGAGGGCTCGGACATTCAGGTGCAGCAGCTTCTCCTCCGCCGGTGTCGCCTGAGCTCTCTGGAGCTCCGTTGCATCATCGGAAGGGCTCGTCAGACGCGGGAGGCTCCGACGATCGCGTTCCACCTATCAGTGTCCTGCGAGGAGGTCCACCGCACGCTCACCGAGCCGGCGAACCTCGTCGGTCATCAGTTCTTCCAGGACCCCTCCATGACCGTCCGTTTCGCCTCCAGCTCCAGATCACGTGCGGACCGTCCGATCAGGGCTAAGAGGAGGCCCAACAGCCACCGTCGGATATCAACACGTGGCCTCCTCTCAGCCCTCCATCCAGCAAAGGGGACCCACCGCCTCTCGACCGTTGATCAGATACGTGGCGCGTCCCCAGCCGTTGGATCGCCGCCGAGGAGTCCTTAGCTGAGGCGCCACCCCCCCAGACCATCGGATATCACACGTGGCGTCCATCCGGCCCTCAGATATAATAAGGGGGTAATTTTCACTTAGGCCCCTCTTCTAGTTTGCTTTAATATTTAGTCCTGTAAATATTGAGTTCCGTTGTTTTTATTTTGGACTTTTTGCTTAGTGGACCTGGTAGTTTACTTTAATTGCACTTATACCCCTGTATGTTGTGGGACACGTGCTTCAACACGTGATTTTCTTGGGATAATTGCATGTATGGTCTGATGTTTTGAGGTGTTCGTAAATGAAAATATGTTTTTAGTATTTGCAGATATGCCCCTGTGAGCGTTTTAATTGTGCATGTGCTAATTTTCTTGGGCTTTTTATATTTTTACCCCTGGACTTTTAGTACGGGTTACTAATTAGTCCAGGGACTTATGTTTTATTGCAAAATGGGTCCCTGAGAGCCCAGATCACGTGCGTCACGCGTGATTGCTTTGGAGGTTTTGCACCGGACCCCCCTATACTTCTTGGATTGTTACTTTTAGGACCCCAAAGTATATATTTTTCCTTGCAACTAGGTCCCTGTGCACTGAGCCTTTATGTTTGATTTTAATAAAATAGCAAAATTACTCCAAACTGAATGAAACTGGACCCATGGCTCCTAACATGGTGTAAAATTTTCTCTCATTTTTGAGATATTTTTGACTCTTTTTAGTATTTTTAAAAATTAAAAAATACACAATTTTCTTACTGTCCATTTTAAAAATCACAAAAAATATAAAACACCATTAAAAATTACAAAAAAAATTAGATATTGTTTGTTTTGTTGTGTATGATTTTCTGACTAATTTTGGTCATTTATAGATTTATAAAAATTATAAAAATTGAAAAACAATTAAAACCCCATAAAAATTCTAATAATTAAAAAGAAAAATCCAAAAATAATAAATTGAGTGCCTAATTTTTCCTTATATTTCACACTTTACAAGAAAATTACCTTCAAGTTTTATTAGGGCCATTTAGCATTTTAATTTGGCCCTTGAAACCTGACTGGACAGTGTCTTTGAGTTTCTGTCTTGTTTCATTTTTATAAAATTCCCTAAAAATCAGAAAAACCCCAAAAATTAACCAAAAACATAGAAAAATATAAAAAATATAAAAACATTTTTGTTTGATTTTTTTGAGCTTATTCGAATAGTTGAATAATTGTGTGCAGTTGCTTGTTTCATTGTTTTTCCTATTTTCTTTATTATTTGAAAATCCAAAAAATATAAAACTTATTAAAAATCCACCAAAAATTTGCTTGTTTATATTTTATTCTCTTAGACTACTTCGTAGGCCGCAAGGCCATCACGTGCTCCCTGAGTCCGACCCTGGTCGCTATACTAGGCTAATCCAATAGCTAGGGCCACTATTGATTTTATTTGATTTTTATCTTGATTTGGTGGTCTGATCCCATAATTTTCTTGTTGATCCGAATTTCTCGAGCGACTGAGGTTGCAACGACCTTAGTTCTATTTCATCTACCTTAGTTTCTCGGTGATTTTTCGGGCCATCAGAATGGCTGCGTATAGTTGATGGTATTGAAAGACCATTAAAGTTATTTTGTGACAACAAATCAGCAGTCTTATATTCCAATAACAATAGGAGTTTGACAAAATCTAAGCATATGGACATCAAATTCCTGGTTGTTAAAGAAAGAGTACAAAGTGGACAACTATCTATTGAGCATATCGGTACAAACTCCATGATTGCGGATCTGCTTACTAAAGGATTGCCACCCAAAGTATTTCACGATCATACCATGAATATGGGTGTAGTTTCAGTTAAAGATATTCAGTTTTAGTGGGAGTTTGTAAATTTGAAAATGCTTGTAAATAGTTTTAATTGGTATCTGGGAAATTCAGTTAGGACATTATGGTTATTATTTTTGTAAAATAATTATTTTATGTTCACTATATTATTCGTCAAGTCTGATCTCATTCAGTGGACCAGTTGGAAATTGATATGTTAAGATCGCATTGCATATGATTTCCATGCTACATACTCATGTTCTTATCCTTGTTATTAAGTTGTATTAACATTTGTGACCATTAAAGGTTAAGTTACTATGATTGTAACGTAGCCATTTTGATCCTATGCCTGATACAACTGGTATACAGGATTTATGGATACTCATAAAAGTGCACATATAGTCCAAGTGGGAGATTGTTGGAATTTAATTCCAAAGATGGACTTATATGTATAAATATTCATAATCGATAATACTGTCAACTTTAATAATGTGTCCCAATAAAATAAAAGATGATCAAAAAAAGGTTTTGAAAATTATTGGGGCATTAATGTATTTAGGCTACATGGGAATGCATTATGTAGAGACCAAGGGAGAATTTTCAAGTCTATGATGGGTAGACTTGAAAAATTCTCAAGGTGGTTATGGAATTGGTCTTGGTCCCCAAAGAAAACCGACTATCCTTTCCCTATTTGAATCCCATCTCTCAATTAGGGAAGTTACGGGTCATTTTTCTCTCTCCTTCTATATTTGTTCTCTTGTACGTCGAGGCATTGGGCAATATAGAGAGTTTTTTTTGAGAAACTTGACGGATGAGAGGTTTTTATTTGGAAGACTACTCTTTGATTTGTTTAATGGCAGCTTTAAATCCAGGTACATCTTGTTTCTTATTCTGTAACTTTTATTGCATCTTGTTTCTTATTCTGTAACTTTGAGAATCTCGAAGCATATAGAGATTGTTTCCTTTTCATGCCCCTTTTATTGCATTCATAATCAATTTTTGAGTCCATTCATTAATTAGTTTTTTTATGTGCAAGAGAAACTTACACGTAATTCATTCTTCACAATAACTCCACCATAGTCCTTTCCATTATTAGTCTCATGTTTAGATCTTTAAGTTTTGTATTTTTATATTTATTTATTGATTACGTGAATTAACATTCAGTGAATGTTCCCTTTTTAAATCATTCATATTTAATCTTCTTTTAAATTGTCATCTCATGTTCATACTCTTGTTACCTTTGGTAACGACAATAAGCATGTTCTCTTATCGTTGTTATTAAATCATAAACTTCTCAATTACCGTATTGTTTTTGAAATATGATAATTCCCATCAAGTTGAGAAATTACACTAGCTACTATTAATTTAAGAAAAAGATTTCTCGCTTTATATTATTTATCCAATTCTCGATGATAATGTTATACCGTGATCGCACGAGGAGCCATGGTCATAGATGCGCTTGCCTAGCACATGCACTATTTGTATGTGAGGACTCACATATGCACGAGGATGTTGAGGATTGTTGTGGTGGACATGGTCTAGAGATGTAAGTTAGCACCTTCAATGAAAGTTATTTTTGTATATTGCATTATATCAGCTAAAAAAATCTAATTTTCAAAGCCCATTCAGTTACAAAGTCAAGGTGATGTCGTTGCATCCAATGTTGGGATTCCTATCCACGGAGAAGATGTTCATGGCAGACATAATCAATGTGTAGGAGTTTTCGGAGGAATTCTATGTGGAGAAGCTGGAGGAAACATAATGGCTATTATAGGAGAAGGACTGAATTGTTGTGCACCTGACCGGCAAATCTACTTTGGCATATGACGTGTCAACGAACTAGTGTGCGATAAGCATATCATGATGTAGAATCTGAACTGCATCTTGTGTTTTCAGTGTGGTGTTATGTAATAGCTTATGGGATTTAATTTTATAATAAATAGGGATAAGTAATTCAATATTTACATGTGGCTGATGCATAACTCGATTAACAATGCATTGGAACAACCTCTATAATTCCAACCAACAACTTTAACTAAATAATAGCTCTTATTCCCTCATTGCCAAATGAAAGTTGAATAGCACTTACCTACTTTTATTCTAATTTATTCCCCTTATTCTTACTATTCTAGCCGAATAGAAATAGTGTTTATTTCAGTTTATTCTCAGACCTTATTCTTGTTTATTCCGGAATCGAACGCCTATTCAGGAAGCCAATTTGGTTACCCCACCCTTATTATTTTTATTTCTTAAGGTATTTTCTGAAAATACATGGGGTGATTTAGTCCACTAGATGACATCACATTGTAATTCATATTTCATGTGAAGCAGACATTAGAACTCATCCATCTAGAATAGGTCAATTTCTGCAATTCTGAGACCGTTAAAATTTAACATGCATGATGTATGGGATATAAGTCTCGAATTGAGACGAAATTTGTTTGACAATATGGTGTTATATAGTAATCTAAAAACTCCCAAGCTTTTTCACTAATATCTTATGAAGTAACAAAAATAAGGGTGGTGATAGCTAAGTTGGCTCCCTCCCGGATATAGCCCCATTAAATCCAATATAGAAAACAATTAAAACAACTACATAGAACTGAATATGTATGACTTAATGGAACTCAACTTGATTCAAGTACTGAAGACCTTGATGGGAATTGTGACTGCTCAATTGAGATGTAGATGAGCTCATAGGCCTTAAAGGAGTCCAATTGTGGCTGTGGATCTCATGGCTAAGTGTTTTTTTAGACTGCTTTTGAAAAGAATCGAGCATAATTTCCCCAACATCTTTTATGAGTTACACAATTAGGATTTATAATTTCATGTGTTTAATACGGGGTTCTCTCGATGTGGTAAGAACCAACTCTTATTGATTGGTGTAGTGCAAGAAAAAGACTCAGATCAAAACAAAATTGTGCAAGATATTAAAGTATTATTTATGTAGACGTTGATTCTACTCAGACAAACCTCAAGGTTGAACTCAAAGGGGCGGAATTAATGAGATAACTAGTGAATTCTAGTATAAAGGCGAAGTGTATGTAAATTAGCATGGTCTCAAATTCAATTCAACTAACTTTTTTTAATTAATTTTTAGCCAAGATCCAATTACGTTCTATAGAAACAGATAAGTAATTAGTGTTGGGCTTTAGAATATTACATTACAATCAGTCAAAATTCCTACGTTTAGGGGCTAAATCCATGAGTATCAAATAGCAAGTTATGGCGGTGAAATCAAAAACTCGGAAAATCACAATGAGGTCCCCCAAGTGCACCAGCACTTGGCGAAACAGACCCCGAGAAAAGTACAAGTCTACAAGTCCAAAGTTCTAAATTATTACAAATATCTCAAGAAATGTTCTCTAAAATATCAAGACTGTCTTCTTTTCTTCTTCTGCTCTTATGCAAGTTCTCCCAAAAAGAATCCACGAAAACTCCAAGCGATTCCTCGCACAAAAATCAAACAAAAGAAGGTCAGAAAATAGTTATAATATAAAGAGACAAATATCAAAAAATTGAAAAATGACTACAAAGCCGTGCTCCCCGTCACTGGCACCATTTTAATGATGCGAAATCCGATGCGGTTAAGAAGGGATAAAATTATGCAATGTGTCGTTGCTCTCAACCACTCGAATCGATCAATGGAAATTTTTTGTTTTAAACTACTTAAAAGATATTCAATCAATGACAAGCGGTTCCGCTATTCTATTTACCTGGTATAGCGACCATGATTGAACACAAGGAGCATGATTTAAAAACTATGTAGTCAAATTTCTAAAATGATTTTTAGTGGTTTTTGAATTTTTTTATTTTTTAATTTTCAAATAAAGCACAAGTGATAAAACACACACACCACTCTTTTTGAATTATCAGAATAGTCAAAAATTACTAAAAAATACAGAAAAACAATATTTTTGTGTTTTATAGGGTTTAAATATTTTTAATACTTTTCAAATTTTTCTGATGTTTTTGTGATTTTATAAAAATCAAACAGTAGAAAATAAGGGAAACAGTTACATCCAAGAGTATTTTGCAACTTAAAAATACTTTAAATGCCCAATACTCTTGGAAATTATTTTTATGCTAACAAATAAAGAAATATCTACAATCAGAGATTGAAATCAGATTTTTTTTTTACTTTTCTACAATTTACTACATTTTTTAATATTTTTCATTTTTCGCATTTTTTTGGATTTATAAATGGTTAATGCACAAAAATTGGATAGAAATTAAAAAATAACAAAACAAACCTACAGTTTTTTAGAGTTTTTAGGCTAATTCTCGAATTTTTTTTAATTTATAATTCCAAACAGGAAAAAAGTCACTGTTTTTTATTTTTTAAATATATCGAAAGTTGAAGAAATGCAATGAAAATTTTATACAATAAACATGCACATAACATGAGTTTAATTTGATTTTTTTTTCAGAATTTATGAGCTCTAAAAAGATTTATTTCAATGGAAAGTACAAGCAAATTTAATGTCTGGACAATAGGGAAGCAGACCTGCTGTTTGTGCTGACTGGAGGTTCGGCGGATGCACGCGGCCATAGAGGAAGCAGACATGCTGTTTGATTTTTTTGTTTTTTCTTTTTTCTTCTTTTTATGTATGTAAATAGTAGAAATAAGAATATATTTTTATTAATTTTTTAAACAGGAAATGTAAACAGAAGTAAGCATATATTTTTTTAGTTTTTTTCTTTTTTTCTTTGTGTTTTTTTAAAATGAACCTGCAAAACAAAGGTCGGATATAGAGGCAAAACAACTATATTTTTTAAAAAATATTTATAAATAAGATCGGAGGCGTGAATGGGGATCCTGTGGTCGTGATGGAATAGATTCGAAGATCCGGTCACCGTACGTGACCGGAAATGAGAGATTGCGTGAGGTAGAAAAAAGAAATGTAGGAAATGATATGGAAATCGATGGTGGATTGGAAAGTGTGATATGGATTTTTGTTGGGAATTTCAATACCTAAAGATTAATCATAAAATAAAAATTTACTCTACGATTTGTCTAGGAAAAATACGGAAGTAAAATGGATCTCACCTCGAGGTCGGATACGCCGTATAATGGCCTCAACGAAGGCCAAAGTGCTATCACTAGACGGCTCGGAGGCTGGGCACCCTTCTTCAACAAGACGGTGATGAAACCTGATTTCATCATCATAATTTTCCATTATTAACCCCCTTGCTTAAATATGTGTCAATAAAATCCAGATAAAGTCCTGTAATTATTAGAGTCTTGAATAAGTTAAAAATCACAAAAAATGTCAAAACTAAATTCGTGGTATTTTTAGTCTTAAAAATACCCTCAAAAATATTTTGAGTCTTCACTTGACATCATCTCCATTTTTGGTCAACATGAAACTTGTAGATCTCATCAAGATCTACAACTTTCATGTTTTAAGTTTTTCCAAATTTGGCTATTTGACTCTTCATATTTCAATTTTGAATTCCTAATAATTTGATTTGGCCACGTGGCCCTTTCTGGTTGAGCCACGTGGCCCGGCCTCATTGCACTTGCCGCCCTTGCTCCCAGCTGTTGGATCCTCTTCTTGATCCAACGGCTCCTCTTTATCCACGTGCTCTATTATTCCCAGTCGTCTGATCATTCCACTGATCTCATCACAGCCGCACGCCCGCGTCGTGTTCTCTGCCCGCCACGTGGCGCGTTGATCGTCAGTCGATTTCACCTGAGAGCTTTGATCTCCACCATCCACTTCCACTATGATATCAACCGCTCGATTGATCCCCCACCTTTCATCTTTACCCTCCGTCAGCGCCCTTCCCTTTTTACGCCACGTGGCGTAGCCTGTACCTCACGATCACCTCCAAATCCCTCCATCGCAACCGTCCATCACCGCTTTGATCGCCACCATCCGATCGCTGGCCTGATTTAATCAACTCCATCCGCTCGCGCTTCGCCTTCAACTCGACATGTGGCAACATCCTGACTCTTCGATCGAAGCGACCTAGATCTAATCCTAAGCGTCTACCCACGCATCCACCATAGTCGTTGGATCTCGTGATCCAACGGTCTGCACCTCGTCTTCCACCAACTGCAACCTCCGCCCGAGCCCCACGCCTCTCTGACCTCCTCCCCCTTCTAATTTTAGCCACTTCGCCTCACACCTTCTCTACGATCTAACACCGAGACCACGTAGCCCTCACATCCTCTACCCTCGCGAAACACTTAGCCACGACCACCCTCCTCTCCTCCGGTCAGCACCTACCCCGCAAAATTCGTCGCCACTCGCCATCTCCCAACAATAAAAAGGCCGCCTCCACCCCAAATCTTCTTCATCCACCAACGAAGGGGCTAAGGCCCAGCCCTCCGTCTTCTCCCTGTGACAAGGGGAGGAGCTCGGATCGAGCAGTGATGACCCAGAACTCCGGTGAGACCCATGGCCGTCACCGGCCATGACCGAGCACCTCCGGATGCTCCAAGCTCGCTGGAGTAGCTGCCCAGCATGTGCGATGACCCGAGCCACCTCCAGATGCTCAGCCCAAGCTCCGCTCCGCCTCTAGATCCCTCTTCAATCTCAGGTAACTTGGCTTCTTCATTCCCCTTTTGTTTTCTCTGAATTTTCTAGGTTAGCTCCGACACCTTCATGGTCACCTGAATCCCCCACGAGCTCCGCCTATCATCAGACACCTTCGCCAGCACCTCTGATCATCCTCCTCCTTCATCAAAACCTCCCTCAGCCCAGGCTTTCTCCTCCGCCGAAGGCGGAGGAGAACCCACCAAGGGCTCCGCTTCCTCGCCTTCGCCAAGCCCTCGGTCCACCTCTGCTCGCACGCACACACGCCTCGACTTCCATCTAATCCCTTTTGTAGGTCAACCAACTCCATTGGCCGGACCTCGGGCGGAGTTAAGTTCTAGAGCTCCGCCTCCGGCGATCACGCATCGACCCCAAAATCCAGGCATTCCCGCATCTTCCTCGAGCTTGGATCTTCATCGCCAGGCATCCAGCTTTTTCCCCCAACTTTCACCGTGCACGGAAAGGCGCGGAGGAGCTCCAGGCCTCACGTCGGAGCTCCAATTGTGCTGCCACCCAGCGTGGAAGGAGAAGATGCAGATGCCGTTGGATCTCGCCCCACGGCGGTGATCCAACGGCCTTGGAGCAACCACATCACCGTCCCGGAGCGCAGAGGCTCGGTGGGACCGAGCCTCGCCTGAGGCACCCTCGATCCGCCACATGGCCCGAGCCACCTGCTATGGCCATCCGACTCTGCGCGGAGCCTCGCCCCCACCCGAGCCAGAACTCACGTGCCTCACGCACGTGGGTGCTGGGCTTTTTACATCGACGCCCTCACAACTTTTGCATATTGCAGATATGTCCTGTTATCACGTGCAGCTCACACGTATCTGGGATATTTTGCAAGTATACCCTCGCAGGTTTCAATAATTGCAAAAATGTCCCTGTACGCGTGGGTGATTTACAGGGAAGGTACCGTACTTTTATTTATTTGCATTTTAGTCCCTCTCAAGGACCTGTTTGTAATTATATTTCATGTTTTCTTTCAATTATGCCCTTGTCTTCTTTCATGCATATCTTGAGCTTCCTAACTCCGATTGAGACAATTTCAGTGGCATTTTGAAGCTCTCTTCATTGTCTTTCTTATGGCATGTTTTATTTCAAAATAGACACTATGAAATTTGACGTATTATTTTACTGATTAAGTGTCTCGATTTCAATGTTCTTTGTGCCTAGTTTTTACATGAATAAAGGGTGCTTCATTATTTGACACCGATTTGATTCGTCTTTTAATGGCTCAAGTATTTCTGATCTAGGGCTTGTTTGCTTTGCATTTTCATCGCTTTTCATTTGCACGATAAAAATTAAATTAAAAAAATGCATGTTTTATACTTGCTTGTTGCATTGTCGTGTCTTTTAGCATTATTTGACCCATTGATCTCTCACTCAACACTTAGTTAAATAGATAAAAATCTGGATAATGACGAGAGAGGCTCGTGTCCCTGAGTTCGACCTTGGTTTCTTGCCAAGTAAAATAAAAATGTGACCGTCTGATTTGCTTGACGTATCAATTAGATGGTTTTTGATGAACTTAGTTCGACCCGAATGCAATGACATATTAAGTGTTAATTCTACAATATTAAAGGGCCGAATTTTCGGTTTGTCAAATGGCACCGTTGCTGGGGACATGGCTCATTTCTTGTATTATTTGGATTTTTCATTTATTTAATTATGTGTTTCTTTTTCATAGGTCAAGTTGTCAATTTTCTTGCATTATAAAATTTTCTTCTCTATCGATCTCTGACCGTTGCTTTTGTGACAGGGCCTTGATGATTCAGGGAGGCGAAGAGCAGGAGCTACCTGGTGTGAGGAGCCGCAGAAGCACGCTTGGAGCACGTCGAGAAGAAGAAAAAATGTGTCATTTTTGTATCTCATTTTGTAATAACCGTCTTTACAGCGGTCTTCGATTGAAGGCCCGCGATTGTAAAAGAACAAATATATGTGGTTGTGTGGGGATCATCCCCACTTGAGTGTCGACCTAGGACCAGGCACGCGACTCTTTGAGCGTATTTTATTTTCTATTCTTTACATGCTTGCTCGTAGGTAGGACACACTAAAAAAATAGACGCACATAATCTCACTTCACTTAGCCAAATTTAATAGACATTCTCATCGCTAATAGAAGCATGCTAGGTGCGGCTTTCTGATCGACTTGCATACATGAGTTTTGGTTTTTAAAACAACCCCAGTTTTCATGTATTTATTTTTCAATAGTAGGCCCGGTAATTTCGAGGGTCCGGAGCGTCCCCACTGGGATTCGAACCCGGGTCGTTTAAAGTGGAGGCACACTGCTCTACCACCCAACCACTCCTTGGGTTTAGTTTTCACGTATTTTCGCCAATTCACTGCATGATTTCTTGCTTGGCTTAGATCATGGTTTTATCGAATACATGGTTTTTCTCGGTTTCTCCTCCTAGCTTGATCACCTAGGTTAATGGAAAATGGGAATGAACGGTAGACGATGATTGCTTTGTGCTCACCTTAATTCAGTGATAATCTTAAGCAAATAATTGGGATTTTTGATTGCAAGTCAACCAAAAATGGAGTAAAATTTTGTTTTGGGAGAGCAACACCCTCGTTTACGCATTGATTTTTACTTAACACTTTTTATGCGTAAAGATCTAATGTTTTAATCACCAATAAAACCGATAAGATAATAAACCAATTTTGGTTGGTTTCATGTGTGAGTTGGTGAAATTGATGATCTGGCATGTTTGATTGAGTCATGTTTGCTTTGTTACACTCCCCAGAGCCTTAAACACTCCATTCATCTCCGCAGATTCATCCACTCATGTGTACATCCACCCATCTTCTTCGTTCACCTCGATCTCTCCCATCATCAAATCTCTATCTTTATACTTAGGCTACTCTTAGCCTAAGTATAGGGGGGACCCGAGTCCCCATGATTTTCTCCACTCATCTTTCCTTGCCTTTACACTTAGGTTATTTCTAACCTAAGTATGGGGGAGCCCTCCTTGGTTCCCGTATATTTCTCTGTATTTAAATGGACCTATGGACTTGTATCATCTAGTGCTATGAGGACATAGCAAAGTTTAAGTATAGGGGGGTATACCGTATATACAGTATACCTACTTTAGCTATAATCTGAAAATTTTGAAAAATTTAAAACTTTTTGGCTAAAGTAAAATCTTTGAACTAAGTGGACTCAAATGTGTTCAAGGATTTTCTATATTATGTTACACTATATTTTCGAAAAGGATTTGAAAAATGAGTTTTTCTTGCTTTGAAAAATATTTTGAAAATGTTTTGAAAATTTTTATTAGTGTGACATGATATTGAAATCCCTTTTCAAGGAAAGTTAAGTCTAACCATTATTCTAACCTTCTATTAAAATCCATAAAAATGAGAAAAATCCAAAAATCCTTTAGGAGTCATTAGTGACTACTAAGCCCAATTAAGTAGCCGTGTTCAGTGAGAGTTTGTCCTTAGCAGAGTGGATGGTTTAGAGGACATCGCGTAAGGCCCCGTCCTTAAGTAACGGGCTCCAGCCAGTACTTACTTCCATACTGGCTGAATGCAGATGCATCTACTTAATTGAGTTTAGGCAGTCCTAATATCTCTTGAAGATAAAAAAAATTGTATTTTTGAATGAAGGAGTTGGATTAATCTTCTACTTTCATACTTCCACCCAGGATCTGAAATGTTCAAGGAAACTTAGTTTGTGAGGACTTGAGATTTTAGGTTAACCAGCTTTAGCCATCAGGGTCCTAGAATTAATCATCCACATTCCCCTAAATTTCTAGATTTGCATGCTATATTTTATGCTTAAACTCAGACTTTTAAGAATATGATTAGCACATCACATGCACGACTACGGTTTCGATGAGATGAGTTGACTTTTCACTTGAGGAATTGGGATTGGCGATTCGAGTCTGGACTTGATCTAATGATACTCAAGGATGGGATAAAAATCTTTGAAGGCTTCATGAAACCTGAGTGTCAGCAATTTTAGCCAGTATGAGAACTTGATTCTTATACTAATCTCTTGACATTGACCTAAGTGCCAGGGTGTGAAATAAATAAAAAATGTTGATCAGTGTGCGTCAACTCTTGGTAAAAGCAGTGGAGATAGCCAAAAATTATACAAATCAATGAAATATCAAAGAAAGATTCTCATTCCATAAAGTCAAATATCAAAGAGCTTCCACCAAAGGCGAGCGCTCCCAACCATTTCAAAGTGTCCACTTGGACCACCGCTATTAGGACTAGGAGTCGGGCTTGCACCACAAAAGGGTTCTGCATCGTAAATGCTACAAGTCTGGGTGTCGAAGGTACGATAGGTACTCAAAAGAGACACACCCCGGTGTATTCCCAGGAAAACAAGTGCAGACGGCTCCAACTTCTCTTGACGGACGCACTCATCAACACCAAAAAAATGTGTTGCGTAAAAAGGCACTAGAGAGAATCCTTGTTCCAATGAGAGGAAGAGAAGAAATGACAGAATCCCATACCTTCCATTACTGGCCTTCCATCTACATTTTCTGACAACTAAAGAGACGGTGGACTGGATGCAAGATTTGATTTATTCCCTAGTGTTGAGGATTGGGTCCTTAGGAGAATTTCTTGGACCAAGAACTTGGGTGACGTTTTGACTCTACTCTCTGAATCGCAGTCAACCCTAAATGTCATATCCTTAGTGTATAAGTATATCAGAGAGAGTCTGGAGAATTGGAGGAATTGGGTGCCTCTTGATTAAGGCTGGGTTGAATTCTAGAATTTTGGACCTCTAAAGTTGAGTGGACTTGAACAGTTTGGATCCTGTATACACATGCACAAGGGGGTTAATCCAGCTTATTCATTATCTTTTATGCTCGAGGACGAGCATAGTTTAAGTATAGGGGGTGATGAAACCCAATTTCATCATCATAATTTTCCATTATTAACCCCCTTACTTAAATATGTGTCAATAAAACCAGATAAAGTCCTGTAATTATGAGAGTCTTGAATAAGTTAAAAATCACAAAAAATGTCAAAACTAAAATTCGTGGTATTTTTAGCTTTAAAAATACTCTCAAAAATATTTTTAGTCTTCAGTTGACTTCATCTCCATTTTTGGTCAGCATGAAACTTGTAGATCTCATCGAGATCTACAACTTTCATGTTTTGAGTTTTTCCAAATTCGGTCATTTGGCTCTTCATATTTCAATTTTTATTTCCTAATAATTTGATTGGGCCACGTGGCCCTTTCTGGTTGAGCCACGTGGCCCGGCCTCATTGCCCTTGCCGCCCTTGCTCACAGCCGTTGGATCCTCTTCTTGATCCAACAGTTCCGCTTTATCCACGTGCTCTCTTATTCCCAGCTATCTGATCATTCCACTAATCTCATCACAGCCGCACGCCCGCACCGTGTTCTCCGCCCGCCACGTGGCGAGTTGATCGTCAGTCGATTTATCCTGAGAGCTTTGATCTCCACCATCCACTTCCGCTATGATATCAAACGCCCGATTGATCCCCCACCTTTCATCTCAACCCTCCGTCAGCGCCCTTCCCTTTTTACGCCATGTGGCGTAGCCTGTACCTCACGATCACCTCCAAATCCCTCCGTCGCAACCGTCCATCACCGCTTTGATCGCCACCATCCGATCGCTGGCCTGATTTAATCAACTCCGTCCGCTCGCCCTTCACCTCCAGCTCGACACGTGGCAACATCTTGACTCTCCGATCGAAGCGACCTAGATCCAATCCTAAGCGTCTACCCACGCATCCACCAGGGCCGTTGGATCTCATGATCCAACGGTCTGGACCTCGTTTTTCACCTCCCGTAACCTCCGCCCGAACCCCACGCCTCTCTGACCTCCTCCCCCCTTCAAATTTTAGCTGTTTTGCCTCACGCCTTCTCCACGATCTAACACCGAGACCATGTAGCCCTCACATCCTTTACCCCCGCGCAACACTTAGCCATGACCACCCTCCTCTCCTCCGGTCAGCACCTACCCTGCGAAATTCGTCGCCACTCTCCATCTCTCAACAACAAAAAGGCTGCCTCCACCCCAAATCTTCTTCGTCCACCAACGAAGGGGCTGAGGCCCAACCCTCTGTCTCCTCCTTGTGACAGGGGGAGGAGCTCGGATCGAGCAACAACGACCCAAAACTTCGGTGAGACGCATGGCCGTCACCAGCCATGACCGAGCACCTCCAGATGCTCCAAGCTCGCTGGAGTAGCTGCCCAGCATGTGCGTTGATCCGAGCCACCTCCAGGTGCTCAGCCCAAGCTCCGCTCCGCCTCTAGATCCCTCTTCAATCTCAGGTTACTTAGCTTCTTCATTCCCCTTTTGTTTTCTTTGAATTTTCTAGGTTAGCTCCAACAACTTCATGGTCACCTGAACCCCCCACGAGCTCCTCCTATCATCAGACACCTTCGCCAGCACCTCCGATCATCCTCCTCCTCCGTCAAAACCTAAGAAAATGAAGAAGAATCAAGAAAGAATTATTAGCGAGAGAAAGAAGAAAGTGAGGAATCCCACTTCGTCCAACTTCTCTGGATAGTCAGCGACTTCTTTTCGGGAAATTCATCCAATCGCTAGAATGTCCTGAAGGACAGTCTTTCTAAATCCGCGGGGGTTCGTCTAAGTCGATAGAGCCAGGGATTTTCCTAAGCGCATTCATTGAGAGAAAATTGATATGAACCAGTTCATCTACCTACTCTCTAACTCATTCTTCTTATCTTTTCTTTTTTGAGACTTGCTTTCTTTTGTTGACGAGGTCTCTTCCAGCGGAGAATAGGAAGAAGAAGGGACGTCACGACCACCAAGGGCTCTGCTTCCTCGCCTTCGCCAAGCCCTCCGTCCACCTCATCTCGCACTCACCCAGCCTCGACTTCCATCTAATCCCTTTTGCAGGTCAACCAACTCCATTGGCCGGACCTCGCGCGGAGCCAAGTTCTAGAGCTCCGCCTCCGGCGATCACACGTCGACCCCGAAATCCAGGCATTCCCGCATCTTCCTCGAGATTGGATCTTCATCGCCAGGCGTCCAACTTCCTCCCCTGACCTTCACCGAGCACAGAAAGGCGCAGAGGAGCTCCAGTCCTCACGCCAGAGCTCCAATCGCGCCGCCAGCCAGCGAGGAAGAAGAATATGCAGATGCCGTTGGATCTCGCCCCACGGTGAAGATCCAACGACCTTCGAGTAGCCACGTCGCCGTTCCAGAGCGCGGAGGCTCGGTGGGATCGATCCTCGCCCGAGGCACCCTCGAGCCGCCACGTGGCCCGAGCCACCTGCTACGGCCATCCGACCCTACGCTGAGCCTCGCCCCCACTCGAGCCTGAACTCACGTGCCTCACACACGTGGGTGCTGGGCTTTTTGCATCGATACCCTCGCAACTTTCACATATTACAGATAGGTCCTGCCATCACGTGCAGCTCACGCGCATCTGGGGTATTTTGCAAGTATACCCTCACGGGTTTCAATAATTGCAAAAATTTCCCTATACGCGTGGGTGATTTACAGGGAAGGTCCTGTACTTTTATTTATTTGCATTTTAGTCCCTCTCAAGGATCTATTTATATTTATATTTCATGTTTTCTTTCAATTATGCCCTTGTCTTATTTCATGCATATCTTAAGCTACGTAACTCCGATTGAGACAATTTTAGTGGCATTTTGAAGCTCTCTTCATTGTCTTTCTTATGGCATGTTTTATTTCAAAATAGACACTATTAAATTTGACGTATTATTTTACTGATTAAGTGTCTCGATTTCAATGTTCTTTGTGCCTAGTTTTTACATGAATAAAGGGTGCTTCATTATTTGACACCGATTTGATTCGTCTTTTAATGGCTCAAGTATTTTTGATCTAGGGCTTGTTTGCTTTGCCTTATCATCGCTTTTCATTTGCATGATAAAAATTAAATAAAAAATGTTGGAAATGCGAGCCCACGGCGAGCCATTATGCAATAAATGTTATTGCACATATCATTCCCTGATCTGAAATGAAGAATGAATAATTTGTATAATAGGTCCCTTGGTACAATTAGTGTTATGTACCATGGCCATCTTAATAATCATACAGCTGTTGATTCAACTATTGAATCATAGAGGCTGGTGCTTGGATGAATATCTAAAGAGTTAGATTGAGGACTCATCAAGCACCGTCAAATGATTATTAAGAGATGATCTCCAGCCTGAGTAGGAGATGGCAATGCTATCTCTGAAGGCTGATATCTGACCGACCACTTGATGCAGGTCCTCTGCATAGGAATAGAGATTCGGAGGTGTCAGATTAGTTAGGTCAAAGAGTTGACTTAACGAGATCGAGATAACCAAAGTCTTATATCATATGCTGTCATGATATAGGCATGCATCCTCTGACCGGAGACAGATGTGTTACTATATGTCTGAGTGTGTACATTTGGCAGACCAATAGGTTGATGACCTAATCAAGGTCTATACACCGGCGCGCTGGTGTGCATATAAGGGCATATGAGTAATACGATCTCTCAAAGGGATCATACAGGTTCAGTTACTGAACCGGAAGACATGAGCTCACTCATGAGATATTGGGATGAATCAAATTCCATGCGCATGGTCGTCTCGATTTGGAAGCTTGACTGAATTTGTAAGTTTGATATATACTTTAATATATGATCAAGACCTAGGTATGATATACACTTTTGGAAAGTGTATGATCGATACCAACTCCCAATGATCGAATGAGAAATTTACTGATAAAACCATGAAGTAGACAGTATAAAGTTGATCCGATACTTCGGGTTTAGTCTGAGTCTTCCAGTATGCAGGATGTACAGGTATTGGGAATACCTGAGGGTGATTTGATCATAAACGATTGTATAACCATGACGCTTCAATTCCTAGGGAGTGATGAAACGGGTCTGGATTTTAGTGACTCCTCTCAGTAGAGAAGTGATCTGATCTTGGTCCAAGTGTTGGACATTGATCTGAATGTGATTCAGATACAATGAGAAGATTAGATTTACGGTCTTGATTTAATCAAGCATCTATGGGAGGCCCGCGATCTGGATTTGAGATATGATCTCAATATCCATGTCACTATACGCGGAACAATACAATCGCCCTGTCCTTATCTCCAAGTATCTGCGGAGAGATTGCATTATTCTTGAAGGGTTCAAGAATAATTCCATAAGATCTAGGCAATGAAGAAATAATGATTAAATGTGATTTAATCATCTTGATGTATGAATAAATTATCCAATTTAATTAAATGTGATTTAATTAATGTGGATAAGAATAATGTGGATAGAAATATCCAATTATTCATACTATATTATAAATGTGATTTATAATGTATTAGAGAGAGCTAATTATAATTTATATGTGTTGATTAATTATTATGTATATTGGATACACATTGTGTAATTAATTAACAATATGAATTATATGTTGTTTTGGGTTGTGAATATGATTCACAATTTTTTCCATGGCAAGAATGCAATATTCTCAAAGATAATTGTGAATTATTTTTTGGAGAATAAAACCCAATAAATTTGTTGCAAATAAATAAGAGAGATTCCAAGGAGATATGCAATCTTATGGATTTCCATGAGATTGCAATCTGCATGCAATCTCAAGGGGCGGCACATCATTCCTACAAGGAATGTGTGGTCGTCCACTTGGAAGGTACATGGAGATAAAATCTCTATGTATCTTCTCTCCTTATTTGTTGGGTTGATTTAGGAATAAATTATATTTGATTTTGTCAAATATATTTTGACCTAAATTTGTTGCTTTTGACAACAACAATCTTGGCCATTGGATTGACACAAATCAATCTCACCCATTGATTTTATGTGTCCCATGGATTGAGATCCATGGATCCCAAAACCCTATAAATAGAGAGGCATACTATGCTCTCTTAAGGACTTGCAATATTGGAGCTCTCTCTCTCCCTCATTTCTTCATACACGCCAGCCCTCTCTCCCTCTCTTGGTGGTGGCCGTCCACCATACCCTAGAGGAGAGAACCGTCGTCGCCTTCGCCACCGCGCCGCCGCTTCGACGTTCTTCGGTTCTCCGTCTTCTTGGAGAGTTCCTCTCACGAAGGAGACGTTTGATCTCGTGCGACGAGATCAGGAGCAACCACGCTTGGATCATCTTCTTGGATTGCGAGGACAACGCGGTTCATCCCCGCGCTCGCAAGCGGTCTCGCCGACGATCGGACTTGAGACAGGAGGTCTCTTTCTTTAGAGACTTGATCAACCACGCTTCAAGAGGTATTGCATTATACTTGTTGTGGTTATAGATGAAACGATCTGAGAATGGTTCTCGGATCATGTGATTTCATCGAATAAAATTTTTTAAATTCCGCTGCACCGAACAACTAGTACGACTAGTCGTTCTTCGTCGTATCCGATACGATGATCACGCTTCCGTGATGCGCTTGAGGATAATTCCATATCCTTCAAGTGGTATCAGAGCCTTAGGTCGACGGTTTCGAATATGATTCGAAAAACCGAGGACGACTTGGGTTCGTTAAGGTCGCGAAAGTTTTTACCGCATTTGATTTCGCAGATCTGTTTAGTAAATAAATTCGGCACTGTTTAAATTGTTTAAACACGAATTTAATTTGGATTTTGTTCCCCATTAAATAAGGAAACCATAGGATCTAAGTTTACGTAAATCGGATTTCGTATGCTCTAGATATGGTTGTTTTAATGAACATGTATACACTGTTGCGGGTACTGTAGATCTGAACGTGATTAAAATGTTAATTACTGTTTAGACTTGCCTCGAAATGCGTGTAACATCACTTGGATTCTGTCCTAAATCAAATTAGCAATCTATGAAAATTGATTTTGTCTAATTTGGATTTAATATGATTGAGATATGCTAATTTTAGTAAGAAGGGGTCACTGCTGAAATTACAGTCCTAATCTAGAACCAAGTGATTGTCAATTAGTGAAATTAATTGTTAATTTCGTGAAATAATCATGAAAAATATTTGTGAAATATTTGAAGATGATTATTTACATAATTGACTTGGCCTCAACCAATTAATTGATTAGATTTGATCTAAATCTTAATTGGAAACACATTCATCAAACTTAATGTTTGATTGGTGATTGTCATTTAATCATTTAGTGAAATTAAATTGTTTAATTTCCTAGAATAATTGTGCATAAATATTTGTGAAATATTTGATTATAATTATTCCCTTAAATGTCATTGCCTTAACCAATAATTGATTAAGATGTGATCTAAATCATAATTGGAAACCACAATCTTTCAAACTTGATGCTTGAATAGGATTTGGGAATTTGTCTAGCAAATTTCCTTATAATCAAAAATGTTTTGATTATTACTATATGGTACAATTTCGGTTGAAGAACCGATGATCATCTCAAGTACAAATTAATCAATTTGGCATTATCCTTTCCCGAGGTGGATATGGTGCCTAGTCGGAGAGCATTGGGGTTGCGGGTTGCAACGTATGTGGTCCGTCCCACTCTCGTCGGTACTGGCCATGACAACGGGTAGGGCCGGGATAATGTCCGAGGGATTAAGATGTATTTTTCTAATTATTAAAATTCGAATTAATATGTATTTTGAGATATTACCATATATGTATTCAAGTAAAATAATCAAGTTTGATTGATTGAATTGGATTGATAATTAATTTAATATGATTAAATTGATTATGTCCAATTGAAATACTCTAATATGATTAGAGCTAATAATTCCCTTGGAAGAATTAATTATGTGAATGTGATTCACGATAATTAATTAAAATTTGAATATGATATGGAGGATCACATAAGTGACATCCATGGTCTCCCGTCAAGGCGGAGGGTTCCGTCGCCAGGGATTGCATGTGGGAGACGCCTGTCCGAAGTGACAGCTCCTGTATGCAAGCGCATCTGGATCGGGCTCTTCGCTTCTCGAAAGAGTAAGGACGTATGCGTAGTGACCCCAATATCGGGTCCTCATATTATTGGGGCGATATTGGATTGCGCATAGCGAGTTGTATTCCTGTTGACGGTTGGTTCAATTAATGACAGGTCAACATCGCCTTAGGGGTGGTGGGCCCGGGTGTTAAAGACCGAATTGGGAGATGCAAGTTGGACTTGCAAGGCGGAATGTGTTCCCGCTTCTTTTTATCCGAGTTGTAGGTTCTCATATTATTGGGATGCAACAAAGATAAGGAAGGAGATCCCAGATCTTGCTTGAGATATAATGGTAAGTATATCTCTTACATTGAAAGTGATTAAGGGAATGAACTTTCAATGTTGACATGACAAGACAACTTTGATATAAAAATTCCTAAATCAAAGTAAAATATATATATATAAATACATACATCTATGCAAATTTCTTATTTCAGATAATCCTTCATTAAAACCCACTCAATGATATACTCAATAATAACCAGTGAAATATCTTGGATTGGACTCATGATCCAGATATTGTACTTGCAAATGGACACATAATGTATGTGGTTGCAATGTGCAAGTTTCCTCATAATATTGAGGAATGACAATTAAATAGATAATAGGACTACAACCCTAGGGTTTGTATGTCTCTATAGTCTTGGTATCATCAAATATACTGTGGAAGTGACATGTTGATGATGATCATAATTGTCATATGATCCTTATAAAATCAATGAAGATTTTCTGGCATACATATGTTCTCTTGACATTTAATCATGAGTGACATGGTTCTCTGCATCATGTAGAATGGTAGCTCTATAAAGAGATGATGTATTCAAATTGTTTGAGTACCTACCTGAACCTATGTTTTTAAGAGTTTAGATGGATGTAGATGATGAGTGTCATTATTCTACTATCTATACTCCAGTCATTCATGAAGCTTCATAGTATTCATATTGTATGAATTTAATGAAGCATGTATAAATGTTGAAATGATCTTACATTGAATTCTTTTGAATTTAACGTAAGAGATCCTCAGTCTTGAGCAATGGTTGCTCATAGATAAAGGGAGCACAGTGGAAGCATGGGTTGGACCCAAGAAAGAAGGAAAGCCAAAGAGTTGACTGGACTTCTGTGACTTCCATATGACATCCAAAGAGTTGAATGAATGCCATTACTGCAATAAGCTGATGTGTTGATAGTATGACTATCAAGTCTATCTAGAATCCTTAGAAAAGGACTCGGATGGAGCATCCGAATAATCTACATAAATCATTGATATTGACTTACTTATTGAATAAGATAAAGTCAAATAATTGTATCTCAATCTTCTGATGACATTTGCAATGGGTTGCATATGTTTTTAGAAGACTGGAAAATTTGATCTTAAAGGTTTATAGTTATCCACGTGAGTATTGATGCAACTGTTGCAACAATCTCTGTTGGATTAATAGACTTGTTAATTTCAGTGGGAGAGCCCTTAGTCTTAGAGAATGTCTCTATGATCTAGACATTAGAATACACTCATTGTTTGTTTCTAAATGTTGGAAATAAACATGAATTCTGAGATAGAACTATCATAAAGAGTTATGATGGATATATCTCAGATAGTAATCTAATAATCTAGTGGAATCCACTAAATTAGAAAATTAATGAATGGTTCATTAATATTTCTGAATACTGAATTAAAACCTTTATAAGATCAATAGGAGGATGAAGATCATTTGACAATGATCTAGCATCGAGCCTTGGACATTTGTCTATCGATTTGATCAATAGACTAGTAAGAGATGAAACTTTAGAATGTCTAAAATTTCAAAAGTTACATACTTATGAATATTGTATTCAAAGTAAAAATGTCCAATACACCCTTCTTCGGGAATGGTGTAAGATGCCGATGTATTCAGGATCTCATGCATATTGATGTATGTGGATCATCTATATCATAATGAACATTGTGGATATGTGATATCTATTAATGATTATGTATGATATGAGATTTCTTCTCTTCACTTAGAAACCTTTGAAAAGTTCAAAGATTTCACAAGTTTGGTTTAGAATCAAAGTTTGAAGGGAGATAAAATGAATTTGGTCTAATCTAGGTAATCAGTACCTATTAGATGAATTCATAATATACCTTATGGAGAAAGGAATATCATTCCTGTCTCAATCCTCCTAATAGACCTTAACTCAATAGAGTTATAGGGAGATACAATGGATCATGTGTGACATGATTCAATCAATGATGAAGCTTTAGCATAATTATCCCTTAGTTTCCAGGTATATATGTGTAGTAGAGACTACAATGTATATCCTTAATAAGGTTCCATGTATGTTGGAATCTAGCACTTGAGAGTGTTGCTTCATTAGGAAAATAAAGGATGGTATTGGATACCTACTTTATGACCTTGAGATTCTTAAAATATCTCATCTCCGAGAAGGTGATTCTTAGAGGTTGAGACTCTTGAGAATCAAGATTAAAATGAAGTATAGGAACTCATTTTTTCTTGAGGAGATAATGAGACTCCTGAAATTGGAAACTAAAAGGACAATTAAAGATGAAACACTAATACCTCTTCAAATGAGTTTGAGGATGGATTCCATGTGTTAGAGAAATCTGACAATGATCGAACTTCATGTGATGAAGCTTCTGAAGATCATAGCATGGATAGATGGATAGCAATAAAAGTCTAATGAAGACTTCATATACAAGTGTTGTATATGGACCCTCTAGGATCCACCTATATGGGTAAGACCTGTAAAGGTGTAAATGGATCTTCAAGAGACAGGGAACCTGATGAGAAGGTAGAGACCTTCAAAGCACGGTTGGTAGCCATGAGCCACACACCGGAAGAGAAGACATTGCTTGCAATGAGACTTGCTCTTCGGTGACCATGCTTAAAACCATCAGAATATTGCTAACCATAGCTACACAACTTGACTATTGCATCTTCAAGATGTAAGTCAATATTGCATTCCTCTATGAATACCTCTTTGAGGATATTCATATGAAGTAGCCCCAGGGCTTCATGGTTGAGGAAAGCAAGGTCTGCAAGCTAAGGAATCCATCTATGGACTCAAATAAGCTTCTTGAAGTTGGACCATAAGATTTAATGGAATTATAATTGTTTTGATTTCAAAAAGAATCTTGATGAGCCATGTGAAGCTTAGTGGGAGTGCCTTTGTGTTCATCGTGCTAAATGTAGATAATATCCTAATCATTTAGAATGATATAAGGATGATAATAAGTGTTTTATAGATGGGATATTCCATATCTTGAAATATGATTTCAAAGATACCTCTTATATCTTAGTTCTGAAGTTGTTCAGAAGCCAAGAAAAGAGGATAATTGGGACTGTCACATTTATAGTACACCTTGGAAATATTCTATTCGTAGAAATTCCAGGAAAGGCTTCCATCCCTTAAGATATGGTACTGACCTATCTAAAGGGATAGCACCTCAAAGAGTTGAGGAAGTGAATGCTAAAACTACTTGCCTTTGGGCATCAGTTCTGAGAAGCCGGGTGTATGCTAGATGTGTACAGAAGCCAGATGGCTTCCATGCAGTGGGAGTAGTGAACTGTTACTAGTCCTACTATGGAAATAAAACACTTGGTTACAGTAATAACAAAATCTTCATAGATGACAAGATTTTTGAGATAGTGATCTCAAAAGTCTTATCTTCAAAAGTTTAAGACTTTATAGATAGTGATCTAAAAGGTCTTAACTAAAGATACCTTAGGAGATAGAGATCTCCAGAAATAAGGATATTCTTATAAGGATTATGGAAATACTGGTTATGATAATTATTAAGTTGTAGTGTCAAGGACACTATAACTAACAAGATTGAGTATTAGTTGCATAAGATGCAACATTCGCATTGGATGCAAGCACTGTTACTGGGGATATGCAAGTGCCGTAAAAGGACTTGGCGTAGTCTCACGGGAACAGAGTGACTGATCAGCTTACCTAGATATTTTCCAAATAGCCTATGATTGTCACATGAGTGCAGGTTTAAATGAGTAGCCCATTATTGGCTCTTTGGGCTAGTGGGAGATTGTTGGAAATACGAGCCCACGGCGAGCCATTATGCAATAAATGTTATTGCACATATCATTCCCTGATCTAAAATGAAGAATGAATAATTTGTATAATAGGTCCCTTGGTACAATTAGGGTTATGTACCATGGCCATCTTAATAATCATACAGCTGTTGATTCAACTATTGAATCATAGAGGCTGGTGCTTGGATGAATATCTAAAGAGTTAGATTGAGGACTCATCAAGCACCGTCAAATGATTATTAAGAGATGATCTCCAGCCTGAGTAGGAGATGGCAATCCTATCTCTGAAGGCTGATATCTGACCGACCACTTGATGCAGGTCCTCTGCATAGGAATAGAGATTCGGAGGTGTCAGATTAGTTAGGTCAAATAGTTGACTTAACGAGATCGAGATAACCAAAGTCTTATATCATATGCTGTCATGATATAGGCACGCATCCTCTGACCGGAGACAGATGTGTTACTATATGTCTGAGTGTGTACATTTGGCAGACCAATAGGTTGATGACCTAATCAAGGTCTATACACCGGCGCGCTGGTGTGCATATAAGGGCATATGAGTAATACGATCTCTCAAAGGGATCATACAGGTTCAGTTACTGAACCGGAAGACATGAGCTCACTCATGAGATATTGGGATGAATCAAATTCCATGCGCATGGTCGTCTCGATTTGGAAGCTTGACTGAATTTGTAGGTTTGATATATACTTTAATATATGATCAAGACCTAGGTATGATATACACTTTTGGAAAGTGTATGATCGATACCAACTCCCAATGATCGAATGAGAAACTTACTGATAAAACCATGAAGTAGACAATATAAAGTTGATCCGATACTTCGGGTTTAGTCTGAGTCTTCCAGTATGCAGGATGTACAGGTATTGGGAATACCTGAGGGTGATTTGATCATAAACGATTGTATAACCATGACGCTTCCATTCCTAGGGAGTGATGAAACGGGTCTGGATTTTAGTGACTCCTCTCAGTAGAGAAGTGATCTGATCTTGGTCCAAGTGTTGGACATTGATCTGAATGTGATTCAGATACAATGAGAAGATTAGATTTACGGTCTTGATTTAATCAAGCATCTATGGGAGGCCCGCGATCTGGATTTGAGATATGATCTCAATATCCATGTCACTATACGTGGAACAATACAATCGCCCTGTCCTTATCTCCAAGTATCTGCGGAGAGATTGCATTATTCTTGAAGGGTTCAAGAATAATTCCATAAGATCTAAGCAATGAAGAAATAATGATTAAATGTGATTTAATCATCTTGATGTGTGAATAAATTATCCAATTTAATTAAATGTGATTTAATTAATGTGGATAAGAATAATGTGGATAGAAATATCCAATTATTCATAATATATTATAAATGTGATTTATAATGTATTAGAGAGAGCTAATTATAATTTATATGTGTTGATTAATTATTATGTGTATTGGATACACATTGTGTAATTAATTAACAATATGAATTATATGTTGTTTTGGGTTGTGAATATGATTCACAATTTTTTCCATGGCAAGAATGCAATATTCTCAAAGATAATTGTGAATTATTTTTTGGAGAATAAAACCCAATAAATTTGTTGCAAATAAATAAGAGAGATTCCAAGGAGATATGCAATCTTATGGATTTCCATGAGATTGCAATCTCCATGCAATCTCAAGGGGCGGCACATCATTCCTACAAGGAATGTGTGGCCGTCCACTTGGAAGGTACATGGAGATAAAATCTCCATGTATCTTCTCTCCTTATTTGTTTGGTTGATTTAGGAATAAATTATATTTGATTTTTTCAAATATATTTTGACCTAAATTTGTTGCTTTTGACAACAACAATCTTGGCCATTGGATTGACACAAATCAATCTCACCCATTGATTTTATGTGTCCCATGGATTGAGATCCATGGATCCCAAAACCCTATAAATAGAGAGGCATACTATGCTCTCTTAAGGACTTGCAATATTGGAGCTCTCTCTCTCCCTCATTTCTTCATACACGCCAGCCCTCTCTCCCTCTCTTGGTGGTGGCCGTCCACCATACCCTAGAGGAGAGAACCGTCGTCGCCTTCGCCACCGCGCCGCCGCTTCGACGTTCTTCGGTTCTCCGTCTTCTTGGAGAGTTCCTCTCACGAAGGAGACGTTTGATCTCGTGCGACGAGATCAGGAGAAACCACGCTTGGATCATCTTCTTGGATTGCGAGGACAACGCGGTTCATCCCCGCGCTCGCAAGCGGTCTCGCCGACGATCGGACTTGAGACAGGAGGTCTCTTTCTTTAGAGACTTGATCAACCACGCTTCAAGAGGTATTGCATTATACTTGTTGTGGTTATAGATGAAACGATCTGAGAATGGTTCTCGGATCATGTGGTTTCATCGAATAAAATTTTTTAAATTCCGCTGCACCGAACAACTAGTACGACTAGTCGTTCTTCGTCGTATCCGATACGATGATCACGCTTCCGTGATGCGCTTGAGGATAATTCCATATCCTTCAAAAAATGCATGTTTTATACTTGCTTGTTGCATTGCCGTGTCCTTTAGCATTGCTTGACCTATTGATCTCTCACTCAACACTTAGTTAAATAGATAAAAATCTGGATAATCATGAGAGAGGCTCGTGTCCCTGAGTTTGACCTTGGTTTCTTGTCTAGTAAAATAAAAATATGACCGTCTGATTTCCTTAACGTATCAATTAGATGGTTTTTGATGAACCGAGTTCGGCCCGACTGCAATAACATAATAAGTGTTAATTCCACAATATTAGAGGACCGAATTTTCGGTTCGTCAGACGGCTCTCGGAGATCGGGCTCCTCTCTACCAAACATCGATCTGAGAATGAAAGAAGGAGAAGGGGTCCATTAAAAAGAGAAGGAAAATAAAAAAGGAAGGAATATGCAAAAGAAAAAGGTTTTTATTGGTTAATTAATAAAATATTTAAATAAATAAAATATTTTTTTAATAAAAAACGAATATCGGAAATAATTAAAATAAATAAATTAAATAAATTCCAAAAATTAATCAGCCACATTAATGGTGTCTATTAAAGGTATGAAATCAAATCTTAAATACATGGTAGGTTGTTAAATCAAATAAATCAAATAATTAAATATAAATTTCATAATTGAATTAAGTAATTAATTAATGTTAGATATTTTTTGGTGATTTTTTTATAAGAAAATCAGTTGTATACAAATATTATGTACATATAATACAATATACACATGTATAGATAAGGAAATAATTTTTATATCCTTTTTTAAAATTTTATTTATTTATTTTATTTATTTTATTTTTAATGAAAATAGTATTTAAAATTATGTACATTATATATAAATAAATATGAATAAATATGTACAATAAATAATCGTGAAACTCCACAAAACACCCTAGAAAACCGACTTTTTAACGTAACTCCAAAAATTATGAAACCATAGCCATTTGAAAGATAATTTAATTTAGAGTATAATGTGATTTTGTATGAAGACAGAATTAATATTTCAATTGTAAATCCTTGAACTTGGCATATCTCATATTCTATATAATAAGATTCGTCTTGTCAAGAGAAAACCAACGAAATTTGTTTCATGTGAATCGGACTTCGTTTCTAATTGTTATGACCTTTGGAAGAAAGAGAAGTAAGGAAGGCTAAAATATCATTAACCCATAATGACTGTCATTAAGACTAATTAAACATGATTAAAGAAACTAATGACGGATTGAAAACCGCTAATGATCATTAGCAAACACTAATCAATAGTTAGCAAAAGATAAGCGTAAGCCGCGAAAGTTAAATCGCGATGAGTGAAAGTTAATCACGATTAGTGTTAATTAAGCGTCATTAACAAATCTAGAATCCTCTAGAATGTTCTAACTTAAGCCCCAAGTTTGCGATAAGTTTTGGATAAAACCATGGGCCAAAACCATGGGCCGCTAAACCATGGTTAAGGTCTAAACAATGGTTTTCTAACCATGGTTAGTGGTTTTCGGGAGCCTATAAATAGACCCCCCACCCATTCATTCTCTACGACTTCCACTACCACCACCCCAAGGGCTAGGGTCGAGAGGTCAGGAGGAGGAATTGGAGGTGAGGGAGGAGCGCTAGCGAAGCGCTGCCGGGAGAACGAAGAGGAGAAAGGTACGATCCCCTCTTAGTTTGCTTCGTAAGCTAGGCTTTCAATTCATCCTCTTGTTCTTCCAAGTTTTGCTCTTGATTCGTCTTTCTTTCCGATTCGTTTTCCTGTTGTGGTTCAAGGAGAAATCTGTGTAACAGCCTACTTAGGTACGGGCGGCTATGCACGTTAGTGACCCTATGATTCGTCACACGTTCACTCATCTAAGATGCGTGGTGTCTACCGATTCTCCATCGTTTATGTTCTTTCTATTTTTCTTTTATAATTATTTTGATGGAGAAATCTGTGTAATACCCTACTTAGGTACGGGCGGCTATGCACGTCTGTGACCCTGTGATTCGTCTCACGTTCACTCATCTAAGATGCGTGGTGTCTACCGATTCTCCATCATTTACATTCTTTTTATTATGCTTTTATAATTATTTTGATAGAGAAATCTGTGTAATACCCTACTTAGGTGCGGGCGGCTACGCACGTCAGTGACCCTGTGATTCGTCACACGTTCACTCACCTAAGATGCGTGGTGTCTACCGATTCTTCATCTATTGTTGTTTGAGAATATTCTTTTAGTTTCGTTGTAATTTTCCTTTCGATTGATTTTATAGAGGAAATTCTTTTCATTTTTTATTTTGAAATATGTCCCGCTATAAGGGGAAACTCTGCCGATATTTTTCGAGAAATATGTCCCGATAGAAGGGGAAACTTTGCCGAAATTTTCTGAGAAATATGTCTCGATATAAGGGGAAACTCTGCCGAAATTTTAAGAGAAAATATGTTCTTGGCATTCTTCGTGTTCTTCGCGTTCTTCGTTCGTTCTTCGCGTTCTTGACACGTTCTTAGCGTTTTGATACGAAAATGAAATTCGATCTTTTTAGGAGCCTTAAAATAACCTTTCTAAAAACAAAACACGATAAAGCCTTGCATACACGAGAGAGAGCTCGATTAGGTAACGAAATCCTTCCTTTTACTGGTGGGTTTTCATATGAGATTATTGAAATTTTTGGTTTTATTTTCTTTGCTATGAAGAACCCTAATTTTGGCTATTTTTGAAAAAGTCTGAAAAGTTACGTTGTGATTCCCACTAAAATAGGCTTGAAGCATCAAATTGATGTGGTGGCTTTGAAATTTAGGATTTGGGAGTTAAAATAGGCATAAATACGAGTATATATGGTTATCAATAATACATATGTGATTCTATATTAAATATTTCTAATTATGCAAATCGAAGATTTAACGAAAGAATTACATCATGGGAATTGATGTGGCTTGAGTTGGATCCTGAAAAGGATCGTGTGTCACGTTAAGGATGACTGCGAGTAGAACTACAGGTCAGGCATGCAACCTGTAGGTTTGTCGGAAGGAACCCGTATGGGCGTTTCCCTACCTAGGTGGTCCACGGTTGCCCTGTTATGTTAAGTACGCACGAAATGAATGTTTTGCAACGCGTGGTACCTGGAGCCAATATCTTCGGGTTGAACGATGGAAGATGTGGTCGTGTCATGTGGAGGCACGGGTAGTTCAATAGCGGTTGGGTCACGATAATATGTATTTAAAGTCGCTAGGTTATATGATTAAATGTTAGCATGAGGTCTTAAGAAACCGAGTCCTCGAGGACAGTGTACTCCTTTGTTTTCCAGGCCTAGGTTTTGAGATCCTATTTAATAAAAGAAAAGGAAATTGTCAGGGTAGTATTGGAGGATTGGTTGAGGTGACGTGCGGCGGCATAAGCTTACCAAGATCAACGCAATCTCCAATCCCGAAGTGTCCACAACTTCGGAGTCCATGAAGGGTGAGGTAATTCCCCTGGACTAGTCCCTGACGTGGAATAGAAAGGAATAGGACTTAAATTAACAAGAAGGAATGAAACCTTTGGTGATAACAAGTTTTGCAAATTTACACAATTTTTTGTTTTTCTTTTCTTCGTTACTTAGCATTCGCTAATTTTTATCTTATGATTTATGGAAAACCCAACAGGTGTTGGTGAGCCATCGCAAGGATTTCAAAAAAAATCATCCAGCTTACATACTAGACATCCAGCCAGCCACAGTAGCTTTACTCTTTAAGGTAGTTAGTAATCTGTTGTATATTTTCCTTTCAAGCTGATGTACAAGTAAATGGTTATAGTGAGACAATGTATCATCTGAACTTTATTTTGTGAATGGAAAAGTGTTGAAATACTTTCTTTTGAGTATTTTTATTTGCAGTTTGTTTCTGAATGTTAGTTGTGATTGCTGAATAAATTATTGTCGAGTAACCCGATCCAGATATAGGAGGATCCGACGGCCCGGGAATCAGGGTCGCGACAGGTTGGTATCAGAGCTTGGTTACTCCAGTAATTTGTTTAGTAATTGACAACTATGAGCGGGATTCAGAAACTAAGGTTGTATTAAGATCCTTTGATCTCAATAAATGACTGCAGTACCATTCACAAGTTATTGTCCCTTATGTACATCATGCGAAGACATATAGGATCTGACCTTTGACCTTGACTTATCCCAGGAACATAGCAGGCCAAGACGTGTCTAGACAATTAGCGGCTATGATGACAATACTCCAAGACATGGGGGCAAAGGCAACAAGCATTGGAGGAGAGGCTCAATGCCCAAGTTGAAAGGCCCGAGGCATCTAAGCCTGCGGATGCCGGGATTGAAGGTTCTATTCATCTTTCTGAGGAAGAATCTAGTTACCATCCTTCAACTGGGTCTACTCCTACCCCGGTTGAAGGAGCAATGGAGAAGACCCTTCTTAGACACCAAACATTACTAGATAATTACCGAAAGGAAAGGATTCCTCGATTTAAAGGCATAGAGACACCTGCTGAGGCAGAACTATGGCTTGATGACGTCAGCATGATGTTGAGAATAATACACGCACCAACAGATACTTGGGTGCACTTTGCTAATTACTCCTTAGCAGACTATGCAAGATGATGGTGGAGAGCCATTTCCAAGAAATTAGCAGATCCTGTTCCATGGGATGTTTTTGAACAAAGGTTCCGAGCTCACTTCTGTCCCTCCCATCGGGAAGAACTGAAGAGGAAGGAGTTAGCTTCTTTGACCCAAGGATCCAAGAATGTACGAGATTGTCATATTCACTTTACGGAGCTACTACGTTACTCCCCAGCTTTAGAAGCTTCACCACAAGAGTGTCTTACCAAATTTATTAGCAGTCTTCAGGGAGATTTGAGAGAGAAGCTTGCAGGTTTTAGAGCCACCACTATAGATGAAGACATGGACATCGCCTCTTGTATTGAGATGGAGAGGGATGAAAACCACCAAAGAAGAAGCTTTCACTTTACTGGTGGACCATCCAAACGTAAGGAGAATTATAACCGAAGAGACAATCGTTATCATCCAGTCGGTTCCAATATAAGCTCACCACAGACCTTAGGCCAGAAATTATCAGGAAGAGGGGGTTTCTCTAGACCTCCACTATACCCCCGTAACTCAGCACTAGGAACTAGTACCTCTGTGGTTGGGTCTTCAGCTCAGAAAGGAACACGTGCATGTTATCACTGTCATCAAGAAGGTCACATTAGGAAAAACTGTCCGCAGTTGAGAGGTTCAGGGTTTAAACCAACTCTGATTAATAGTATAACATCCACCCTGAGCAATGGAGCAACACGCAGAGGAAGACATGGTAGAGTTCGTGGCTCGCAAGGAGCATCTCCTACACATCAGCCACCACAAAACGTTGTGGGTTCTAGCTTGCCTATTCCTAATGGCCAGCTCAATGCAATCACTGAAGAACAAACCTACAATTCAGGCATAGTTTTACGAGGTACCGTTACTATTCATGGTTTTTCAGTACATGCCTTATTTGATTCTGGTGCTTCACATTCATTTATTGCTCGACGGTTAGTACCCACTTTGGGTAAGATACCAATAGAAGTACAACAGTCCTATCTGATCAAGGGACCAGGAGGACAAGTATTTATAATCCGAGAAATCCTGGATAATTGCATAGTAGTGATAGCTGGACATCAGTTACCTGTTTTACTACTACTAATAGAAATGGAGGACTTTGATCTTAGCCTAGGGATGGATTGGCTAGAAAGGCATCATGCGTGTCTTGACTGTTTTCAGAAGACAGTAACATTTCACCTTACTAACTCGATAGAATTCCAGTTCATTGGAAAGACATCTAATGATAATATCGAATATATCTCTACATTGAAGGCACAACAGTTGTTAGAGCAAGGGTGCCAAGGTTATTTAGCTTATGTAACCACTACATCAGGGTCAGACAGAATGATGGAATATATACCTATAGTGTGTGAGTTTCCTGATGTATTTCCAAAGGAACTACTTGGATTACCACCTCAGCGAGAGATTGAATTTGAAATCTCTCTCATACCTGATACTCAACCTATCTCTATCCCTCCGTATAGGATGGCACCAGCTGAGTTACGAGAGTTAAAGGTACAGTTGCAAGAACTATTAGATAAAGGATTCATCCGTCCTAGTACTTCACCATGGGGAGCATCTGTCTTATTTGTCAGGAAAAAGGATGGGTCGATGCGGTTGTGCATTGACTATAGACAACTAAATAAGAGGACAATAAAGAATAAGTATCCACTGCCAAGAATAGATAATCTCTTTGATCAGTTACATGGTTCAACTGTGTATTCCAAGATTGATTTAAGATTTGGATACCATCAGTTGAAAATTAAAGATACGGATATTCTCAAGACAGGTTTTCGAACTAGATACGGGCATTATGAATTCTTAGTTATGCCTTTTGGACTAACAAATGCCCCAACAACCTTCATGAATCTCATGAATAGAGTATTCAAGGAGTTCATAGATCACTTTGTAGTAGTCATTATTGATGATGTGCTTATTTACTCCAAGGATAAGTATCTACATGAACACCATCTCAGATAGGCACTTGAAACTCTAAGGAAGAACAAACTGTATGCTAAACATAGCAAATGTGACTTCTGGCTATCTGAAGTATCTTTCTTAGGTCATGTTATTTCTGGAGAAGGTATATCAGTTGATCCTACAAAGGTTAGTGCGGTGATGAGTTGGGAACGCCAGAAGACTGTCATAGAAATATGATCTTTTCTGTGTTTAGCTGGATATTATAGAAGATTCATGAAGGACTTTTCACGAATAGCATTGCCAATGACTAGACTAACTCAGAAGGAGGTCTCATTCTTATGGTCTGATACATGTGAAGCTAGTCTTCAGACACTGAAAGAATGCCTAACATCTGCACCAATCCTTACTCTACCCTCTGGGAGTGAAGGGTTCACAGTGTACACTGATGCGTCTAAAGAAGGAATTGGGGCAGTTCTTATGCAACATGCTAAGGTAGTTGCGTATGCAACACGACAGCTCATGACACATGAAAAGAACTACCTAACACATGACCTTGAGTTAGCTGTTGTAGTTTTTGCTTTAAAGATATGGAGACATTACCTTTATGGTATTACTATTGAAATCTTCACTAATCATAAAAGTTTGAAATATCTATTTGATCAGAAGGAACTCAATATGAGACAAAGATGGTGGCTAGAGTTGTTGAAAGACTACGATTGCACTATCTCCTACCACCCTGGTAAGGGGAACGTTGTAGCAGATGCCCTTAGCAGAAGAACTTATTCACCTGGGTTGGTGAGTGCTATCCACTTCTGGGGTTTACTAGCAACGTTAAGTAAATGGAAACCATTTGATTGTAGTGCTGATACTATACTATTCCTCACCAATACAAATCAGAGATCTGGGATAGAATAAAGAAAGGACAGGAGGATGATCCAATCTTTAAAGACTTGAGACAACAACTTGAGAAGAATGAGATAGAGGGATTCCAGATACAAGATGGGTTACTATATAACCATCACAGAGTTTGTGTACCAAACACACCTGAACTAAGGAAAGACATCTTATGAGAAACACATTGCTCAATATTATCTATTCATCCAGGAATTACAAAGATGTATAGGAATCTTCATTCATACTTTTTTTGGTGGCCAGGAATGAAGAAAGATGTTGCTGAGTTTGTGAATTCATGTTTCACCTGCCAGTAAGTAAAGGCTTCACACCAAAAGCCACCGGGATTATTGCAACCCCTCCCTATACATGAATGGAAATGGGAAAGTATTTCCATGGATTTCGTTAATGGCTTACCTCAGATGATGGGTAGTAAAGATAGTATCTGGGTTATAATAGATCGTCTGATGAAGGTTGCACACTTTATTCCGATAAGCTTATCTTTCACTCCAGACCAGCTTGCTGAGTTATATATTACACATGTGATTCGCCTCCATGGTATCCCAAAGGAAATAGTTTCCGATCGAGATTCAAGATTAACCTCACACTATTGGGAGAACTTCATGAAAGCCTTAGGTACACAGTTATGCTTAAGCACAGCATATCATCCACAAATAGACGGTCAGTCAGAACGTACGATTCAGACACTAGAGGATATGCTATGAGCATGTGCCTTAGAATGGAAGGGATCGTGGATTAAACATTTCCCTCTTGTAGAATTCACCTACAATAATAGTTACCATACAAGTATTGGCATGGCACCATTTATGGCACTAGATGGACGAAGGTGTACTACTCCTTTGTGTTGGCAAGAGGTTGGAATAAAGAACCTTTATGATTCAGATAGACTTCAGGAGACACGAGAAGCTATAGAGCTTGCTAGAAAAAGACTAGTAATTGCCCAGAGTCGTCAGAAAAGTAACTTCAGGAGACCTTGAATTTGAGGTAGGTGACTTTGTATTTCTCAAAGTATCGCCTATGAAGGGTGTTCAGAGGTTTGGCTTGCGTGGGAAGTTAGCACCCAGGTTCGTGGGTCCCTTTGAAATTATTCAACAGATTGGAAAAGTTGCCTATAGACTTGCGCTTCCTCCACATCTTTCGGCAATACATGATGTATTTCATATATCAAATCTGAGAAAGTACATTAGGGATCCAGAGCACAAGATAAGTTATGATGATTTACATGTTGAGCCAGACTTGACATAACAAGAGATACCTGTGCAAATACTTGAAAGGGATATCAAGAAGTTGAGAAACAAAGAGGTTCCTCTAGTTAAAGTATTGTGGCGGAACAAAGAGTTTGAAGAAGCCACATGGGAACCTGAGTTAGAAATGAGAGAGAAATACCCGTACTTGTTTGAATGATAACACCATGTATTATGTATATGTTCATTATAAATGAAAGGGCGTTCATTCTCTTTAAGGTTGTTATGCCTGCATTTCTAGTCTCGAGGACGAGACTTTCTTTAATGTTGTTATAATTGTAAAGCCTTGAACTTGGCATATCTCGGATCCTATATAATAAGATCCGGCTTGTCAAGAGAAGACCAACGAAATTTGTTTCGTGTGAATCGGACTTCGTTTCAAATTGTTATGATCTTTGGAAGAAAGAGAAGTAAGGAAGGCTAAAATGTCATTAACCCATAATGACTGTCATTAAGACTAATTAAACATGATTAAAGAAACTAATGACGGATTGAAAACCGTTAATGATAATTAGCAAACAGTAATCAATAGTTAGCAAAAGATAAGCGTAAGACGCGAAAGTTAAATCGCGATTAGTGAAAGTTAATCACGATTAGTGTTAATTAAGCGTCATTAACGAATCTAGAATCCTCTAGAATGTTCCAACTTAAGTCCCAAGTTAGGGATAAGTTTTGGCTAAAACCATGGCACAAAACCATGGGCCGCTAAACCATGGTTAAGGTCTAAACAATGGTTTTCTAACCATGGTTAGTGGTTTTCGGGAGCCTATAAATAGACCCCCCCTACCCATTCATTCTCTACGACTTCCACTACCACCACCACCCCAAGGGCTAGGGTCAAGAGGTCGGGAGGAGGAGTGGGAGGCGAGGGAGGAGCGCTAGCGAAGCGCTGCCGGAAGAACGAGGGGGAGAAAGGTACGATCCTCTCTTAGTTTGCTTCGTAAGCTAGGTTTTCAATTCATCCTCTTTTTCTTCCAAGTTTTTCTCTTGATTCATCTTTCTTTCCGATTCGCTTTCCTGTTGTAGTTCGAGGAGAAATCTGTGTAACACCCTACTTAGGTGCGGGCGGCTATGGACGTAAGTGACCCTGTGATTTGTCACACGTTCACTCATCTAAGACGCGTGGTGTCTAACTATTCTCCATCGTATATGTTCTTTCTACTTTTCTTTTATAATTATTTTGATGGAGAAATCTGTGTAATACACTACTTAGGTACGGGCGGCTATGCACGTTAGTGACCCTGTGATTCGTCACACGATCACTCCCCTAGGATGCGTGGTGTCTACCGATTCTTCATCTCGTTGTTTGAGTATATTCTTTCAGTTTCGTTGTTATTTTCCTTTCGATTGATTTTATAGAGGAATTTCTTTTCATTTTTTATTTTGAAATATGTCCCGATATAAGGGGAACTTTGCCGAAATTTTCTGAGAAATATGTCCCGATATAAGGGGAAACTCTGCTGAAATTTTCCGAGAAATATGTATCGATATAAGGGGAAACTCTGCCGAAATTTTAAGAGAAAAATATGTTCTTGGCATTCTTCGTGTTCTTTGTGTTCTTCGCGTTCTTCATTCGTTCTTCGCGTTCTTGACAAGTTCTTAGCGTTTTTTATACGAAAATGAAATTCGATCTTTTCAGGAGCCTTAAAATAGCCTTTCTAAAAAAACACGATAAAGCCTTGCATACATGAGAGAGAGCTCGATTAGGTAACAAAATCCTTCCTTTTGCTATTGGGTTTTCATACGAGATTATTGAAATTTTTGGTTTTATTTTCTTTGCTATGAAGAACCCTAATTTTGGCTATTTTTGAAAAAGTCTGAAAAGTTGCGTTGTGAATCCCACTAAAATAGGCTTTAAGCATCAAATTGATGCGGTGGCTTTGAAAGTTAGGGTTTGGGAGTTAAAATAGGCATAAATACGAGTATATATTCTTATGAATAATATATATGTGAGTCTATACTAAATATTTCTAATTATGCAAATCGAAGGTTCAACGAAAGAATTAATTCATGGGAATTGATGTGGCTTGAGTTGGATCCTGAAAAGGATCGTGTGTCACGTTAAGGATGACTGGGAGTAGAACTACAGGTCGGACATGCAACCTACAGGTTTGTCGGAAGGAACCCGTATCGGTGTTTCCCTACCTAGGTGGTATACGGTTGCCATGTTATGTTAAGTGCGCACGAAATGAATGTTTTGCAACGCGTGGTACCGGGAGCCAATATCTTCGGGTTGAACGACGGAAGATGTGGTCGTGCCATGTGGAGGCACGGGTAGTTCAATAGCGACTGGGTCACGATAATATATATTTAAAGCCGCTAGGTTATATGATTAATTGTTAGCCTGAGGTCTTAATCAACCGAGTCCTCGAGGACGGTGTGTGATGAATACCCATTCATCACTCTTTATTCTTTTATTTTAGCTACAAAAGCCATGCAAAACACATGTATATTCCTGTAAATATCAATAATTGTCAAATAGCATGCATTGTGTAAATATGCATTTTTAGCATGTTTTTGTGCATAAATAAAAGAATAAAGAAATAAAAGAAAAAGAGGGAGATATTTAGAATAAATATTGAGCAACCTAATCCCAAGGGAGGGCTCAGCATGGGCCTGACCACATAAAAATCCAAGTAGAGAGAGATATGGAAGCTCATATATGTGTATATATACCTATGTTTATACATAAAATTATTTTCCTCTAAATAAAACAAAAATATATTTATTTTTGTAAATTTGTATGTATTTGTAAATAGTGAATTAAAATAAAAATAAGAAAATTAAAAGAAATTAAAAATCCTTCATCCTTGTACATAGACCATGTGTATATAAACCACATATGTATTTATTTCACCTTGTAAATAAATCAATAAAATTCCACAAAAATTTGTACATACTCCTTATTCCATAGTGTAAATAAATAAAATAAAAATCACAAAAACAAAAATAAAATAAACAGAAATAAAAATGAAAATCAAAAGCCACATTGTATATATACCATACATGCATATAAATAAAAGTATTTATTTAACCCTTGTAAATAATTAATAAAACTAAAATAAAAAAACCATATTATTCCAAATTTTATCCTATAAATAAATAAAATATAAAATTGGAATAATTTGCATAAAAATAAATAATTAAAAATCAAAAATAAAAATACATATGTATATACATGTTTATAATAATAATATTTTGTAAATACCTAAATTATATTTCAAAAAAATAAATAAAAATCACAAAAAAATAATTTATAAATAAATAAACATTTTTCATGTTTTGAGTTTTTCGAAAAAAAGTCATTTACTATTTTTAAATAAATTTTTAAATAATTTACAAAAGGAATAATCTGATTGGTCCACGGGGGATTGTTGACCCCGGTCAACTCTCCCCGCGGACCCATTCTTCTCGGATCTGTTGGACGACCCGACTTCTCTGAATTTTTTCACAGTGATCCGAGCACTTCATCCGTAAACCCCGGGCCCCGATTACACTTGGGTCATCCCTAACCCTCGCCCGGGGGGTTGCATGGGGATCCACGCTCCGATTTGCTAGCCCGACCTCCATCTAGCCGGACCCCTAACACTATAAAGCTCCTGCTCTGCCACCCATTCCACGCGATCTTTGGCTCCATCTTTCCATCCCAGGATCTCCACTACCTTCTCCTGAGTGACAGCTAGCTGAGGGTGGTGTCGCAGTGAGGAGGAGGTGTCCCAGCCAATGATCCGGCCCCTCATCGCCGTCGTGTGCCGCCCAAGAGCAGCGCTCCAGCCTCGGGCATCGACGGCCCTCGAGGCAAAGACCAAGAGCTTCAGTAGCTCTTCCACAATCAACCTCGACCATCCGGTAAGCTTGATTCTTTCTATCTTTCGCTTATTTCCAGTTACGCCCAAATTACTCTCTCGCCGTCGACCATCGATTCCGGCCATATCGTTCAGCCATTTCATCGATCGACCCGATCATCACCTCCACCCTTCTCCACTGCACGTTCCTCACCAACCCATTCAACCCAGTTTGCCCCAGAACTGGGAGTCGATCTCCTTCGTCGTCGCATCGTCGGAGATCCTCCGCCCCGACGCATCAGCCATCCACTTCGCCTCTAACCGGGTCGAGGCACTTTGCCCTCGATCCAGGAGTCTTTATGTGCAGCTTTTCAGGTCCGAGGAGGTCCATCTGAGGACCTCAACTTCCAGGCACAGGAGCCCAGCTCCACCGTCGTCGCCCGGGCTCCTTGGAGCTCCTTGGCGCCATCGGAGGGGTTCTTCGTCCGCAGGAGGCTTTGGCGAACCTTTTCCACCCATCAGCAGCCCCCGAGGAGGTCCAGTGCACCAGCATTCCTCCGGCGAAGCTCGTCGGTGAGGAGTTCTTCCAGGATCCTCCTCCTCCGTTCGTTCGACCCCGGAGGCCCAGATTTGATCTGGACCGTTCATTTATACGAAGAGGCGCCCCGCTACCAGCACTGTCCGATCTACACGTGGCGCTATATTCACCGTCTGTCGCAGAGGAGAGGCGAGCCCCTTCAGTAGCCGTTTGATCCTCCACGCGGCGAGCCCTCCACCGTCAGATCCGAGCGAAGTTTACTCGAGGAGGCGCCCGCTACCCGCAGCCGTCAGATCAGCCACGTGGCGCCATCCTAGCCCTCGGATAAATAATAAGGGTAAATATCACGTAGGCCCCCTTCTGTTTTGTTTTAGTATTTAGTCCTGTAAATATTTTCCATAGTTCATTTTATTTTGGAACATTTGCACGTAGGACCCTGTTGCTTATTTTAATTGCATTTCTACCCGTGTATATGGTGGACACGTGCTTCGTCACGTGAATTTTTGGTGAAATTGCATGATATGGGCCTGTAGTTTTTACATGTTATGGAATGAAATATATTTTTTGGATATTTGCACTTATGCCCCTGTGAGTGTTTTTATTGAACATGTGTTGAACATCGTTGGGCTTTTTACAACTTAGCCCCTGGACTTTTAGCACCTGTTGCTAATAAGTCTGGGGACTTAAGTTTTCTTTCATTTGGGTCCCTCAGTGCCCAGGACACGTACTGCGCGCGTGGGAATCTGGTGTTTTTGCACAAAGACCCCCTGAGTTTCTGTTTTTGTTGCTTTTAGGCCCCCAGAAGATATTTTTATTATGAATAGGTCCCTCTACACTGTGGGCTCTTGTTTATTTTAAATAAAATACCAATTTCATCTAAATTGAGTGAAAATTGGATACATGGCTCGTGCCACTGTGTAGAATTTTCACCAATTTTTGGGAAAATTTTTGAGCCCTTTTATTATTTTAAAAAAAAAATCAAAAACCTACATTTTTCTGCTTGTTCAGATTTAAAATTAACAAAAAAATATAAAAACCTTTTCAAAAATTTTAAAAAATTCAGATTTTGTGTGTTTTGTGTCGTTGATTTTCTATGCATTTTTGGTCATTTTTAGATTTATAAAAAGCTTAAAAATTGAAAAACCTTGAAAAACGTATAAAAATTCTAAAAAATCAAAGAAAACTCTAAAAATCATAAACTCTTTTCTTAATTTTCTTCATTGCTTCTATTTTTAATAAAAATTACCTCCAGGCCTTGAAAAGACCAATTGAAATTTTTAAGTGGTCTTTGAAGCCTGGTTGGACGGTAGCATTATTTTTCTTCCTTATTTCATTTTTAGAAAATTCCCTAAAAATCCTAAAATTATAAAAAATTCACCAAAAACAGTAAAAAATATAAAAAACATAAAAATATTTTTGTTTGAAATTTTGGAGATTATTAGAGTAGTTAAATAAAAATTTTGTTTGTGCTTGTTTTCACCTTTTTATTATTTTCCTTCATATTTAAAAATCCAAAAAAATATAAAATACTAAAAAACACCAAAAAAATATTTGTTTATATTTTATTCATTTGTTGACTATTTCGTAGGCCGCAAGGCCATCTCGTGCTCCCTAAGTCCGACCCTGGGTGCTATACCAGGCTAATGTCATAGCCAGGGCCACTATTTGTTTTTATTGATTTTTATCTCTGATTGGTGGTCTGTCCTTCATTTTTCTTGTTGATCTGATTGATTTCCCGAGTGATTGAGGTCGCAACGATCCGAGTTATTTTTATTCCTTAATCGCTTGGTTAATTTTTCGGGGCTTCAGAATGGCGCCGTTGTTGGGGAGTACGGTTTAGTAGTCGCGTTTGATTTTTCCGCGGCTTTCTTTTTCGCAGTTTTCTGTATATATTTTTTGTATATTTATATCTGATTTGTTTACATAATAATCTGGTCTGATCACACTCTCTGTTTGTTTCTTGCAAGGGCCCGAGGATCGAGACAGCTTCTTCGGAAGCCGAAGCAACCGTAAGAGTCGGAGGCGGCTCTCTTCTCTATAGAGTTGCAGGAGGACGCGAGGAGCGAGCAGGAGTGAGGGAGCCGTGGAATAGCCGCGAAGTAGCGTAGATTAGCTTAGATTTTATTTGCAACACTATTTGAACTACTATTGTAATAAAACAGGGACAGGACACTCAGTTTGAACTTAGACTCTCGGGGTCTGTTTCGCCGAGCACCGGTGTGCTCGGGGGACCCCTCATCTTTTTCGACTTTTTCGCGGCTTTTATCGCGACTTTCTACCGTTTATTTCCAGTCTTTCTGATTCTCGCAGATTTTCATCCCCTAGCCTTAGGATTTTTGCTTGACTGTGACGTAAATAAGTAGGTCCACACACACTAATAACTTTGCATGTACCTATAGATCAGTTAATTGGACCAATAATAAAAATCTAATAAAACAGTCGATCACCCACCTTCGAGCCTACGCGCCGCGAGCAAACCCTGTCAAGCGCTACTCCTGAACTCGATTTGTCGAGAAGAGGAGGGGTGAGCCTAGACCGGACTCTTGGATTAGAGGTTGGTGGCCGAATAACCGTTCTTTCGAGTAGAACTGCTTGCTTAGGGATCGGATTTCCTCCTGCATCATTTAGGTAGTTTTTCAGTCTTTAAATTCTATGAGGATCATTTTGCATGTAGACTGCTGGAGTCAAGTACGCATTTCTTACTCTGCATGTATCATTGATTTTTGCGCATCGGCTTTTTCATCTTCTCCCCCTGTTTTGGATTAAAATAATAAGGAGAACCGAAAAATTCGTTAGGAAATTTGTTTGATTATTTAAAAATACCTAAAAATTTGAATCATAAAATTTGGGACTGCTAACTCTATTTGACCCTAAAAGACACCACACCTAAAAATTTGTCTGGGGGAGAGCAACCCCCTCATTGTCTAGTTTGCTTGAGCGAGAGAGTGACCTGCACACTAGGATAGAGCCATATCCGAGCCCCGATCAAACTACCAGCCTTTTATACGGGACAGTCTGGTTGGTGGATTGGATTCCCAACAGGTCACGTTAATCGCTATGCTATCCTGACTTGATCACCTAATAAAATTGACAAGATAATTAACCAAACCTTTACGGTCTTCAGCTCGCGTTGTGTAGGTTGCTTGCTGATCATTGTTGTTTCCAGATCCCATCCGCCCGACTCGCCAGATCACGATGATGGGCAGGTGGTCTCTTAGGCAGCCTCTGGCTGCACCGGTTTTTAGCACTCCAGCCTACTCATCTAGGTCGGTTTGTGAGAGCTCAGACCCACCCTCCGAACCTAAGTTCGACTCCGCCCTGTTCTCCCTCGATCACCCTTCTACTATTCTTGAGATGTCTGAGCCAGATGAGAGACAACAGCCTGATTTATTGGCACCTGAGTTTGGATGTTTTGCCTTTGCAGAGACCATGGCCGGCAGCAGTGATGACCGCACCGGAGGTCCCCGACTAGAGCAGACATTCGTCTTGGACCAGGGAGCAATAAACTCCACCCTGATCACCTCCCATGACTCAGTTCAGCAGCACTTGAGGGATCAGGGAGCATTCATGATCGAGATGCGGAGAGAGATGGAGCAGATGAGAGCCGATCGCGAGCAGCGCGAGGACATACCCGATGGTGCAGCTTCTCCCTCAGTTCCATGGGCTAGCCACTGAGGAGCCCCATCTCCACCTTTAGGAGTTTCTGATGATCTGCAGCACAGTCCACGACAGACAGGTGGACGAGGACACCATCCGCATGATTGCCTTCCCCTTCTCACTGGCCGATAGAGCAGCCACCTGGCTGAAGCACTTGGAGAAGTGCGTATATACTTGGGAGCAGCTCCGCACCGAGTACTTGAACAAGTACTATCCACTCGGGTGGACGGACACAGTGAGGGCCCTGATCAGCAACTTCTCCATGTTCCCCAACGAGCAGTTTCACGAGGCATGGGAGAGGTTCCGTGAGTTGATAGACAGATGCCCGTACCACGACATCTTGAAGCCGAACCTTGTTCAGAGATTCTTTTGCTGGTTGACACCAGAGCTGCAGGGCCTGGTGAATGCTTCTTGTGGCGGGTCCTATTTCGCCAAGGACCATGATCAGGTCTGGGCCATCTACGAGGAGATGTCCGAGAACTACACAATGATGTCCCAGACCCGACTCTACACACAGGGACGCCCCTAGCCACAATCCGTGCAGTACCATAGGATAGCACGGGTCGACGCCAATCCTTCTACTTTGTCGGTAGCCGCAACAGAGGCCGAGTCCACAACCACCAACATGGGCATCATCAGCGAGAAGCTGGACCGGATGGAGATCATAGAGAAGAAGCAGTGCCAGGGTATCACGTAGATGGAGCAGATGGCACAGACTCTGAGTGACCTGAAGACACACCTCATGTGTCTCCAGGAGGCACATATGGCTTCCCAGCCCCGTCTTCAGGCACGAGGCGATCCGAGTAGCACCGGCAGCTCGTCCCAGCGCTCCAGCCACCAGCAGCCTAGATAGGTTCACCTTGTACAGGCGGAGCCGTACCAGCAGCCGCAGCCATACTACCAGGCACCACCATCCCCAAACACTCAGATGGTGGTTTACCAGCCGGATCAGCCTCTGGCAGTACTCCCGCCCCTTTCTTACGAGCCTGAGCCGTTGCTGGATGTCAATGGGATTTGGCACAACCGACCCCAGCCCGGTATCCGACGAGACCATCCCAGAATCTATTGGTCGGCCGGAGGTGCCAGCTCCCAGCAGCAGCCTTCAGGTCAGGGTGGCCGGTACGGCTATCAGAGGGATCATCATCAGCAGCAGCCCCCAGTACACCAGCAGCAGCAACAATCACAACAGTATGGTCCTCGTCCCTATCAGCAAGGACAGTCTTGGAGGCGAGAGCAGCCTCAACAGCAGCAGTAACATCCCCAACAGTACCCCTCTCACCAGCCACAGCAGTACCCGCACCAACAGCAGCCTCACTACCAGCGAGGCCACCCGTCAGGTTCTCATGGGCCATCCTATGAGAACCCAGCCTTAGACGACATAGCCCGCCTTCTTACTGACCAATAGGCTATCTTCAGACGGGAGATGGATGAGTTCCGCCAGGAGGTGCGGGAGATAGTGAGAGGGAAGGCCGCCATACCTGCCCAGATCGAGCCCAACCCGAATGACCTCAAGAGGAAGTCTGAGTAGGTAGATTTCACAGAGTATGCCACTCCTAGTGATACTTTTGGTGATATGTCTGCATATCTGTTTGATAATGACTTTGTCACACTTAGGAGCGGTAGGATGCCAGCAGGCGGCGCCTCGTCTGAGCGACGTTCCCATGCTACTTCAGGAGCGCCAGGTGAGGAGGATCGCGGTACTGATGCCGCGAGAGCTGATGACGGTGGTGCTGACGCCACCATGGATGCTGATCCCACCGGCGGTACTGAGGCTGTCGTTTCACCAGATGGAGGAGGTGGTACTGAGGCCACCGATGTTGCCGAGCCAGAGCGTGGTACTGATGCCGCACATCTACCAGCCGAGGGTGGTGCTGATGCCACCATTTTCACTTCTGAGAGTCATGTAGTCTTTCCGTCTGTACATGTATCTCAGGACATTTCTGGCAATAAAGGAAAGGGTTTGTTTTCTTCTAGTCCACCTGTGGTGCTTGATGTATGTGTGGATCCTGCCGTCGAGCAGCCTAGACCCTTTCCTAGTCCTTCATCTGAGAAGGACCCTGTGATCCCCTTCCCTAGAGCACTCCACATAGGAAAGGGGAAGAAAATAGGAAATCCAAAAAAGAGACAGCAGGAAGAGTTCAGCCAGCAGATGATCGACCGCTTTCACATTCAGCTGACTCTTCAGGAGGCTTTGCAGTACATCCCTCTACTCCAGCGTTCACTTAGAGACAAGACCACAGTTAGGAGGAAGAGGAGAAACCACCAGTCAGAGATCCATGTGCTGACCAGAGCCACGTATTTCGCGATTCAGACCCGTTTGCTGGCCAAGAGGCCAGATTCAGGAGCCCCTTATGTCAGATGCCACATCAGAGAGAAGAGGTTCGACCGCACTCTATTAGACAGCGGTTCTTCGATCAACCTACTTCCGGCAGCCCTCCTCGACCGCTTCGAGTTGGGCACTCTACGACAGAGCAGGACAGTCCTTCAGTTTGCTGATCGATCTGTCAAGAGGTCGAAGGGGTTGCTGAAGGACGTTGTCGTCACAATTCAGGTCCTGCAATTCCCCGTGGACTTCGTTGTGTTGGACATGGAGATCCCTGAGTCTGTGACCGATACCCCCATCATTCTAGGTCGCCCGTTCTTGGCCACAACCAAGGCAGTGACCAACCATGATAGCGGGAAGGTATACTTTCGTGTCGAGGCGAGAGTGTACAAATAGAGACGGTCGAGGACATCAGAGTCAGAGATTCAGCTTACTCAGAGACTATTTCCGATACAGAGCAGATGACAGATACAGGGCCAGACATCCACCAGGACTGCGACTTCGTGATTACAGATGATGAGGCAGTATGGGCAGATCCAGATGCACATGCCATCCTCTCACCTTCAGAGTCCGCTGATGCAGAGACGCCAGCAGAGGAGAGCTTGGAGAGTGCATTCCTGGTCCAGGATACTTTTGAGGTAGCAGAGCCGGTTCGAGACCGCGAGACAGATTTGTTTTGTGATGACGGTGGTACTGAGGCCACCATGGATGATATAGATCCCTCGAAGTCAGATTTTGATTGGGCAGAGTTTGAGGATTTCATACCAGATCTGACTTCCACTGAGCCTGCAACTGGGGAGGAGGTAGATGCCATGCAGAGCATAGACAGTCCAGTTGAGCAGCCTTCCCCAGATCCAGTTTGCGAGAGAGTTCTCATTTTCTCGAGAAAATTTGGAAGCATACACTCGGATCCTTCAGAAGCGAGATTTGCTAGCACCAGTTTGTCTAGAGCTGAAGCCACTACCTGAGTCGTTGAAGTATAGGTTCCTTGCGGGTGAGCATGAGATGTACCCAGTCATCATCTCCGTTGAGTTGACTGGAGAACAAGAATCCGTCTGATGGGGGTTCCTGAAAAGAACAGCAAGGTGATAGGATGGAGTGTAGCAGATCTCCAGGGGATCAGTTCGGCTCTGTGCTCTCACCACATCCATCTCGAGGATGAGGCAAAGCCGTCACGTGAGTTCCAGCGGCGGCTGAACCCGAATCTTAGAGAGGTTGTCATGAAGGAGATCTCAAAGTGGTGGAGCACCGATTTTATCTACCCCATCTCCGACTCCAAGTGGGTCAGTCCGTTACATGTGGTGCCCAAGAAGACGGGCATCACTACAGTGGTTATGGAGTCCGAGAGGAGATTGCTACTCGGGTACCTACTTCTTGGTGGGTCTGCGTGGATTACAGACGACTCAACCAGGCCACCAAGAAGGATCATTTCCCCCTGCCCTTTATAGATCAGATCATTGAGAGACTGGCAGGGAAGAGCCTTTACTACTTCTTAGATGGGTACTCCGGCTACAATCTGGTGGCCATTGCGCCAGAGGACCAAGACAAGACCACCTTCACCTGTCCCTTCGGCACATACGCCTTCAGACGCTTGCCATTTGGGCTATGCAACGCCCCTGCGACTTTTCAGAGATGCATGTTGTCTATCTTTTCGGACATGGTGGGGGAGTGCTTGGAGGTCTTCATGGATGATTTCTCGGTCTACAGCGACGGATTCGATTGCTGTCTTGACTGCCTAGACCGAGTCCTTCAGCAATGCATAGAGGTTCGCCTGGTATTATCTTGGGAGAAGAGTCACTTCATGGTGACTCAAGGGACGGTTCTTGGCCACATCATATCCAACAGGGGCATGGAGGTTGATCCGACCATGGTGGATGTCATTAGCAAACTCAATCCACCATCCAACTTGCGGTAGCTACGGTCTTTTCTAGGGCACGTTGGTTTCTACCGGCGATTCATTCGTGATTTCAGTAGGGTTGCCCGACCGTTGACTGATCTGCTGACGAAAGACACCGAGTTCCTTGTCGATGATAAGTGTCTATCGTCATTTGAGACTCTCAAGAGATGTATGATAGAGGCTCCTGTCCTTCAGCCACCTGATTGGTCTCTCCCAATCGAGATCATGATGGATGCCTCCGATTTTGCCGTGGGGGCCGTGCTAGGACAGAGGAGGGATGGAGTCCCATTTTCTATTCACTATGCTAGCTGTACATTGGATGCTGCGCAGCGGAACTACACAATCACTGAGAAGGAGATGCTAGCCATAGTTTTTGCCCTAGATAAGTTCAGATCGTACATTATCGGATCTAGAGTGACCATCTTTACCGATCATACCGCCATCAGGTACCTCATGGCAAAGAAGAATGCCAAATCCAGATTGACCAGATGGATCCTTCTACTCCAGGAGTTTGACATAGAGATTAAGGATAAGCCTGGAGTCAAGAATGTGGTGGCCGATCATCTCTCCCAATTGGAGTATCTTGAGGATTCTGAGCAGATTGACCCTATTTGTGAGACCTTCCCAGATGAGGCGATCCTTGCTGTCGCTTCGCTCCCATGGTATGCCGATATTGTGAACTATCTTGTCACCAAGAAAGTTCCACAAGATTGGCCCAGGCAGAAACTTGAGACCTTCCTCGCGAAGGCCAAGTTTTACCATTGGGAGGATCCCGTCCTTTACCGTGAGGGAGGGGATAGTATCTGGCATAGGTGCATTCCTCAGGAGGAGCACCACAGCGTCCTTACTTACTGCCACAAGCTGGAGGCAGGAGGACATCACTCAGGGAGGAGAACAACACAGAAAGTTCTCCAATCCGGCCTATGGTGGCCTACTCTCTTCAAGGACTCTGATGAGTTCGTGAAGAGGTGTACTGACTGTTAGAGGATGGGCACTTGTGGACAACGTGATATGACGCCGATGCAGCCCATACACTTCTGTGAGGTTTTTGACGCATGGGGCATCGATATTATGGGTCCATTCCCTAAGAGTCAGGGATTTGAGTACATTCTGTTGGCCGTGGATTATGTGAGTCGTTGGGTTGAGGCCATCCCCGCCCGAACCGCAGATTCTAGGACTGTTTGCAGATTTTTGAGGAGGAATATCATTTCACGGTTCGGGGTGCCTAGAGTGTTGATATCAGACGGGGGGTCTCATTTCGTCAACGACAAGGTAAAGTCCCTTGCTAGCGAGTTCAATATAGACCATCGAGTTGACGCTCCATACCACCCTCAGACGAATGGTCTTGCTGAAGTGTTGAACAGGGAGATCAAGACTATATTGCAGAAAGTCGTTCGCCCTGACCAAAAGGATTGGTCACAGTTTTTGGACTCGGTCTTGGGGGCATATCAGATGTCTTTCAAGACTCCTTTGGGTACATCTCCCTTTCGCCTCATTTATGGCAAGCCGTGCCATTTACCTGTGGAGCTGAGACATAGGTCACTTTGGGCAGTCACTGATATACTTTTGGATCCAGATAGTGTAGGAGATCAGAGGAGGGTAGAGTTAAAAGCCCTGGAGGAGCTTTGTGATACCTCCTTTTCAAACAGCCTACATTATAAGGAGAGAGTGAAGGAGTGGCATGATTCCCATATCAGCCACAAGCCGTTTGAGTCAGGACAAAGAGTATGGCTGTTTGATGCTAGGCTTAGATTATTCCCAGGGAAGCTACAGAGCAAATGGAAGGGACCGTATTTGGTGAGAAAGGTACACGACAATGGAAGTATTGCCATATCTGAGTTGTCTTCTGAGAGTACCTTTCGAGTGAACGGCCACTGGCTCAAGCCATATCTAGATCACGAGCCGCGGGTCGTTGATGTTGCCCCTATTACCTTTGCGTGAGATGTGGTCTCTTGACTCACATCTATTGCATCTCACGCGTGATTATCATTGTTCTTCCGACCTGTATAGATCCAGTTGTCCATATCACTCTATTCTTTAGTCCCACATCCCTTTTCTCATCTTATGATTTTGCTATACTTAGGGTGTACTTTACCCTAATTATAGGGGGGATGTAGGAATCTCAGGTATTCTTTTGATTCTTTCTATCCCTGCTTTGTTGTCTATACTTGAGGATATTTCACCCTAAGTATAGGGGGGGGGGGTAGACCCTGTACATCCTTCACTCGGATTTCCCTTCATGTACAGCTTGCTATACTTAGGATTACTTGATCCTAAGTATAGGGGGAAAACACCGAGTTCTCCTCATTCTATTCTTTGATTCATCTCTGAATATAGCCATTCCTTTTCGCTTCCCTATACTAAGCACGAGTTATGTCTTCTTCATCGCTCTTGACACTCTGAGGACATCGTTCGAGCTAAGTATAGGGGGATGTGTATATATTTCATATATACTTTAGCCATAACTCGTACTTTGTGTGAGTGTGTAAATAAATAAAAATGGCTAAAAAATCATAAAAAATAATTTTTTTTCCTTGTATATAAAATTCATTTTGCACATACCTATTTATTTATACGAATTATTTTTGTACAAATGATTGTAAAATGATTTGTGTAAAGGGTTTATAAATATGTTCATAACAAAATCTATGTATATAGTACAACATTTTTGTAAAATGTTTTGAAAACAAAAAGTTTGCGAAAACCATGTGTAAATGTTTGTAAATATTTTGCAAAACTTGGCATTCATGCATACATCTATGTTTTCAAATATTTTTCAAAAAATTTGCACGATTGTAAATAGTTGTAAATTGCACATTTGTAAATAGCATCTTTGTAAATATGTGTATAGTTTTTCCTAGATTATAGTTGACATTTAAACTAGCCTGGAATTAAATTGGAAAATGGAGCTTGATTAAGATCTTAATCCACCTAATAATAAGAGGAACCTTATAGGGCTTAGGATTAATGCTTTTCAGGTCCATTGGGACTTAATTCTTTGAGTCCACTAGGCTATGAGCATATGTCATCTTGATGAGCCTAAGTAAAGAACTTAACAACACACGCATGACTCTCAGAGACAATGGCTTTACTTGCACCAGCACTTTTCACTTAGCTCTCCACGGATGAGGTGGTGAGGAGCCAGTTTCCTTTGGCTTGGGGTACCATATGAGGGTAGTACTTCTAGGCGGAACCTCTCTTCTTCTTCTAGTGAAGGAAGTGCACCTCAACTTGGTCTGGTGGTTATGAAGTCTAAAGACAGAAACCGTGGGTTGCAATAAAGCTTCAAAAGAGGGATAGTCTACTGGCTCAAGAGGAAAAACTGCTTGTATATATGCTGCACCATGTAGATATGTTGTACATATGCACATGAAAAAAAATCTGCAAAAAGAAAAAAAAAGGAACTTAAAAAAGTGGTGGGTCGGATTGAAAATTTAGTAATCCCACCGGAGTGTATATAGTCAAATAAAGCAAAAGCTTATGGTATACATGTTCCATCTCATGAAGCTTGCAGCGGGAGACTCAACTACACTGGTTAGAGCTCCCAAGGATACATGACTACACTGGTCATGGTCCATTCTCTTCTTCCCCCTCTTCTTGAGCCGGTTGCACTTGAACTTAGAAGGGAATACCCCGCTTCTCGAGGAAAGAGTTGCTAGACCGAGGCATTAGAGTTACCAGGTTGGGGGAGGTTGTTTCTTTGTTACTTTTGAGGTGGGGAGCTACATATCACTTACACCGTACAAGGAAAGATTCATGGTCATTAGAGTTTGTGTATGTAGACTTGTTCTGATCTGGTTTATTGAGGAGTCTTGCCCATAGATTGGTGGAACTTGGAGGCTGTTAGGTTTTAAGCTTAAGTCCAAATAAGGTTCCGACACATTAATAATCCAAAGATCTGATCGAGCTCCATATTTCAATTTAATGAAGGCCAGTTTAATAATCAGCATTGATCCATGCATTTTTCTCCTCTTTTTCTTTCTTCTTTTTCAATTCTTTTTCAAATAAGTGTTTGCGAAGGGACTAGCAATGTTAAAGTATAGGGGGGTGATGAATACCCATTCATCACTCTTTATTCTTTTATTTTTGCTATAAAACCCATGCAAAACACATGTATATTCCTGTAAATATCAATAATTGTCAAAAAGCATGCATTGTGTAAATATGCATTTTTAGCATGTTTTTGTGCATAAATAAAAGAATAAAAAAATAAAAGAAAAAGTGGGAGATATTTAGAATAAATATTGAGCAACCTAATCCCAAGGGAGGGCTTAGCATGGGCCTGACCGCATAAAAATCCAAGTAGAGAGAGATAGGGAAGCTCATATATGTGTATATATACCTATGTTTATACATAAAAATATTTTCCTCTAAATAAAACAAAAAAAATATATTTTTGTAAATTTGTATGTATTTGTAAATAGTGAATTAAAATAAAAATAAGAAAATTAAAAAGAAATTAAAAATCCTTCATCCTTATACATAGACCATGTGTACATAAACCACATATGTATTTATTTCACCTTGTAAATAAATAAATAAAATTCCACAAAAATTTGTACATACTCCTTATTTCATAGTGTAAATAAATAAAATAAAAATCACAAAAACAAAAATAAAATAAAAATAAATAAAAATAAAAATCAAAAGCCACATTGTATATATACCATACATGCATATAAATAAAAGTATTTATTTAACCCTTGTAAATAATTAATAAAAATAAAATAAAAATACCATATTATTCCAAATTTTATCCTATAAATAAATAAAAAATAAAATTGGAATAATTTGTATAAAAATAAATAATTAAAAATCAAAAATAAAAAATACATATGTATATACATGTATATAATAATAATATTTTGTAAATACCTAAATTATATTTCAAAAAAATCAATAAAAATCACAAAAATTTTAAAATAAAGAAACATTTTTCATGTTTTGAGTTTTTTTGAAAATAAGTCATTTATTATTTTTAAATAAATTTTTAAATAATTTACAAACGGAATAATCTAATTGGTCGACGGGGGATTGTTGACCCCGGTCAACTCTCCCCCGCGGACCCATTCTTCCCGGATCTATTGGACGACCCGACTTCTCCGAATTTTTCCACAATGATCCGACCACTTCATCCGTAAACCTCGGGCCCCGATTACACTTGGGTCATCCCTAACCCTCGCCCGGGGGGTTGCATGGGGATCCGTGCTCCGATTTGCTAGCCCGACCTCCATCTAGCCGGACCCCTAACACTATAAAGCTCCTGCTCTGCCGCCCATTCCACGCGATCTTTGGCTCCGCCTTTCCATCCCAGGATCTCCACTACCTTCGCCTGAGTGACAGCTAGCTGCGGGTGGTGGTCGCAGTGAGGAGGAGGTGTCCCAGCCACTGATCCGGCCGCTCATCGCCGCCGTGCACTGCCCAGGAGCAGTGCTCGAGCCTCGGGCATCAACGGCCCTCGAGGCCAAAGACCAGGAGCTTCAGGAGATCTTCCACAGTCGACCTCGGCCATCCGGTAAGCTTGATTCTTTCTATCTTTCGCTAATTTTCTAGTTATGCCCAAATTCCTCTCTCGCCGTCGACCATCGATTCTGGCCATATTGTTCACCATTTCATCGATCGACCCGATCATCACCTCCGCCTTCTCCCCTGTACGTTCTTCACCTACCCATTCAACCCAGTTCGCCCCGGAACTGGGAGTCGATCTCCTTCACCGTTGCATCACCGGAGATCCTCCGCCCCGATGCATCAGCCACCCACTTCGCCTCTAACCGGGTCGAGGCACTTTGCTCTCGACCCAGGAGTCTTTCTGTGCAGCTTTTCAGGTCCGAGGAGGTCCATCTGAGGACCTCAACTTCCAGGCACAGGAGCCCTGCTCCGCCGTCGTCGTCCGGGCTCCTTGGTGCTCCTTGGCGCCATCGGAGGGGTTCTTCATCCACGGGAGGCTTTGGCGAACCTTTTCCACCCACCAGCAACCCCCGAGGAGGTCTACTGCACCAGCATTCCTCCGGCGAAGCTCACCGGCGAGGAGTTCTTTCAGGATCCTCCTCCGTCGTTTGTTAGACCCCGGAGGCCCAGATTTGATCTGTACCGTTCATTTATACGAAGAGGCGCCCTGCTGCCAGCACCGTTCGATCTACACGTGACGCTATTTTCACCGTCTGTCACAGAGGAGAGGCGAGCCCCTTCAGTAGTCGTTTGATCCTCCACGTGGCGAGCCCTCCACCGTCAGATCCGAGCGAGGTTTACTCGAGGAGGCGCCCGCTACCCGCAGCCGTCAGATCAGCCACGTGGCGCCATCCCAGCCCACGGAAAATAATATGGGTAAATATCACTTAGGCCCCTTCTGTTTTGTTTTAGCATTTAGTCCTGTAAATATTTTCCGTAGTTCATTTTACTTTGGAACATTTGCACGTAGGACCCTGTTGCTTATTTTAATTACATTTCTACCCCTGTATATGGTGGACACGTGCTTCGTCACGTGAATTTTTGGTGAAATTGCATGATATGGGCCTGTAGTTTTACATGTTATGGAATGAAATATATTTTTTGGATATTTGCACTTATGCCCCTGTGAGTATTTTCATTGAACATGTGCTGAATATCGTTGGGCTTTTTACAACTTAGACCTTGGACTTTTAGCACCTGTTGCTAATAAGTTCGGGGACTTAAGTTTTCTTTCATTTGGGTCCCTCAGTGCCCAAGACACATGTTGTGTGCATGGGAATCTGGTGTTTTTGCACGTAGACCCCCTGAGTTTTTGTTTTTATTGCTTTTAAGCCCCCAGAAGATATTTTTATTATGAACAGGTCCCTATACACTGTGGGCTCTTGTTTGTTTTAAATAAGATATCAAATTTCATCCAAATTGAGTGAAAATTGGACACTAGCTCCTGCCACTGTGTAGAATTTTCACCAATTTTTGGGAAAATTTTTGAGCCCTTTTATTATTTTAAAATTCAAAAACCTACATTTTCTGCCTGTTCAGATTTAAAATTCACAAAAAATATAAACACCTTTTCAAAAATTCTAAAAAATTCAGATTTTGTGTGTTTTTGGTGTCTTTGATTTTCTATGCATTTTTTTTGTCATTTTTAGATTTATAAAAAGCTTAAAAATTGAAAAACTTTGAAAAAATTATAAAAATTCTAAAAAAATCATAGAAAATCCAAAAATCATAAACTCTTTTCTTGAATTTTCTTCATTGCTTCTATTTTTCATAGAAATTACCTCCAGGCCTTGAAAAGACCAATTGATATTTTTAAGTGGTCTTTGAAACCTAGTTGGACAGTAGCATGTTTTTCTTCCTTCTTTATTTTTAGAAAATTCCCTAAAAATCATAAAATTATCAAAATTCACCAAAAATATTTAAAAAATATATAAAACATAAAAATATTTTTGTTTGAATTTTTGGAACTTTTTAGAGTAGTTAAATAAATTGTTGTTTGTGCTTATTTTCACCTTTTTATTATTTTCCTTCATATTTAAAAATCCAAAAAAATATAAAAATACTAAAAACCACCAAAAAATATTAGTTTATATTTTATTCATTTGTTGACTACTTCGTAGGCCACAAGGCCATCTCGTGCTCCCTGAGTCCGACCTTGGGTGCTATACCAAGCTAATCTCATAGCCAGGGCCACTATTTGTTTTTATTGATTTTTATTACTGATTGGTGGTCTGTCCTTCATTTTTCTTGATTGACTGAATTATTCTCTCGATCCGGGTCGCAACGACCCTTGAATGATTTTATATTTTATCCCAGATTGATTGAGTGAATTTTTCGGTCATCAGTGTGCTCCTTTGTTTTCCAGGCCTAGGGTTTGAGACCCTGTTTAATAAAAGAAAAGGAAATTGTCAGGGTAGTAGACCCTGTTGGGTTTGGTGATAACAAGTTTGCAAAATTACACAATTTGTTTTCTTTTCTTCGTTACTTAGCATTCGCTAATTTTTATCCTATGATTTATGGAAAACCCAACAGGTGTCGGTGAGCCATCACAAGGACTTCAAAAAAAATTCATCCAGCTTACATACTAGACATCCAGCCAGCCACAATAGCTTTACTCTTTAAGGTAGTTAATAATCTGTTGTATATTTTCCTTTCAAGCTGATGTACATGTAAATGGTTATAGTGAGACAATGTATCGTCTGAACTTTATTTTCTGAATGGAAAAGTGTTGAAATACTTTCTTGTGAGTATTTTTATTTGTAGTTTGTTTCTGAATGTTAGTTGTGATTGCTGAATAAATTATTGCTGAGTAACCCGATCCGGATATGGGAGGATCCGACGGCCCGGGAATCGGGGTCGCGACATCAATTATCACTTTGCAGCTTTTTCTGAGTGTCATTATTTGCAATATGTACATTACTTTTATTGTAAATTATTTTTATTATTTACAAGTCATTTTTATTTACAACTTTTGTTTACAAAAATAAGTAATTTGGGGTCAAATTATGTACAAATAAAATAGTACAAGTTTTATACAAATATACATGGAAAAGTATTTACAAAATGTTTTTGGATTTTTGAATGAAAGACCCTATCTTCTCCTACTTTATTCTTGGTCGATCAGGTCAAGTCTTGATCTTCTCTTGGGGTTCGGATCAGTCTGCATTTATTGCATAAATACATCCTTCATTTTTCTTTTCTTTTTTTCTTTATTCTTTTATTAAGTACAAAAAGTGTTAAAAATGCATAATTAAAAAATGCATGCAAAATGATAAAATTATAGAATTAGTGTGTATTTACAGGTGTTTGACTAAGAAAATGAAGCTAAAAATAAAAGAATAAAGACGATGAATCATGGATTCATCACTGATCAATGAGACTCGGATCGATTCATTCATGTAGATCGAAGAGGAGCAACATCTAGCCCGTTCTAAGAGCTTTAGGAAGCGTATCCTTAGTCTAATTCGAAGAGATCAAACCGGTGAAAGTTCAATAACACGGATATTCAAGCAAGTTTTTCTAGGTGGCTTGATCTCCGGAAGATCAAGAATGCTATGTGCTAGATTAAATCACAACCATTGATGCAGTCCCAGATACAAACCGTTCGATCAGATCTATAAGACATCATCATAGTCACTCAATCCTCTCATGACTTGCATGTGTCGTGCGTTTATGGCTTAAATAGTTGCATTGGTGTCCTATGTTGTTTTTAATTTTGCATTAAAGTCATGTTTATACTATTCCACGCACGCAAACACATGATTTCTTGGAAAGATTGCAATAAATAAAACTTTTTTCTTGCTATTACTTAGTCGTTGTAACTTAATTAATTGCATAATGGTCCTTTCCAGCGAGACTCATGCGCGCTAACACGAGATTTTCTAGGATAATTACACATTTAACCCTAACAATTTATATTTTTGTTATTATATGGTCCATAAAATTGAAATAATTACGGTCGAGTTCCTTTATTGCTATTAATTAATTATGTTTTTAACTGAATTTAATAAATAACAAATTGACTCCAAAAATTCCGTAAAAAATAGTACAAGCTCCTACTAATTAGTTTTATTGCCCTTATTTTTTAGAAAAGTAACTATTTTTTCTTTTTAAAATTAAAAAAAATTGAAAAACTTTCTTGTTTGAACTAAGAATTTCATAAAAATTTGAAAATTGTTTAAAATTCCAAAAAATTTATTAAGGGTGTGTTCTATTTTTTTATTTTTTTAAAAAACAGATTTAAAACTCCTTTAAAAAATAGCCTATTTTAAAGCATGAAGAATTTTCTTTCAATTAAAATTATTTTCCCATATTTTTAACTTTATTTTATTTTTCAAAAATCCAAAAATAGTGTTTTGAAATTATTTGGTGTCCTATTTCTATTTTTATTAAGTTTAGAAATCCTTAGAAAATCTAAAAACCTTACAAATATCACAAAATGTTATAAAATTTGATAAAGCACAAAAAAATTTTATTCAGAATTTTTGGAGTATTTTTACTATTTTAAAAATATAAAAAAAGACTTTAATAATTTCTTTATAGTTATATTTTGTTTTCTTTGAAAAATTAAAAAGAACTGATTTTTTTACAAAATTAAAGACCACTAAAAGTAAAAAAATCAAAAAATAAAATTTAAAAAAAAATAAAAAATCATTAAAAATATAAAACCCAAAAAGTCCATTAAAATCCTTAATATCATAAAAAACAAACTAAAAAGCAAAAAAGAAATATGAAATCTTTATTAATTCTTTGGATTAATAACCCTTGCTTAATATAGTTGCCTCCTTGAGTTCGACCCTAGGAGCTATACGTGTTAATTAATAGATAGTAATCCATCATTTTTATTTTTGTTGGATAAATAATTTTTTTGATTGTTTTGAGAAGTTTGGGTTACAGTGATATTCACATTCACCTTCATATTTTTCACATTATTTACTTTAAACAAAAACCTGCCATTTCACGACCATCACCTATATACAGTATATTCAATATATACTAAAAAGTACATATAAAACCAAATAAAAATATAAAATTATAATAAAAATACACAATAAGATATTACATATCGTATAAAACTTGTTTTGAAAAATAAAAATATCATCTATTTTTAATAATTCAAAACAAAAGAACAAAAAATATTCAAACATAAAAAATACATAAAAATTTAAAAAGATATCTAAAAATCCAATAAAAATCATGTATACATCGAATATTAAAATCTAAACAATTATATAAAATACACAAATTCGTAATTAATTGCACAAAATCTCAAAAATACGCATAATAACCTTTTGGAAAGTTTTTGACCTACTTTGTAGTATAAAATAAAATAAAAATATTTTATTCATGTTTACTATTTAAAAATAAAAACACTTCCCTATTTTTAATAAAAAGTTGATTTTCCACTTCAAAAATAATCCAAAACACATAAAATCTTAAAACCCGCCTAAAAACACATTAAAATAGGAAATAAAATAAAAAATATAAAAATCACAAAATTAAAATCTAATAAAAATATAAAAACATAATACTTATATCTCTTTACTTTGTATATAAAACCACACAAATAATATAAAATCAATAAAATCAAAGAAAAATACATAAAAATTCCTTAAAAATAAAAAAGAAAACTCTATAACTTAGATAGTCTTTTATATTACCTTAGTTTCTACAGTTTGCTTCCCTGAGTTCGACACTCCCGTACTTATTGATATACACCTTAGTTTGAGAGTATAAATAAAAATCTACAAATTTTTTTGGTAATTTCACATGTTCGGCACATTGGCGATAGCTCTATCTTTTTAGACCATCAGACCATGTGGAATTTCAAAGATCTCATAAAACTATAAAAATGCGATTCGAATTTAATAAGTCGGTCTTAGCACGGATCATCTCAAATTACTTATACATCTCTAGTAAAAGCACTCGTTATTATCTTAAACTATTCCTTCAAAATAGATGCCATAAGCAATGTATACTATACTAATTCGTCATGAGTTGAGCTCCTCTCTCATATAAAATCTATTAAAATTAATAAAGAAATGTTATACCTGACACTTGTAATCCCTTGAAAGGTCTAAAAAAACGAAGTACCCATAATATTGATCATACACTTCACATAAAGGATGGAAAATGAAAATACTCACAAGATCTTATGAGAGAGCAAAATCAATCTATATTTTTCATGGCATCTGATATCATTTTTAGCATTATTTGTTATATCGAGCTCACATGCAAATTGGACTTGGATACCCCCGATCCGACTCTAATCAGAAGATCATACGGGCTTGTGTGGTATCACGACCTGACCCATTTCGATTTTGAGTTTAGTCCGGATCGGCCAAAACCAATACACCTATAATTTATTGGCATTTGACAAGATGGGAAGTGAGCAATGGAAACTTGTGATATAGAAATTTCTTTTTCTTTTTATAAAGGATAAAATGGATTAGGCTATGAGGAAAACTAGAAGAACTTGTTAAAAATAAGATGAGAACATTTGATATGCTATACAAAGTAGAGTAATACAAGTAAAATTTTAACAGGATTTCACGTTTAATATATCGTTTTAGCTTCAAATTGCAATCCTAGGCATTCTCAGTAAAGCTGGAAAATCTGTAACCAAATCCGACCCATTACAGACAAAAATCCGATCAAACCCAGTCAGTTCGGATCAAATCCGATCAAATCCACGTCCACCCTATCGTAAATCTATTTTGCAATTGGTGTTAAAACAGCAGCGGTGAATTTTCCTGTCCTCGGGGCACTCAATTGGCTTGGATCATAGATCTTAAGACCGAGGAGGGAGGCAGACATGCATGCTCCCATGGCAGCATCTTTGTCACGCTACGTACTCTCCGCAAGGAGTAACACGCAAAAGAAAAAACCCTAGACGCCTTTCAGAGACTGTCGCCGGAGACCCCCGAAAGCTTTTGTTGCACTGCAGCGGACACATCAAACGCCCACGCACAGTTCCTAAAGCAGCACCCGCCCTCATCATGGCAGATCATAATGGCTGCTCCGAACATCAAGAGAGCAGTGTCTTAATCTCTCTGTGTGGGTCATCGGTATATAATTCTCGAAGGTTGCAGCAGAAGGCCACGCATTGGGCGGGGACGGAGGGAGGAGAGGACATGGGGGGCGGTGGCATGTGATCAAGTGGGATTTGTCTGCCGGGATCCCATAATGGCTTCGTGTCAGGATTGCGGCACGCGCGTGCGAATCCCCCATTCTCATGATTCCCACTTCTATTCTTGCCTTTCACATTCTCTCGAGTCCCGTGCCCCTCTCTTCTTCCTCTCCATTATTCCACGTTTCAGTTCTATCATGCACGCAGCTTTGTTGCTGCTGTTGTTTGATGGTGAGGTGTTGTTCTTGGTGTGGTTGCTTTCATGCATCACCTTCTCCCCCCTACCACTGGCAGCTTCTGCACTGGCTTCTGTGGTCAACTTGGCAAAGTGGATCCAGACCACAATGGTGGCTGGTTTGGTTCGATAAAATTAATGGTTAGTCCTTTGCGCCTTTCCTCCGTGATCTCTACGTATCTCTAGTGTGAAAGAAATTCGAGCCACCGTTCAACCAAGTTGCCCATTTGCCCTGATTCGGATCTTCTGTGATCTTTGAAAGGACCAGTTATGGCTAGATGTCAAGGACTGAAGGTACAAGGGCATCAATCTACATGGGAAGAATGTTTTGAAGAACAATCTTGCTTTTATATTTGTCGTGGAATGGATTTGGGAGATAACTTTCATGTTTAACTTGATTAAGGCTGCATGGAAGTTATTCTGCTATACTTTTTCTGATATCTTACAACAGAAAAAACGGATTTAAGATGGACAAGTATTTTTTATATAGTAAATTAAAAAAAGACTCAACTTTACATCGACCCTAATTTGAAGACTGATCTTTATATTATAACAAGTAGGAGACTCAAGTTTCGTTTAGGTGTAAAGGTCCCAACAATGTTAGTTGAGGACTTAATTTGTGTTATCAGATTACCAGTTTACCCCTCGACATATCTCTCCTCCTTTCCCCTTTCCTCCCACCATTCCCCTCAAGTAGGAGCATGGTCACACATCTCCTCCTCGTCGTGGCATTCCTCTCCCTCACCACCACTACAATCTCACTCCCGCCACTCTCCCTACTTGATGAATCTCCATTTCATCATCTTTATTCATTCTTTTTGACCTTAAATCCCTAGCATGTATATAACATTAATTTGTGAAAAATAACACTCAATAATAGACACATAAATATTGTATAAATACTATATATTACTGAAAGAACATGAAGCCTATAATCTAGTTGGGGAAAAAAGGATGCTTCTTTCTTTTATGTCCGTCCGGACCGGCAGGGTCTCCTCAACTTCCCCCGCCCGAGTATGAGGCAGAAACTCGTCCCACATACGATTCGGAGGCCGAGTCTCACCCCAGCAGTACTATGTACGAACTAGGTCAATTAATACGAATAGGATACAGTTCACTGAATGATATTTAATTTCAAAATAAAATAAAAGAATAAATAAAAAAAAGAAAAAGAATGAGTGTCGAAGACGCTGTGTGACCCTAGACCCTAGACACAGTCATCGTGATGGCTTGGTCGACAATGAATAAAGTAGGGGGAGATAGGTGTTTATAGGTTGAGTAGAGGATCCTATCATCCAGTCTTGGAGGTTCTGCAGTGTCCGCCAAGTTCGATCCGACAATCGTTGTGACGACCGCTTTCTCAGAACTCAGATCGCAAAAAACCAAATCAAGCAAATAATCAACCTATGATAATGATAAATCAATAGAATTATGCGGGGAGAAATTTATTATACGCTGCAAATAAATGTGTATAGTCAAGCAAGTGTACTGGTCAAACACTGAAAGCAAATACATGGATATGTTATTTATTATCTACCAATAAACAACACATGTTTTTATGTAATTTTCTACCTTTTTATGGGTTTTTAATGATATTTTATTTTTATGTATTTATTTTTTATATTCCTTTTTATATATTTTTAATTTTATAATTTTTATTTTTAATTTTCGATTTTTAATTTCATTTTCTTTTTAATAAGTAATAAGTATATACATATATATGTATATATTGGGTAAAATGGGGCTGCCCCCATGGGGGGGAGCTAACTTGGCTCCCCCCGCGTCATTTCCCCCCCTTTTTTATTTTTTTTTCAAAATTTTTTCCGTGGATTTTCTCTCAATATATCCTTATATTATGTCATTCAAATTTCGCGTGAAATAGAGACTCTTACGGCCTCCATCCAGAAGGGTCGTTTTTAGCAATTCTGTTACCGTTAAAAAATGAATGTATGGATGGATGCCATAAGAGTCTCTGTTTCGCATGAAATTTTAATGACATAATATAGGGATATAGTGATGAATATTTTCGGAATAATTTTCAAAAAAGATAAAAAATTGGGCGAAGTTGTGCGGGGGAGCCAAGTTAGCTCCATTTGACCCATATATATAATATAAATAGTATATAATATATAATTATATAATAAATATATAAAATCAAGAAAATACAATCAAGTACAACCCTTTTTAATTTTTAAAGGTATTAAATATATTTATCGTAATTAATAATCATATTAATCATATTAATAAATGTATAAGTATTTAAACATATATATACTATATATATGCTTTATATTTGTAAATATAGCTACAAATACTCAAAATTTAGAAAATAAAGTGTTTTTATCTTTTTATTTTTCTCTATTTTTGTGTATTTTTAGTGATTTATGCTAATTGTTAGGTATTTTTAAAGTCCAAAATACTCTGAAAAGTTAATAAATAGGTTGAATTGTTTTGAGATCTAAAAATAGAAAATAAGTGCAAAATTTCTCAAAATGAAGTTGAATATGTACTATATAGTATAAATAAAAATATGAAGAAGAAAATTATTTTTTAGATTTTATATAAAATTTTGTGATTTGTTTAGGGTAAGGAGGTTTTTTTTCAATTTTTAAGGTTTTTCTTTTGTATTTTTTATGATTTTTTTAGAGTTATAATATATAGTAATATGTAACATATAATTTTTTCTGAATTTTTAGAAAAGATTTTATAATTTATGTATTTTTATATCTTAACATGGACTAAATAACTCTTAAATGATTGTTCATAAATGGAAAATGACAAGTAAATGCTAAAATAAAATTTAGGTGTGAACATGATGAACATCAGACAATTACTGTAATTTTTTCTATGATTTTCAATCACGACATCTATTTAATAAAAAATAAAAGGCATAAAAATTAATTACAATGCGTTGACAAGGGTATATTTGCAATAAAATATAAAGTAGAAGTCTATGTGCACATACACCAAAAGTTTTGAATTATACTACACATTTTATAAACTAAAATGAAATTACAATGCGTTGACAAGGGTATATTTGCAATAAAATATAAAGTAGAAGTCTATGTGCACATACACCAAAAGTTTTGAATTATACTACACATTTTATAAACTAAAATGAAATAGAAGAACCCAAATGGGGGTTCAGTGCAATTTGGCCACCTCACGTGGGGGATCATGTGAGCTGACCTGACACTAGACCTATGCATAATATACAACAAATGTGGGGTCATAACTACAAATTTTACACAAAATATTAAATATAGTTAAATATTACTAAACTAATAAAAATTACAAAAAGTCATAAGGGGCCCTAAGTAAATTACCCCAAGCAGCATACGATTGGATGACTCTAGATCTTCCACGTGGAGAGATGGATGGTGTCTGCTACATATCGCTTCATTTATTTTCAAGAGCCCAAATTAGATCTAGACCATCTTCCTGATGTAACGGTGGAGGAAGGGATTGTATGAACTCCTGAAGAACTCACCTCCAATGAGTTTTGAGAGTTGATTTCTCCTCCATCTGGCCTCCTCCTTCACGGCTGAGAAGCTCCTCAACTTCCAGGAAACCTTACGCATATGCAAGTACCCTTAGAGATGTCCATGGCTCGTTGGAGGAGCCCTAGAGCTCAGGTCACCTAGAGCTTCTATTCTTGCTCTAGGATCGTGCACTAGGTGATCGTTTTGATGTGGACCTGTGATGAAACCCAGTTTTATGCTATTAATTTGTAGATATTAACCCCTTAGCTTAGACTAAGTGTCAACAAAAACCAGACAAATCCTTGTTTATATATGAGTCCTAGAATAAATTAAAAATACAAAAAATAATAGCAAAACAAAAATTCGTAGTGTTTTTATACCTTAAAAACACTCACCAATTCTCCTTTGATATGACCTCGTCTCTAATTTTGGTCAACATGAAACTTGTAGAGCTCATCGAGATCTACAACTTTCATGTTTTGAGTTTTTTTTTCCAAAATGGGCCTCCTTCTCCCTCTTATTTCACTTTTCTTCTATGAATAACCGGATTGGGCTACATGGCGCCTTTTGGTTGCGCTACGCGGCTCGGTCCCTTACACATCACGTGCCTCCATCCACAACTGTCTGATCGCCTACTGCCTCTTCAATCTCAATTGCTCATTCTCGCCCCATTCCTAACCATTCGATCAAAGTCCAGCCTTTCGCCTTCCTCCTCACTTCCGCCTCACTCTCCATTCGCCACGTGTCGGTCTTATCAACCGTTCGATCCACTTATGATCCTCAATCAAGGCCGCACTCATTCCTCGCATCTTCAGACCCTCGATCACAGGCTGGATCCCATCTTGACCATTCTAACACGCCCACATATCCTGGTGACACATGGTGTTATCTCATCCATTAATCAGGGTCTCCACGGAACTAATATGAGCCGCATTCGCGTGCCCACCTCTTAGTTGTTGGATCACGAGATCCAAAGGCCAAGAGGTCGTCGTCTTCCTCCAGTCACCTCTTCGCCCACGTCACCCACCTCACACACATTTCACCCACTATCTTTTTCCACGGCATCTCCAGCCACTCTCTCCACCAACAAAGCTCCCCACGACAAAGTCCAGTCGTCGTCACTCATCGAAACCACTACCTCATTCCTAGAAATTTTGCGCCTCCGCTCCATTCCACCTTCATCCACCTTTACGAGTGGCAAGGACCAACCCTCCTCCTCCTTGCCGTGACAGGGGGAGGCTCGATTGCAGGCGTAAAGATGACCATCTGCCCCCGGTGAGACCCACATCTTTGAAAGTTGTGTCGCGGAGCTCCGCCTCCGCTCGAGCTGCTCCAACTGGCTGATGGATTTCAACAAAGACCTGGGGTTCGAATCGAACCCCAAGCACAAGCCACCGATGAACGCCATTGCCCAGGTAAGTCCTTCGATCTTCTTTTGCTTTTCTCTTTAATTTCTCTTAATTATGAGGCTCGAACCGTCACCTTCACCTTCCATTAACCATCGATTGAGCTTCATCACTTCTCCCTCATTCATGCACGCCCCTTTGCTCCCCCCTTCTCTCTCCCGTAACCTCAATCCACTCCAACTCATCTGCTCTACCCTTCCCGATGAAGGAGCACCGAGCCTTTATCGTCTCCATCCGCTTAGGCTCTCATTCCACCTCACCTCACCCACTTGATTCACGCATACACTTCGGCTATTGGTCCACTAATATTGATGGTCCTCTTCGTCAATGGCTCGAGTTGATGCTGGAGCATCTTCAAGTGACCTTGTCTCCTGCATACGAGAATCAATAGCCTTCTTTAAGAGCACTGGCATCTTCCTCGAGCTTCAATGATGGTTGCTACACCTCCAGCAACTTCCACAGAGCAACCAAATAAGTGGAAGGTCGTGGCAGAGCTAGGAGGACGTTGTCAGATCCCAGCCAGGCCCGCCACAGGAAGCGGCAGCTAGGAAGAACTCGCGAAGCAGCTACCGTCCAATCTCCAAGATCAGACGGCCATCAGTGAGCCACGTCGTTTACTAGCCTTTGTTCAACCACCGTTCGATCTCAATGATCAGACGTCCCTCATCTATCCACGTGTCAGAGCTAGGTGGTTGCACCAGACCACAAGGTTTGGAGCTCTGAGCCACAACCACGCCATCTTCGAGCCTCTACCGAGCCAGCATCGTCCTCCGATCCTCCCCTGAGCCTGCGTTGGAAGATGAATCTCACCTCCACGTGCTCGATCATGTACGGTTGGAATTAATTGTAGAGAGGCCCCTTGGAACTTCTTTAAAGTGCAAATAGGTCCTACCATCACATGCCACCCACATGTGTGTGTGCTATTTTACATTCAAATTCTTGTGGGTTTTGATAATTACAAATATACCCCCACGCATGTGGGTAAATATTAGGGAAGGTCTCGTGACTATTGTTTTTTGCATTTTAGTCTTCCAGGGAGCTATTTGCTAGATATCTTTCATGTTGTCTTGCGATTATGCCCATGGTTTCCTTGGTTAATAACTTGAGCATGCGAACTCCGTTTTAATTGATTTTGGTTCATTTTGGAGCTAGCTTAATTCTCTTTCTAATGGCATAGGTTGATCTCTGTTTTGACACTCTAAATGTTGATGCATTATTTTAATATCCAAGTCTTTCTTATGTAGTATTTTTATGCCTTGCCTGAATTAATCGATAATCTTGCTTCATGACTTGAGCCCGAAATTGACTAATGTTTTATGTCTCAGATATTCTGTCTACTTCGAGCATTTTCACATCATTATAACATTGCATTTCTTTGTGTTTGTCGCATGTTGAAAATCAAATAAAAATGGTAAATCTTCATGTTTTTTTATGCATTATGTCGTGTCTTCATGCATTTATTGACCTACAGATTGCTAATTCAACACTTAGTTCAAATAATTAGAGTCTAAATATACGCTTTACAAGCTCGTATCCCTAAGTTCGACCTTGGACTTGCCCTAGCAAAATATAAATAAACCACTTGCTTGGTGTTTATTGATGCATTATTAAAGTGGTTTTTTATTAACTTGATTTTATCCGACTCCAACGAAAGTGGTAAATTTCATATTATTAAGAGGGTAAAATTCGAGTTCGTCAAATGATGTCGTTGCCGAGGACACGACTCATCTTTTGTATTTAGATTTTTATTATTTAATTAAGTGATTATTTTTATACCTAGGTCAATTTATTCATGTTGTCTTGCATTATTAAATTTTTTCCGATGAATATCTAATATTTGCTTTTGTGTCAGGGCCCTTGATGTTCAAGGAGGCAAGGAGCAGGTCTTTCCCCACTACGAGGAGCCACAGAAGTAATTTTGGAGAAAAATCAAAGAAACAAAAATGTCTTGCATTTTATTCCATTTCATGTAATAATCATCTTTCAATGGTCTTCGATCGAAGACTCGCGCGTGTAAATGAACGATGTTCTTCATGGTTGTGTGGGGATCACCCCGCTTGAGTGTCGACTTAGGACCAGGCATGCGGCTCTTTGAGCTATTTTCACATTTTTATTTTACGTGTTTGATCGTAGGTAGGACACACATTTAATCAAGACACACATAAACATCACTGTACTTTGCCAAACTTAAAAGATGTTCTTTCCCGCTAACAGAAGCATGCTAGGTGTGGTTTTTCATTGACTTGCGTACATTTGGATTTGATTCTAATTCATTCTGATTTTTCGTGAACTTTGCTAAGGCACTGCATATTTTCTTGCTTAGCCTAGAACATGATTTTTATCGTCTGCATGGCTTTTTCTCGAACACCCTTCATGGCTTGATCACCTAGGTTAACAGAAAATGGGAATGAGCGGTAGATGATGATTGCTTGATTTATGAGATCACCTTTAATCAATGATAGCCTTAATCAAATAATTGGGACTGTTAAATGCAAGTTGACTAAAATGGAGTAAAATATTGTTTTCAAAGAGCAACACCCTTGTTTACGTAGGATGGTTTTATTTAACATTTTTCTCGTGTAAACTTGAATGTTTTTAGTCACCAATAAAAATGACAAGATAATTAACCAACACATATTGGTTTCATGTGTGAGTGGTGAAATCAAAGGGTTTTGCATGCTTGTTTGAGCCTTGATTACTCTGGCAGTCTCCCCTAGACCTTAGGTACTCCATTCATCTCCGAAGATTCATCCCCTCATGTGTACATCCATCCTACTTCTTCCTTCACCTCAGGTATCCCTAATATCAACTCTCCATATTTATACTTAGGCTACTCTTAGCCAAAGTATAGGAGGGACCTGAGTCCCCTTGAATTTCTTACTCATCTTTCCTTGCCTTAATACATAGATCATTTCTTACTTAAGTATAGGGGGAGCCCACCTTAGTTCTCGTATATTTTTCTATACTTAGATGGACCTACGGCTTTGTAACATCTAGAGCTATGAGGACATATCAAAGTTTAAGTATAGGGGGATATATTGTATACACAGTATATATACTTTAGACAAATTTTGAAAATTTTTGAAAAATTTAAAACTTTTAGGCTAAAGTATAATCAATTGAACTAAGTGGACAAAAATATTTTCAAGGTTTTTCTATACTATGTTACACTATTTTCATGAAAAATAGTTTTGAAAATGATTTTAAAATTGCTTTTCACTTATTTTGAAAAATTGTTTGATTTTTTTTGGAAAATCCTTATTTGTGAGACATGGTGTTGAAAATTATTTTCGTGGTTTCAAGGAAAGAGAGTCTAACTTTTGTTCCAACTTCATTAGAAAATCCATAAAAATAAGGAAAACTAAAAATCCTTTAAAAGTCAGATTGACTACTAAACCCAAATAATAGCCGCGTTCAGTGAGGGTTCTCCCATAGCATAGTAGGTGGTTTAGAGGACATCACGTAAGGCTCCGTCCTCAAACAACGCGCTCCGGCTTGTACTTACACCTATATTATTTGAATGCATATGCATCTACTTATTTGAGTTTAGGAAGTCATTATGTCTTTTAAAGTCTTCATAAAAAATCAAAACTTGGATGAAGGAGTTGGATTAAATCACCGACATTTTCACTTCCACTCAAGATCAGAAAGGTTCGAGAATACTCGATTTATGAGGTCCTGAGATTTTAGTTAACCAGCCTTAGCCATCAGAGTCTTAGACTTAATCATCCACATTTCCCTAGGTTTCTAGATTTGCGTGCTATATTGCATGCTTAGTCTCCTACCTTAAGAATATGATCAAAAAATCACATGCATGACTACAGTCTCGATGAGATTTGTTGGAATTTCACTTGAAGAACTGGGATAAGGGATTCAAGTCTGGACTTGATCTAATGATGCTTGAGGATGGGATAATTTTTTAAATTATTGAAGGCTTCATGAAACCTGAGTGTCAAGTGTGAGAACTTGGTTCATGTACTAATCTCTTGATATTTACCTAAGTATCAGGGTATGAAATAAATAAAAAAATATTGATCACTGTGCGCCAACTCTTGGTAAAAGCAGTGGAGCTAGCTAACAATATTACAAAGCAAAGAAATAACATTGTTGAAAGAAAAGCTCTCATTCCACAAAGTCGATCATCAAAGAGCTTCCACCAAAGGCGAGCACTCCTAACAATTTCAAAGTGTCCACTTGGACCACCGCTTATAGGACCAGGAGTCGGGCTTACACTAAAAAAGGGCTCTACATCGTAAATGCTACAAGTCTGAGTGTAGAAGGTACGATAGGTATTGAAAAAAGGCACACCTCGGTGTATTCCCAGGAAAACAAGTGCATTCGACTCCAACTTCTTCTTACGGATGCACCGATCAATATCAAAAAAATTTGTTGCATAATAAGGCACTCGAGAGGATCCTTGTTCCAAAGAGAGGGAGAGAAGAAATGACATAATCCTAAACCCCCCATAAACTGGCCTGCTACCTATACTTCTGAGTTTGACAACTAAAGAGACGGTGGATTGGATGCAATATCTAATTTATTCCCTAGTGTTGAAGATAGGGTCCTTAGGAGAATTTCTTAGATCGGGACCTTGGGTGACATTTTGACCCTACTTTCGTGAACGCAATCAACACCTAATTTCATATCCTTAGTTTATATGTATCAAAGAGAGAGTCTGGAAAATTATACAAATTGGAAGCCTCTTGATTAAGGTTGGGTTGAGCTCTAAGATTTTGATCTCCAAAATTGGGAGTCTTTGAATAGAATAGATCTTGTACGCACATGTACAAGGGGGTTAATCTAGTTTATTCGTTTTTGAGATGCTTGGGGACGAGCATATTTTAAGTATAGGGGGTTGATGAAACCCAGTTTCATGCTATTAATTCGCAGATATTAACCCCCTAGCTTAGACTAAGTGTCAGTAAAAACCAGACAATTTCAGAGTCCAAGAATAACTTAAAAATACAAAAAAGATAACAAAACAAAAATTCGTAGTGTTTTTATACCTTAAAAATGCTCACAAAAATATTTCTCCTCTTATATGACCTCGTCTCTGTTTTTGGTCAACATGAGACTTGTAGAGCTCATCGAGATCTACAACTTTTATGTTTTGAGTTTTTCCAAAATCGGCCTCCTTCCTCTTATTTCACTTTTCTTCTCTGAATAATCTGATTGGGCCACGTGGCGCCTTCTGGTGGTGCCTACCGGCCCGATCCCTTACACGCCACATGCCTCCTTCAGCGACCATCTGATCGCCTACCACCTCTTCAATCTCGGCTGCTCATTCTCGCCCCTTTCCTAGACATTCGATGAAATTCCAGCCTTCATATCAACCATTCACTTCCACCTCACTCTCCGCTCGCCATGTATCGGTCTCATCAACCACTCGATCCACTTCTGATGCTCAATCGAGGCCGCATGCATTCCTTGAAGGATATTGAGAATTCTCAAGTGCATCACGGAAGCGTGTCGATTGCATCGTATGCAATCAGGGCAACTAGTCGCACTAGTCATTGGATGCGGCAGAAATTAAAAAATTTAAATCAAGTGATGAAACCACATGATCATGAGAACATTTCTCGGATCATTTCATCAAACCACAAAGCATAAGGAATACCTTTTGGAGCGTGGTTGTAATCGTGAGATCCCAAACAAGAGATCCTCCTGTCTTAAGTCCGATCCACGAAGAATGCACTTGCGGGCGCGATGATGAGACGCGAACCTCCCGCAATCCTCGATGAAGATCCAAGCAAACGAATCCCCTAATTTCGTCCAATGAAATCCGTCATCTTCCTTTAGAGCAAGCATCCCATAAGAAGAAAGAGATCATCGAGTCGTTGAAGGAGAAGGCGTGAGAGGCTCTCCTTCTCAACACAAAGTGGACGACCACTTCTTGGAGAAGAGAAAGAGAGAGGGCGAGAATGAGAGAGAGAGAGAGTAGTAGGCTTCAACAACTCTAAATTATGTACCTTGAAAAGCTAGGTTAGACCTCCTTTTATATTAGTTTAGGATCCAATGGATCTCAATCCATGGGACACATAGATCCAATGGCTTTGGTGATCTATTTATTAATCAATGGTCATGATTGTTGTTGGCTAAAAACCAACAACATTAATTTTTATTTAAATTAATTATATGTTGCAACATTATCAACATAATTTAATTTAACAAATAAATCAATAAAATTAGATAATAGGATAATAATAAAAAAGGATGATAATTTACCCCCAAAAGATGGGGCGTCACCCATGACCAAGTCATGGGTGACGCCACCTCATCTTGGTGGTGTTTTATCCATCCTTTTTATTTAATCCAATTATATCTTATTTATTTTGCAATATTATCCACTAAATTAATTTCCAATTAATTAGTGTATATTCATTGCAGAATTATACACCAAATTAATTCCCAATTAATTTGTGAATATTTCGGTCATGCCATTGAAAATATGTGAATCATATTCACAACCCAAACTAATTTGTAAATTACATTTCCAATTAATTGCTTAATGTGAATCCAATTCACATTAACAATTAACAAATGTTATTTACAAAGGTGCTCTCTCTCTAATATATTACAAATCACATTATAATATATGCTCAGATATTATGGATAGCACTATCCACAATTTGCATTTCCTTGATAATTAAATCCCATTTAATTATCTTGGATAATCATTCTCTTAAAATGAATTATATTCATATTATTCTTAATAATTAAATCTCATTTAATTATCTCGGATAATTATTCTCACAATATGAATCTCATTCATATTATTCTTGATAATTAAATCTCATTTAACCATCAAGTCCTTCTTGCTTGGATATGTAATTCATCAAATGAATTATTTTGAACCCCTTCAAGAATAACGAGCTTTCTCCGCAGATACTTGGAGATAAGGACATGGCAATTGTATTATTCCACGTATAGTGACTTGGATGTTGAGATCTCATCTCAAATCCAGATCTTACGAACCTCCCATAGATGCTTGATTAAATCAAGACCGCAAATCTAATCTTCTCATTGCATCTGAATCTCATTCAGACCAATGTCCAACACTTGGACCAAGATCAGATTGCTTCTCTACTGAGAGGAGTCACTAAAATCCATACCTGTTTCATCACTCCCTCGGAATGGAAGCGTCATGGTTATACAATCGTTTATGATCACATCACCCTCAGGTATTCCGAAAACCTGTACATCATGCATACTGGAAGACCTATGATCCACCCGAAGATCAAGATCAATTTTATACTGTCTTCTTTAGGGTTTTTATCAATAAGTTTCTCATTTGATCATTGGGATTTGATATCGATCATATACTTTCCAAAAGCATATATCATACCTAGGTCTTGATCATATACTTTCCAAAAGTATATATCAAATCTACAAATTCAGTCATGCTTCCAAAACGAGACGACCGTGCACGGAATTTGATTCTTCCCAATATCTCATGAGTGAGCTCATGTCTTCCGGTTCAGTAGTGAACCTGTATGATCCCTTTGAGAGATCGTATTACTCATATGCCCTTATATGCACACCAACGCGTCGGTGTATAGACCTTGGTTAGGTCATCAACCTATTGGTCTGCCAATGTACATACTCAGACATATAGTAACACATCTGTCTCCGGTCAGAGGATGCATGCCTATATCGTGACAGCATACGACATAGGACTTTGGTTATCTCGATCTCGTTAAGTCAACTCTTTGACCTGGCTAATTTGACACCTCCGAATCTCTATTCCTATGTAGATGACCTGCATCAAGAGGTTAGTCAGATATCAACCTACATGAGAAAGGATTGCCATCTCCTACTCAGGCTGGAGATCACATATTAACTATAATTTGACGGTGCTTGCTGAGTCCTCAATCTAACTCTTTAGATATTCATCCAAGCACCATCCTCTATGATTCAATAATTGAATCAACAGTTGTATGATCATTAAGATAGCCATGGTACATAACCCTAATTGTACTAAGGGACCTATTATGCAAATTAATTATTCTTCATTTCAGATTAGGGAATGATATTCGTAATAACATTTATTGCATAATGGCTCGCCGTGGGCTCGCATGTCCAACAATCTCCCACTAGCCGAAAGAGCCATTAATGGGCTAATCATTTAAACCCACACTCATGTGACAATCATAGGCTATTTAGAAATATCTAGGTAAGCTAATCAGTCACTCTGTTCCCAAAAGACTATGCCAAGTCCTTTTACGACACTTGCATATCCCTAGGTAACAGTGCTCGCATCCAATGCGAATGTTGGATCTTATGCAACCAATACTCAATCTTGATAAAGCAATTATAGTGCCCATGACACTATTGCTCAGTCATTATTATAACCAGTATTTCCATAATCCTTATCAGAATACCCTTATTCCGGGAGATCACTACCTCTCAAGGTATCCACATTTAAGACCTTTTAGATCTCTATCTATAAAGTCTTAAGATTTTGAAGATATGACTTTGAGATCAGTATCTCAAAAAAATTGTCATTTATGAAGATTTTGTTATTACTGCAATCAAGTGTTTTCTCTCCATAATAGGATTAGCAACACTTTACTACTCCCACTGTATGGCAGATATCTGGCTTTTGTACACATTTAGCATACACTTAGCTTCTTGTAACTAATGCACATGTGCAAGCAGTTCTAGCATTCACTTCCTCAACTCTTTGAGGTGTTATCCCTTTAGTTAGGTCAGTACCAAATATCAAGGGAAGGAAGCCTTTCTTGGAATTTCCAAGAATGGAATATGTCCAAGGTGTACTACAAATGTGACAGTCCCAATACCCTCTTTTCTTTGCTTATGAACAACTTCAGAACTAAGATCTAAGAGGTATTCTTGAGATCATATCTCAAGGTATGGAATAGCCAGTCTATAAAACACTTATTATCATCCTTATATCATTCCAAATGATTAGGATATTATCTACATTTAGCACGATGAACACAATGACACTTCCACTAAGCTTCACATGGTACATCAAGATTCTGTCTGAAATCATAACATTTATGATTCCATCAAATCTGATGTTCCAGCTACAAGAAGCTTATTTGAGTCCATAGATGGAGTTTCTTTAGCTTGCACACCTTGCTTTCCTCAACCATGAAGCCCTGGGGCTACTTCATGTGAATATCCTCAGAGAGGTATTCTTAGAGGAATGCAATCTTGACGTACATCTTGAAGATGCAATAGTCATGTTGTGTAACTAAGGTTAGAAATATTCTGATGATTTTAAGCATGGTTACCAAAGAGCAAGTCTCATTGCAAGCAATGTCTTCTCTTCCGATGTTTAGCTTATGGATACGAACCGAGCTTTGAAGGTCTCTATCCTCTCATCAGGTTCCTTCTTCTCTTGAAGATCCATTTACACCTTTACGGGTCTTACCCATATAGGTGGATCCTCGAGGATCCATATATAACACTTGTATATGAAGTCTACTTTAGACTTTATTGCTAATATCCATCTTTCCATGTCATGATCCTTAGGAGCTTCATCACATGAAGTTCGATCATTGTCAGACTTAATCGACACATGGAATACATCCTCAAACTCATTTGAAGAGGTATTAGTGTTTCATCTTTAATTGTCCTTTTAGTTCCCGATTTCAGGAGCCTCATTATCTTCTCAAGATTAAATGAGTTCCTTCACTTCATTTTCATTTTGATTCTCAAGACTCTCAATCCTCCAAGAATCACATTCATAGAGATGAGATCTTGTAAGAATCTCAAGGTCATAAAGTAGGTATCCAATACCATCCTTTATTTTCCTAATGAAGTAGCACTCTCTAGTGCTTAATTCCAGCTTACTTGCATGGAATTTTATTAAGGATATATAGTGTAGTCTCTACTACATATATACCCGGGAACTAAGAGGTAATTATGCTAAAAAATCATCATTGATCAAATCATATCACACATGATCTAATTGTATCTCCCTACAACTCTATTGAGTTTAGGTTTACTAGGAGGAGTGAGATCGAAATGATATTCATATCTCCATAAGGTATTCTTTGAATTTTATCTAACAGGTACAAACTACCTAGGTTAGATCAAATTCATTTCATCTTTCTTCAAACGTTGGTTCTAAACCAAAATTGTGAAATCTTTGAACATTTCAAAGGTTTCTCCGGTGAAGAGAAGAAATCTCGTATCATACATAATCATCAGTAGATATCACATATCCATAATGTTTACTATGATATAGATGATCTACATACATCAATATGTATGAGATCTTGAATACGTCGACATCTAACACCATTCCCAGAGAAGGGTGTATTGGACATTTTACTTTGAATAAAATATTCACAAGTATGTAATATTTGAAATTTTAGACATTCTAAAGTTTCATATCTTACTAGTCTATTGATCAAATCAACAGATAAATGTTCAAGGCTTGATGTCAGATCATTGTCAAATGATCTTCATCCTCCTATTGATCTTATAAGGTTTGATTTTCAGTATTAGAAATCTTAATGAACCATTCATTAATTTTCTAATTTTGTGGAGTTCACTAGATGTTAGATTACTATCTGAAATATTTCCATCATGACTCTTTATGATAGTTCTATCTCAAAATTCATGTTTATTTCCAGCATTTAGAAACGAACAATGAGTGTATTATCTAGGTCATAGAGACATTCTCCAAAACTAAGGGCTCTACCACTGAGAATATGAAGTATATCTATCCAACGGAGATTGTTGCAACAATTACAGCAATATCCATGTAGATGACTACTAAACCTTAAGATCAAATTTCGAATCTTCTAATATATATATGCAACCAATTGCAATTGTCATTAGAAGATTGGGATACAATTGTCAGACTTTATCTTATGAAATAAGAAAGTCAGAGTCAATGATTATATGTAGATTATTCTGATGCTCTATCTGAGTCCTTCAGTAAGGATTTTAGACAGACTTGATAGTTGACGACCGGCCAAATGACAGAGGTAAAGGTACAGAAAATTAGGTCGTTGCGACCTCAATCACTCAGCACGTGTCAATCAAGAAGATCAATCACTCAAATCAGATAAAAACAAGCAAGCACAAGAAAGAGCGATCTAGCTATAGGATTAACCTGGTATAGCTCCCAGGGTCGAACACAAGGAGCACAGATTGGCCTTGCGGCCTACGATGTAGTCAATTTCAACTAAAATACAGAGAACATATTTTTGTGGTTTTTATTTGTTTTTATAAATTTTTTAGAATTTTTCAAATAATGAGAAAATTAAAGAATGTAAATACAAGGGAAATTCAACAATTTATTACACACACCAAAAATGATGCAAAAATTCAAGAAAATTTGTTTTTATGTTTTAAATGTTTTTTACTGTTTTTGGTGAATTTTTGGAATTTTTCTAATGAGTAAATTATTTATTAAAAATCAAACAATGCAGAAACACCAAGGTACTGTCCAGCAAGGTTAGAAACTCAAAAATAAAATATTTAAGAGTTTCAATCAACCTTGGAGGTAATTTTCCTGTAATCTATGAAGAATAAGGAAAATTTAGGCACCCTAATTATTGTTTTTGGATTTTTAATTTATTTATTATAATTTTTATGAGTTTTTAGGGGTTTTTCAATTTTTAGGGTTTTTAAGTGATGAAAATTAGCCAAAATTGGCTAGAAAATCAATCAACAAGTAAACTACAGTATCTAATTTTTTTAGAATTTTTGGTGGAGTTTTTATATTTTTTTGGTATTTTTAAAGTCAAATAGTGGCAAAACTATGTGTTTTTGAATTTTTAAAAATAATAAATGAAATCAAAAATGTCCCCAAAAATCATAGAAATTCCTACACCATGGCAGGAGCCATGTGTCAAAATCTCATTGGATTTGGAGGTCGTTTGATATTTTATTCAAAAATAAAGGTGGGGCACTGTGCACAGGGACCTGAGTGCAAATACCCAAAGATCTGGGGGCCTTGGTGCAAAATACCCAGCAAGTCACGCGCTTCGCGCGTGGCTGGGGCACACAGGGACCAAATTGCAATAAAAACCAAGTCCTAGGGCTATTTGATAACTCGTATCAAAAGCCCAGGGGTATGGTTGCAAAATTCCCAATAAATAACGCACATGCGCATAAACAATGCTCACAGGGGTATATATGCAATTATTCAAAAATATTCATGCATTCATTAACACTCCAGATCTACAGGACAAGATGTGTAAAAAGCCCAAAACACACGTGACGACGCACGTGTTCACACACACACAGGGGCATACATGCAATTAAAATAAAGCACAAGGTTCCAAATGCAAATAACCCTTCGTGAAAAAGTTTCTAAAAATGTTTACAGGACTAAACAGGAAATGAAAAACTAAGAGGGGGGCCTACGATATTTACCCCTTTATTTGGCGACGGTTGGATAGACGCCACGTGGAAGATCGGATGGTGGCGATGAGCGGCGCCTTTGACCTTGAGAAGTTTCGCCTGATCGAACGATGGAGGGTCCGCCACGTGGGGATCGAACGGTCCGCGTGCGTGGTGGCCGAACCCTCGGTGAATCAACGGCTGAGATCACGCTGCGGCTGATCTGACGATATCTGTTGCTCCTCGAACGAACGGTTGAGATCTGATCTGGAGCGCCACAGCTGATCTGACGGCGATGGAGGGTCCTCGAAGAACTGCTGGCCGGCGAACTTCGCCGGCCTCGTGAAGGTGTCTCCGCTCTCCTCTGCTGCGCCTGAAGGTCGGAGAAGATCCGGCGTGAAGTTGCGCAGCTGCTACGGGTCTCCAATACCCCGGCCGAGCCCTGGAAAGCTCCGGCGAGGTCGACGGAGAAGAAGCTCCTGGCTTGAAGTTGGGAAGCCTCAGACGCCTCCCTTTGGACCTGCAAAGTGGACAAGAAGCTTCGCGGGTCGAGGGCAAAGTGCCTCGACCCGGTTAGGCGGCGTGAAGGTGGTCTGTGAGTCGGAATGGCGAACTCCGGCGAAGGTGGTCGGCGAAGGAGCTCGATTCCCAGATCCTGTGCGATCTGGGTTGTGTGGAGGGGTGAAGAAGGTGCGGAGAGGTCTGGCGGAGATGATGGCGGTGTCGGAATGGAAGATGGGTGATCGGATTTGGCTGGCGATGGCGGCGGAGCTACGCTAACAGTAACTAAGAAATCGAAATCTACGCTATCCTACGGCCTAAGGATTCTACCTGGGTGGTCGGAGAGACTGGGGAAGAGCAGGGGGTGCTCTTGGTCGTAGCCTCGAGGGTCGTCTCGGCCCGAGGCTCGATGCTCGACGCTGGTGGCGGAGCACGGCGGCGAAGAACGCCGGATCGATGGAAGGGGCACCCTCACCTCACTGCAACAGGGTCAACCTCGAGCTGTCACCTCGGGCTATGCTCTGGAGGTCACGGGAACAAGGATGGCGATCCAAAGATGGGGCGCGGAGGCGGCGGAGGGAAGAATATATATGGTGACAGCGTCGACTAGGGTTGAGGGTGGACGGCTAAGGAAGGCGTGGATTTGATGGCGGAGGATCGGGCGAGGGAGAGGGATGAACGGCGAAGAATCCGGGCGCGAGATATGCGTGGGGGACAGCCTGGAGTCGCGTGGGAAAATCGGCGAAGGAGGCGCGGCACGCATCGTCCAGAATAGGAAGGAGTCCGCGGGGGAGTTGACCGGGGTCAACAGTCCCCCGTGGACCAATCAGGAGCGGCCACGTGTGCCCGAATTTTGTTTATTTAATTTAGGGTAGAAATAGGCCGAATTAAAGAAAACTCAAAACATGAAATATTTTTCTTTTATTTTTTTCTATTTTTTGGTGATTTTTAATTAATTTTTGGAAATAAAAATAGGGTAGCTATATATATAGGTATATGTACACTATATGGGTTTTTATTTTTGATTTTTTTATTTGTTATTTTTATGTGTTTTTATGCTCATTTTGTATTTTATTTATTAACAACATGAAATATGGAATAAAAGAATATTTTTATTTTATTTTTATCACTTATATAAATAAGTGTGAAATAAATAGATATATACATTTATGTACATGGTATTTATACAATGTATTTTTGTATTTTAATTTTGTAATTTTTATTTGATTTTTGTTTTGTTTCTTTTTATTTATTTTATTTACAAAATATATACAAAATATTTACAACATATTTTTGGGTGAGGAAAATATAATTTATTGTATTTACAAAAGTATATACACAAGTGAGCCCTATCTCCCTCTACTTTGGCTTTTATGCGGTCAGGCCCATGCTGAGCCCTCCCTTGGGTTAGGTTGCTCAATATTTATTCTAAATATTTCCCTCTTTTTCTTTTTGCTCTTTATTCTTTTATTTTGTGCACAAAAACATGCTAATTATAGGTTTTTACACAATGCATGCTTTTGGTAATTATTTGTATTTACACATATCTACATGTATTTGCAAAGGTTTTTGTAGCTAAAATAATAGAATAAAGAGTGATGAATGGGTATTCATCACCCCCTATGCTTTAACTTTGCTAGTCCCTTAGCAAACACTTATTTGAAAAAGAAGTGAAAAAGAAAGAAAAAGAAAAAGAAAAAGAGGATGTACATGGATCAAGGTTGACTTATTAAATTTTCCTTCATTAAATTGAAATATGGAGCTTGATCAGATCTTTGGATTATTAATGTGTCGGAACCTTATTTGGACTTAAGCCTAAAACTCAACAGCCTCCAAGTTCCACCAATCTATGGGCAAGACTCCTCAATAAACCAGATCAGAACAAGTCTACATACACAAACTCTAATGACCATGAATCTTTCCATGCAGTGTAAGTGATATGTGGCCCCCCACCTCAGAAGTAACAAAGAAGCAACCTCCCTCAACCTGGTAACTCTAATGCCTCAGTCTAGCAACTCTTTCCTCGAGAAGCGGGGTATTCCCTTCTAAGTTCAAGTGCAACCGGCTCAAGAAGAGGGGGTAGAAGTATAGAGTTTTGGAAGCTTAGCCAGTGTAGCTAAGTCTCCCGCTGCAAGCTTCATGAGATGTAACATGATACCATAAGCTTTTGCTTTTCACTCCGGTGGGGTTATTAAATTTTCAATCCGACCCACCACTTTTTTGGAGTTCTTTTTGCATTTTTTTTTTTCAAGACTTCTGTACACATATCTACATGGTGCAGCATATATAAGAAATTTCTCCTTGAGCCAGTAGACTATCCCTCTTTTGAAGCTTTATTGCAACCCACAGCTTCTGTCTTTAGCTTTCAACACCACTAGACCAAGTTGAGGTGCACTTCCTTCACTATAAGAAGAAGAGAGGTTCCGCCTAGAAGTACTACCCTCATATGCTACCCCAAGCCAAAGGAAACTGCCTCCTCACCACCTCATCCGTGGAGAGCCATGTGTGAAGTGCTGGTGCAAGTTAAGCCATTGTCTCTGAGAGTCATGCGTGTGTTGTTAAGTGCTCTTCTTAGGCTCATCAAGATGACATATGCTCATAGCCTAGTGGACTCAAAGAATTAAGTCCTTATGGACCTGAAAAGCCTTAACCCTAAGTCCTATAAGGTTCCTCTTGAAGTTAAGTGGATTAAGACCTTATTCAAGCTCCATTTCTCAATTTAATTCCAGGCTTAGTTTAAATGTCAACTCTCATCCAGGAAAAACTATATACATATATGTACACAAGATGCTATTTACAAATATTTTACAATCATGCAAAATTTTTGAAAAATGTATTGAAATCATGAATGAATGATGCATGAGGTGCAAGTTTTGCAAAATGATATTTACACACATTTACACAAGATTTTTGCAAACTTTTGATTTTCAAAACATTTTGGAAAAATTTTGTACTATATACATAATTTTGATACAAAATATTTACACAAGCTTTACACAAAAGATTTTTGAAATCATTTTTACAAAAATACTTTATACACTAGCTATGTATGTGCAAGAATAAAAGAGGTTTATGTTCATGAAAAAATTTTTAATTTTTGTGATTTTTAGCCATTTTATTTATTAACACACTCACACAAAGTACGAGTTATGGCTAAAGTATATATGAAATATATACACACCCCCCTATACTTAGCTCGAACGATGTCCTCAGAGTGATCAAGAGCGATGAAGAAGACATAACTCGTGCTTAGCAAAAGGGAAGTGAAAAGGAATGGCTAAGTACAGGAACGAATAAATGAATAGAATGAGAGGAACTCGGTGGTCTCCCCCTATACTTAGGATTAACTAATCCTAAGTATAGAAAGCTGTACATGAAGGGAAAGCCGAGTGAAGAAGAATATACAGATTCTGCCCCCCTATACTTAGGGTAAAATATCCCTAAGTATAGGCAGCAAAAACAAGAGCAGAAAGAATGAAAAGAATACTCGCAGGTCCGACATCCCCCCTATACTTAGGGTAAAGTACACCCTAAGTATAGCATAATCATAAGATGAGAGACGGGATGTGGGACTAAAGAATAGAATGATATGGACAACTGGATCTATACAGGCGGAGGAACAGTGAAAATCAGGCGTGAGATGTAAAGGATGTGAGTCAAAAGACCACATCTCACGCAAAATGAATAGCGGCAATAATAACGTCCCGCGGCTCATGATCTAGAAATGGTTTGAGCCGCTGGCCGTTCACTCGGAAGGTACTCTCAGAAGATAACTCAGATATATCAATGCTACCGTTATCGTGTACCTTTCTGACCAAATAGGGTCCTTTCCATTTGCTCTGTAGCTTCCCTGGAAATAATCTAAGCCTTGCATCAAACAGCCATACTTTCTGTCCAATCTCAAAATGCTTGTGGCTGATATGAGAGTCATGCCACTCTTTGACTTTCTCCTTATACTGTAGGCTGCTTGAGAAAGCTGCATCTCTAAGCTCTTCCAAGGCGGCTAACTCTGCCCTCCTTTGGTCTCCTATACCATCTGGATCCATAAGAATATCTGTGACTGCCCAGAGTGACTTGTGCCTCAGCTCAACTGGTAGGTGACAAGGTTTGCCATAAACGAGGCGAAAGGGAGATGTACCCAATGGAGTCTTGAAAGATGTCCGATATGCCCACAAGACCGAGTCCAAAAGCTGTGACCAATTCTTTCGGTCAGGGCGGACGACTTTCTGCAAAATATTCTTGATCTCCCTATTCGACACCTCAGCTAGACCATTTGTCTGTGGATGGTATGGAGTGGCAACACGATGGTCTATACTGAACTCTCTAGCAAGTGCCTTCACCTGGTCGTTGATGAAATGAGATCCCCCGTCAGAAATCAGAACTCGTGGAACCCCGAACCGCATGATGATGTGCTTCTTCAAAAATCTGCAAACTGTCTTTGCATCTGCGGCTCGGGCGGGGATAGCCTCAACCCAACGACTAACATAATCTACGGCCAACAGAATGTACTCAAATCCCTGACTCTTAGGGAATGGACCCATGAAATCGATGCCCCATGCGTCAAAAACCTCACAGAAATGAATGGGCTGCATCGGCATCATATCACGTTGTCCACAAGTGCCCATCCTCTGACAGTCAGTACACCTCTTCACGAACTCATCAGAGTCCTTGAAGAGTGTAGGCCACCACAAGCCGGATTGGAGCACTTTCTGTGCCGTTCTCCTCCCAGAATGATGTCCTCCTGCCTCAAGCTTGTGGCAGTAAGTGAGGACACTATGATGCTCCTCCTGAGGAATACACCGACGCCAGATGCTATCCCCTCCTTCGTGGTAAAGGATGGGATCCTCCCAGTGGTAGGACTTGGCCTTCGCAAAGAAGGTCTCAAGCTTCTGCTTGGGCCAATCTTGTGGGACTTTCCCAGCAACGAGAAAGTTCACAATATCGGCATACCATGGGAGTGAGGCGATAGCAAGGATCGCCTCATCTGGGAAGGTATCACAAATAGGATCAATCTGCTCAGAATCCTCAGGCTGCTCTAGTCGGGATAAATGGTCCGCCACCACATTCTTGACTCCAGGCTTATCCTTGATCTCAATGTCGAACTCCTGGAGTAGAAGGATCCATCTAGTAAGTCTGGCCTTGGCATCCTTCTTTGACATGAGGTACCTGATGGCGGTGTGATCTGTGTACAAGGTCACTCGGGATCCAATGATATAGGATCTGAATTTATCTAGGGCAAACACTACTGCTAGCATTTCCTTCTCTGTGACCGTGTAATTCCGCTGGGCGGAATCCAATGTGCGGCTAGCATAGTGTATGGCAAATGGCACTCCATCCCTCCTCTGTCCTAGCACGGCCCCTACTGCAAAATCAGAGGCGTCCGTCATGATCTCGAATGGGAGAGACCAATCGGGTGGCTGAAGGACAGGAGCCTCAATAACACATTGCTGGAGAGTTTCAAAGGACGAAAGACACTTGTCATCGACAAGGAACTCGGTGTCTTTCGTCAAGAGGTCAGTCAACGGTCGGGCAATCTTGCTGAAATCATGAATGAATCTCCTGTAAAAACCAACGTGCCCTAGAAATGACCGTAGCTGCTTCAAATTGGACGGCGGTGTGAGTTTTCTGATGACATCGACCTTGGCCGGATCAACCTCCATGCCTCTGTTGGAGATGATGTGGCCAAGCACCGTCCCTTGAGTCACCATGAAGTGACTCTTCTCCCAAGATAGAACCAACCGGGTAGCAATACATCGCTGAAGCACTCGGTCTAGGCAGTCAAGACAGGAATCGAATCCGTCGCCGTAAACCGAGAAGTCGTCCATGAAGACCTCTAAACACTCCCCTACCATGTCCGAAAATATTGACAGCATGCATCTCTGAAAAGTCGCAGGGGCGTTACATAGCCCAAATGGCATGCGTCGAAAGGCGTAGGTACCGAAGGGACAGGTAAAGGTGGTCTTCTCCTGATCCTCAGGAGCGATGGCCACCTGATTGTAGCCAGAGTACCCATCCAGGAAGCAGTAATGGCTTTTCCCTGCCAGTCTCTCAATGATCTGATCTATAAAGGGCAGGGGGAAATGGTCCTTCTTGGTGGCCTGGTTGAGTCTCCTGTAGTCAACGCAGACCCGCCAAGAGGTGGGTACTCGTGTAGCGATCTCCTCTCCCGACTCACTGATCACAGTCGTGATGCCCGTCTTCTTGGGCACCACATGCAAGGGGCTGACCCACTTGGAGTCGGAAATGGGATAAATAAAATCTGCACTCCACCATTTTGATATTTCCTTCATAACAACCTCTCTTAGGTTGGGGTTCAGTCGCCGCTGGAACTCACGCGACGGCTTCGCCCCTTCCTCGAGATAGATATGGTGGGAGCACAATGATGGACTAATCCCATGGAGATCTGCTACGCTCCATCCAATTGCCTTGCGGTTCTTTTCAAGAACCTCCATCAGACGGGATTCTTGTTCTCCAGTCAAATCAGCAGAGATGATGACTGGGTACATCTCAGACTCTCCCGCAAGGAATCGATACTTCAGCGAAGTAGGGAGCGGCTTTAGCTCTGGACAACTGGTTGCTGGCAAATCTGGCTTCTGAAGAAGATGTGTGTATGCAGACAATTCTGCCAAATTTGCCTGGGAAAATGATAAAGAACTCTCACAAACTGGATCTGGAGAAGGCGGGTCCTCTACATTGTCTCGGATCTGTTCTGCCTCTACCTCCTCCTCATCTATAGGCTCAGGTGGATCCAGATCTGGCATCTGATCATCACAATCGGCCCAATCATATTCTGAATCCGAGGGATCTACATCAGACTCGGTGGCATCAGTACCACCGGAGAACAAGGTGGCATCAGCACCACCATAGAGCAGGGTGGCCTCAGTACCACCATCACTAGAAATCGTGTCGCGATCAAGGTCCGACTCTGCTGACTCAATAGTATCCTGAACCAAGGCTGTGCTCTCCAGACTATCCTCTGCTATCATCTCTGCATCAGCTGTATCTGAATATGAGAGGATGGTCTGTGCTGCAGGATCTGCCCAAACTGCCTCATCATCTGTGATCACAAAATCACAGTCCTGGTGGATGTCCGGCTCTACGTCTGTCAGCTGCTCTGAATCTGTACTGCCATGTGAGCGGGATCTAGCTCTGGCTCTGTGGTCCTTAACCGTCTCTATTTGTATACTCTCGCCCTGGACGCGAAAGAATACCTTCCCGCTGTCATGGTCAGTCACTGCCTTGGCTGTGGCCAAGAACGGGCGACCGAGGATGATGGGGGAATCGGTCAACGAGTCAGGGGTCTCCATGTCCAGTACGACAAAATCCACGGGGAATTGCAAACCCTGAATCGTGACGACAACGTCTCGCAACAACCCCTTTGGCCTCTTGACAGACCGATCAGCAAATTGAAGGTATGTCCTGCTCTGTCTAAGAGTGCCCAACTCTACGTGGTCGAGAAGGGCTGCCGGAAGAAGGTTGATCGACGATCCGCTATCTAAGAGAGTACAGTTGAACCTCTGCTCACTAATCTGACATCTGACATACGGGGCCCCTAAATCTGGCCTCTTAGTCGGCAGATGGTTCTGGATCGCGTAACACGTGGCTTTGGTCAACACATGAATTTCTGCGGTCTTGTTCCTCTTCGTCCTTCTGACTGTGGTCTTATCTCTCAAGGATCGCTGAAGAAGAGGGATGTGTTGCAAAGCCTCATTGAGGGTCAGCTGGATGTGAAATCGGTCTATCATGCTCTGGCTGAACTCCTCCTGCTCTCTCTTTTTTGGATCTTTTTCTTTTTTCTTCCCCTTCCCCAACTCAAGGGCTCTAGGAAAGGGGATCACAGGGTCCTTCTCAGATGAAGGACTAGGAATAGGCCTAGACGGTTCGATAACCGGATCCTCACAGACATCATTCACCACAGTGGGATCAGAAGAAATTAAACCTTTTCCTTTATTCAAAGTAAAGTTCTGAGATACATTCATGCGAGGAAAGACAACATTTCTATCAGAATGAATGTTGGTGGCGTCAGTACCACCTCTAGCTGGCTCTACAACTAGACGTCTTGCGGCCTCAGTACCGCGGGCTGGCTCGGCTCTGCTGGTGGCGTCAGTACCACCTCCTCTATGTGGTGAAATGGCGGCCTCAGTACCGCCGGTGGAATCAGCATCTCGGGTGGCCTCAGTACCACCGTCATCATGATGTGCGGCTTCAGTACCGCTCTCCTCTTCCTCATCTGGTGCTCTAGATAAATCCTCGCGTGGTCGCTCAGATGAGGCGCCGCCTGCTGGTCTTCTACCGCTCCTAAGTGTGACAAAATCAGCATCAAATAAATCCGAAGATGTATCATCAAATGGGTCACTAGGAGTGGCAAATTCAGTGTGAATTACCTGCTCAGATTTCCTCTTCAAGTTATTCGGATTAGGCTCGATCTGTGCAGGGATGGCGGCTTTCCCTCTCATCAGGTCCCGCATCTCCTGGCGGAACTCGTCCATCTCCCGTCTAAATGTAGCCTGCTGCTCTGTGAAGAGGCGGGCTAAATCATCCATGGCGGGGCTCTCATGGGAGCCTGACGGGTTGCCTCTCTGGTAATGAGGCTGCTGGACCTGCTGCTGCTGTGGCTGAGAAGGGTAAGAGGAAGGATGCTGCTGCTGGTGAGCTTGCTGCTCACGTCTCCAATTCTGTCCCTGCTGCTGGTAGGGACGAGGTACGAAGGATGATGGCTGATGTGGCTGATATGCTGGGAGCTGCTGGTGATCTCTCTGCTGGGAGTACTGCCCTCCCTGACCGGCTGGCTGCTGTTGGGACTGGTTACCCCCATTCCCCCACCTGAATCCGGGATGGTCTCGTCGGATTCCAGGTTGAGGACGGTCATACCAAATCCCGTTGACATCCATCAACGGCTCAGCATCAAAGCGGTCTGGTGGCAGTGCTGCCAGAGGCTGATCCGGCTGATATACCACCATCTGTAAGTCTGGAGATGGTGGTGACTGGTAAGAGGGCTGCTGCTGCTGGTACGGCTCCGCCTGTACAAGGTGAACTTGTCTAGGCTGCTGCAAGGAGCTGGAGCGCTGGGACGAGCTGCGGCTGCCGCCGGAATCGCCTCGCGACAGAAGACGGGGCTGAGGAGCCGTCTGTGCCTCCTGAAGACACAAGAGCTGGGTCTTCATGTCGCTCAGAGTTTGTGCCATTTGCTCCATCTGAGTTATGCCCTGGCACTGCTTCTTCTCTATGATTTCCATGCGGTCCAACTTCTCGCTGATAATCCCCATGTCCGCAGTGGCTGACTCTGCCTGTGCGGCCGCAACTGTGGACGAACTGGATGGACCTGCATCAACCCGTGCTATCCGCTGATACTGCACGGGTCCTGGCGGCTGCTGAGATCTCTGAGTGTACAACCGAGTCTGGGACATCACCATGTAATTTTCTGCCATCTCTTCGTAGATGGCCCAGACTTGGTTGTGGTCCTTGGCAAAGTAGGACCCGCCGCAAGAAGCATTCACCAGACCCTGAAGCTCTGGTGTCATCCCACTAAAGAAGCTCTGAACTAGGTTCGGCTTCGAGATGTCGTGGTGTGGGCATCTATCCAGAAGCTCTCTGAACCTCTCCCATGCTTCGTGAAATTGCTCATTAGGGAGCATGGAGAAGTTGTTGATCAGGGCCCTCGCTGCATTCGTCCGCCCGAGTGGATAGTACTTGTTCAAGTACTCGGTGCGGAGCTGATCCCAGGTGTAAACAAACTTCCCTAGATGTTTCAGCCAGGCGGCTGCTCTATCTGCCAGTGAAAAAGGTAAGGCCATCATTCGAATCGTATCTTGGTCCACATGACGGTCGTGGACAGTACTGCAGATCATCAAAAACTCCTGGAGATGGAGATGGGGTTCCTCAGTGGCAAGTCCATGAAAGTGAGGAAGCATCTGCAAGGTGTTCGGAGGGAACTTGAAATCCCCCACGATAGCAGGTACCACCACCCAATGATGCATCAGTGTAGATCCGGGGTTGTGTAGTTCCCGCATCGTTCTCGGTGGTCCTCCTCCGGCGGCGGCTGCCGCTGCGGCAGCTGCTGCTGCTGCGGCTGCTGCCTCTGCATCAGCGTCAGGAATGTCCTCGGGCTCGCTCGGCTCGTCTCGCTCTCTTCGGAGTCGCTCCATCTCCCTTCTCATCTCAATCATGAAAGCCCCCTGATCGCGTAACTGTTGCTGAACTGTCTCTAGTGATGCGATCAGGGTGGAGTTGATCGCCCCCTGGTCTAAGACAAAATGTTCGGGCTGGCGATCGTCTGAACTGCCGGCTCCGGCCATAGTGACGTCTGCAAAATCAGATGAGTCCAACTCAGGTTCTGTCAAATTAATTCGTCTTTCCTCGGGCTCATGTCTCTCAGTAGCAAAAGAAAGGGGATCGAGGGGGAACAGGGTGGAATCGAACTCGGGTCCGGAGAGCTGGTCTTGACTCTCACGGGCCAACCTAGATGATGGAGTCGACGCGCCTGAAAGCGGTGCAGCCAGAGGCTGCCTAAGAGATCGTCTACCCATCATCTTGATCTGGCGAGTAAGGCGGATGGGATCTGGAGAAAATATGATCGCAAAGCAAACCCCTTGTTCACCAACTCAACACAATCTGAAGACCGTGAAAGCTCGGTCAATTTATCTTGTCAGTTTTATTTGGTGAACACACAAGATATCAGAGCGATTACGTGACCTGCTGGGATACCCGATACTCTCTCAACCGACTGTCCCATACAGAAGAGTCGGTAATCAGTCGAGATGAGCACCGGAGGGCTTTACCTAGTGTTCGGGTCACTCTCTCGCACAATCAAACCAAACAATGAGGGGGTTGCTCTCCCCAAGACAAATTTTTAATGTGAGTGTCTTTTAGGGTCAATAATGTTATCCAGTCCCAATTTTTATTGTTTTTCTTTTTAATTTTTTTCAAAATAAATACAAGCGGCCTAACGGTTTTTCCGATTCTCCTGATGATTAAGCCAAAAACAGAGGGAGAGAACGAAAAAGCCGATGCGCGAAGAAATCAATGATGCATGCAGAGAAAGAAATGCGTACCTTGTCTCCAGCACTCTACATGCAAGTGATCCGCGCAGAATTTAAATACAGAATTAAACTACCTAAATGATGCAATGAGGAAAAACCGAGTCCTAGCTGAGCAATTTCTATTGAACGTGAAGAACAATAGTTAGCCAACCGAATCGAGTCCGGAGTCCGATCTTGGGAGTCACTCGGTGCCCGCCACAACGGGTCCTGCCAGCGCTGTATGTGACTCCTCACGGCACGTGGTCTCAAATCCAATTAAACTAACTTTTTCAGTGAATTTTATCAAGGTCCAATTACGTTCTATAGGAACAGATATTCTATTAAGTGTTGGGCCTTAGATATTTACGTCACAATCAACAGAAATTCCTAAATCTAGGGGCTCGAGAAAACCGCGTAAACACCGGAAAAGGCAGCTAGCTATCAAAACCACGATAAAAGCCGCGAAAATCCGAATGGGTCCCCCGAGCACACCGGTGCTCGGCGAAACAGACCCGCTAAGTTACAAATGTCCACAAGTCCAGAGTTTGAGTCCTAAATTATTACAAAAATATTGTTCTCTCTCTCTCTCTCTAAATAGAAAATCTCTTCTCCTCTCTCTCTTCCTCCTGCGCTTCTTCCCGTGCGGATCCTCAAAATAGTAACTCCAAGCAGTCCAAGCAGTACCTCGCACAAAAATTAGAAAGAGAGAGAGTGTCAGAAAACAGTTATAATGTAGAGAGACAATATGGAAAAATGACTACAAAGCCGTGCTCCCCGGCAACGGCGCCATTCTGACGACCGGCCAAATGACAGAGGTAAAGGTACAGAAAATTAGGTCGTTGCGACCTCAATCACTCAGCACGTGTCAATCAAGAAGATCAATCACTCAAATCAGATAAAAACAAGCAAGCACAAGAAAGAGCGATCTAGCTATAGGATTAACCTGGTATAGCTCCCAGGGTCGAACACAAGGAGCACAGATTGGCCTTGCGGCCTACGATGTAGTCAATTTCAACTAAAACACAGAGAACATATTTTTGTGGTTTTTATTTGTTTTTATAAATTTTTTAGAATTTTTCAAATAATGAGAAAATTAAAGAATGTAAATACAAGGGAAATTCAACAATTTATTACACACACCAAAAATGATGCAAAAATTCAAGAAAATTTGTTTTTATGTTTTAAATGTTTTTTACTGTTTTTGGTGAATTTTTGGAATTTTTCTAATGAGTAAATTATTTATTAAAATCAAACAATGCAGAAACACCAAGGTACTGTCCAGCAAGGTTAGAAACTCAAAAATAAAATATTTAAGAGTTTCAATCAACCTTGGAGGTAATTTTCCTGTAATCTATGAAGAATAAGGAAAATTTAGGCACCCTAATTATTGTTTTTGGATTTTTAATTTATTTATTATAATTTTTATGAGTTTTTAGGGGTTTTTCAATTTTTAGGGTTTTTAAGTGATGAAAATTAGCCAAAATTGGCTAGAAAATCAATCAACAAGTTTTTTAGAATTTTTGGTGGAGTTTTTATATTTTTTGGTATTTTTAAAGTCAAACAGTGGCAAAACTATGTGTTTTTGAATTTTTAAAAATAATAAATGAAATAAAAAATGTCCCCAAAAATCATAGAAATTCCTACACCATGGCAGGAGCCATGTGTCAAAATCTCATTGGATTTGGAGGTCGTTTGATATTTTATTCAAAAATAAAGGTGGGGCACTGTGCACAGGGACCTGAGTGCAAATACCCAAAGATCTGGGGGCCTTGGTGCAAAATACCCAGCAAGTCACGCGCTTCGCGCGTGGCTGGGGCACACAGGGACCAAATTGCAATAAAAACCAAGTCCTAGGGCTATTTGATAACTCGTATCAAAAGCCCAGGGGTATGGTTGCAAAATTCCCAATAAATAACGCACATGCGCATAAACAATGCTCACAGGGGTATATATGCAATTATTCAAAAATATTCATGCATTCATTAACACTCCAGATCTACAGGACAAGATGTGTAAAAAGCCCAAAACACACGTGACGACGCACGTGTTCACACACACACAGGGGCATACATGCAATTAAAATAAAGCACAAGGTTCCAAATGCAAATAACCCTTCGTGAAAAAGTTTCTAAAAATGTTTACAGGACTAAACAGGAAATGAAAAACTAAGAGGGGGGCCTACGATATTTACCCCTTTATTTGGCGACGGTTGGATAGACGCCACGTGGAAGATCGGATGGTGGCGATGAGCGGCGCCTTTGACCTTGAGAAGTTTCGCCTGATCGAACGATGGAGGGTCCGCCACGTGGGGATCGAACGGTCCGCGTGCGTGGTGGCCGAACCCTCGGTGAATCAACGGCTGAGATCACGCTGCGGCTGATCTGACGATATCTGCTGCTCCTCGAACGAACGGTTGAGATCTGATCTGGAGCGCCACGGCTGATCTGACGGCGATGGAGGGTCCTCGAAGAACTGCTGGCCGGCGAACTTCGCCGGCCTCGTGAAGGTGTCTCCGCTCTCCTCTGCTGCGCCTGAAGGTCGGAGAAGATCCGGCGTGAAGTTGCGCAGCTGCTACGGGTCTCCAATACCCCGGCCGAGCCCTGGAAAGCTCCGGCGAGGTCGACGGAGAAGAAGCTCCTGGCTTGAAGTTGGGAAGCCTCAGACGCCTCCCTTTGGACCTGCAAAGTGGACAAGAAGCTTCGCGGGTCGAGGGCAAAGTGCCTCGACCCGGTTAGGCGGCGTGAAGGTGGTCTGTGAGTCGGAATGGCGAACTCCGGCGAAGGTGGTCGGCGGAGGAGCTCGATTCCCAGATCCTGTGCGATCTGGGTTGTGTGGAGGGGTGAAGAAGGTGCGGAGAGGTCTGGCGGAGATGATGGCGGTGTCGGAATGGAAGATGGGTGATCGGATTTGGCTGGCGATGGCGGCGGAGCTACGCTAACAGTAACTAAGAAATCGAAATCTACGCTATCCTACGGCCTAAGGATTCTACCTGGGTGGTCGGAGAGACTGGGGAAGAGCAGGGGGTGCTCTTGGTCGTAGCCTCGAGGGTCGTCTCGGCCCGAGGCTCGATGCTCGACGCTGGTGGCGGAGCACGGCGGCGAAGAACGCCGGATCGATGGAAGGGGCACCCTCACCTCACTGCAACAGGGTCAACCTCGAGCTGTCACCTCGGGCTATGCTCTGGAGGTCACGGGAACAAGGATGGCGATCCAAAGATGGGGCGCGGAGGCGGCGGAGGGAAGAATATATATGGTGACAGCGTCGACTAGGGTTGAGGGTGGACGGCTAAGGAAGGCGTGGATTTGATGGCGGAGGATCGGGCGAGGGAGAGGGATGAACGGCGAAGAATCCGGGCGCGAGATATGCGTGGGGGACAGCCTGGAGTCGCGTGGGAAAATCGGCGAAGGAGGCGCGGCACGCATCGTCCAGAATAGGAAGGAGTCCGCGGGGGAGTTGACCGGGGTCAACAGTCCCCCGTGGACCAATCAGGAGCGGCCACGTGTGCCCGAATTTTGTTTATTTAATTTAGGGTAGAAATAGGCCGAATTAAAGAAAACTCAAAACATGAAATATTTTTCTTTTATTTTTTTCTATTTTTTGGTGATTTTTAATTAATTTTTGGAAATAAAAATAGGGTAGCTATATATATAGGTATATGTACACTATATGGGTTTTTATTTTTGATTTTTTTATTTGTTATTTTTATGTGTTTTTATGCTCATTTTGTATTTTATTTATTAACAACATGAAATATGGAATAAAAGAATATTTTTATTTTATTTTTATCACTTATATAAATAAGTGTGAAATAAATAGATATATACATTTATGTACATGGTATTTATACAATCTATTTTTGTATTTTAATTTTGTAATTTTTATTTGATTTTTGTTTTGTTTCTTTTTATTTATTTTATTTACAAAATATATACAAAATATTTACAACATATTTTTGGGTGAGGAAAATATAATTTATTGTATTTACAAAAGTATATACACAAGTGAGCCCTATCTCCCTCTACTTTGGCTTTTATGCGGTCAGGCCCATGCTGAGCCCTCCCTTGGGTTAGGTTGCTCAATATTTATTCTAAATATTTCCCTCTTTTTCTTTTTGCTCTTTATTCTTTTATTTTGTGCACAAAAACATGCTAATTATAGGTTTTTACACAATGCATGCTTTTGGTAATTATTTGTATTTACACATATCTACATGTATTTGCAAAGGTTTTTGTAGCTAAAATAATAGAATAAAGAGTGATGAATGGGTATTCATCAATAGTCATACTATCAACACATCAACTTATTGCAGTATTGGCATTCATCAAACTCTTTGGATGCCATATGGAAGTCACAGAAGTACAATCAACTCTTTGACTTTCCTTCTCACATGGGTCCAACTCATGCTTCCACTATGCTCTCTTCATTTATAAACAACCATTGCTTAAGACTAAGGATCTCTTATGTTAAATTCAAAAGAATTAAATGTAAGAGCATTTCAACATTTATACATGCGTCATTAAATTCATACAATATGAATATCATGAAGCTTCATGAATGACTTGAGTATAGATAGTAGAATGATGACACTCATCATATCTACATACATCTCAACTCTTAGAGACTTAGGTTCAGGTAGGTATTCAAACATTTTGAATACATCATCTCTTTCGAGCCACCATTCTACATAATGCAGAGAACCATGTCATTCATGATTAAATGTCTAGAGCACATATGTATGCCAAAATATCTTCTTTTATTTTATAAGGATTATTCGATAATTACGATCACCATCGACATGTCACTTCCAAAGTACACTGGATGAAAGATCAAGACTATAGAGACATACAAACCCTAAGGTGATGTCTTATTGTCTTATTTAATTGTCATACCTCATTATGTTGAGGAATCTTGCACAATGCAACCACATACATTATGTGTTCAATTGCAAGTACAATCTCTGGATCATGAGTCCAATCCATGATATTTTACTGGTTATTATTGAGTATAATATTGAGTGGGTTTGATGAAGGATTATCTGAAATAAGAAATTTGCATAAGTGTATGTATATTATATATACATATTTTACTTTGATTTAGGAAATTTTATATCAAAGTTGTCTTGCCTTTTCAACACCGAAAGTTCATTCTCTTAATCACTTTCAATGTAAGAGATGTACTTACCATTATATCTCAAGCAAGATCTAGGATCTCCTTTCCTATCTTCGTCACATCCCAATAAGATGAGAACCTGCGACTCCGATAAAAAGAATCGGGAACACATTCCGCCTTGCAAGTCCAACTTGCATCTCCCAATTCAGTCTTTAACACTCGGGCCCATCACCCCTAAGATGATGTTGACCCGTTGTTAATTGAACCAACCATCAACAGGCTTAATACTCGCTATACGCAATCCAATATCGCCCCAATAATATGAGGACCCGATATTGGGGTCACTACATATACGGCCTTACTCTTTCAAGAAGCAAAGAACCCGATCCATATAAATCATATACAGGATCTGTCACTTCGGACATGCGTCTCCTATACACAACATCTGGCAACAGAATCCTTTGCCTTGACGGGAGACCATGGATGCCACTTATGTGATCCTCCACCTCATATTCAAATTGTAATAATTAATTATCGTGAATCATATTCACATAATTAATTCTTTCAAGGGAAATACACATCTATTCATAATAGAGTATTTATTGGATATAATTAACTTTATCACATTAAATTAATCATCAATCCAATTATCAATCAACAAACTTGATTATTACTTGAATAGTAGGTATCATCTCAAAGTATGTATTATTTGAATTTTAATAATTAGAAAAATACACTTTGACTTTCTCCGGCATTATCGAGTCCCTACCCGTTGTCATGGCCAATACTGACGAGAGTGGGACGGACCACATACGTTGCAACCCGCGACCCCAATGCTCTCCGACTAGGCACCATATCCACCTCAGGAAAGGATAATACCAGATAGATCATCATGTACTTTGAGATGCTCATCGATTTTTCAACCGAAATTATACCATATAATATACATCAAAACAATTTTGATTATATTATAAGGAGATTTGCTAAACAAATCCCCAATTCTATTCAAGTAAGAGGGTTTTTCATGTAAAAGTTGTCCTACACCTATTGTACGATATACTAAGGTTTTTCATGAAATCAATGTTTGTTGATGAATTCATATCAACCAATGATCAAGATCAATTATCTTATCATCATGGTTAGGCAAATGTCATTCAATGACATAATTATCTCTTTAAATATTTCACAAATATTTAACACTAATTATTTCAGAAAATTAACAATTAATGTTCATCATCATATTTGAATGACTTATCACAAGGTTCGTGATCAAAAGATGTCAATTTCCAGCAGTGACCCCCAATCACTAAAATTAACTTATCTTGATCAATTTAAATCCAAAAATTACAAAATCAGTTTCCTAAGATTGCCAATTTGATTTATTAAAGAACCCAAGTGATAATTAACGCATTTCGAGGTGGATCAAAACAGTAATTAACTCATTAATCACGTTTAGATCCGCAGTTCCCGCAACAGCGAATACATGCATATTCAAAAGGCCATATCTTGAGCAAATGAAATTCAAATTTCGTAAAATCAGATCCTATAATTTCCTTATTTAATGGGAAAAAATCCAATTGCAATTTTTGTGTTTAAACTATTTAAACAGAGCCGAAAAATTCAATTAAACATAGGTGCGAAAATTGAAATGCGACAAAACTTTCGGGACCCTTTCAAACCCGAGTCATCCTAGGTCTATGGATCATATCCAAAACCTTATTCAACCTGTCTTTGATACCACTTGAAGGATATTGAGAATCCTCAAGCGCATCACCGAAGCGTGTCGATCGCATCGTATGCAATCGGGGCAACTAGTCGCTGGATGCGGCGAAAATTAAAAATTTTAAATTAAGTGACGAAACCACATGATCACGAGAACATTTCTTGGATCGTTTCATCAAACCACAAAGCATAAGGAATAACTTTTGGAGTGTGGTTGTAATCGTGAGATCCCAAACATGAGATCCTCCTGTCTTAAGTCCGATCCACGAAGAATGCACTTGCGGGCGCGATGATGAGACGCGAACCTCCCGCAATCCTCGATAAAGATCCAAGAAAACGAATCCCCTGATTTCGTCCAACGAAATCCATCATCTTCCTTTAGAGCAAGCAGTCCCAAAGAAGAAGGAGATTGTCGAGTCGTCGAAGGTGAAGGCGTGAGAGGCTCTCCTTCTCAACACAAAGTGGACGGCCACTTCTTGGAGAAGAGAAAGAGAGAGGGCGAGAATGAGAGAGAGAGAGAGAGTAGTAGTAGTAGGCTTCAACAACTCTAAATTATGTACCTTGAAAAGCTAGGTTAGCCCTCCTTTTATATTAGTTTAGGATCCAATGGATCTCAATCCATGGGACAAATAGATCCAACAGCTATGGTGATCTATGTATTTATCAATGGTCATGATTGTTATTGGCTAAAAACCAACAACATTAATTTATATTTAAATTAAATATATGTTGCAACATTATCAACATAATTTAATTTAACAAATAAATCAATAAAATAAGATAATAGGATAATAACAAAAAAGGATGATAATTTACCCCCAAAAGATGGGGCGTCACCCAGACCAAGTCATGGGTGACGCCACCTCATCTTGGTGGTGTTTTATCCATCTTTTTTATTTAATCCTATTATATCTTATTTATTTTGCAATATTATCCACTAAATTAATTTCCAATTAATTAATGTATATTTATTGCAGAATTATCCACCAAATTAATTCCCAATAATTTGTGAATATTTCAGTCATGCCATTGAAAAATATGTGAATCATATTCACAGCCCAAACTAATTTGTAAGTTACATTTCCAATTAATTGCTTAATGTGAACCCAATTTACATTAACAATTAACAAATGTTATTTACAAAGGTGCTCTCTCTAATATATTATAAATCACATTAATAATATATTCTCAGATATTATGGATAGCACTATCTACAATTTGCATTTCCTTGATAATTAAATCCCATCTAATTATCTTGGATAATCATTCTCTTAATATGAATAATATTCATATTATTCTTGATAATTAAATCTCATTTAATTATCTCGGATAATTTTTATCGCAATATGAATCTCATTCATATTATGCTTGATAAATAAATCTCATTTAATCATCAAGTCCTTCTTGCTTGGATATGTAATTCATCAAATCAATTATTCTTGACCCCTTCAAGAATAATGTGCTTTCTCCGCAGATACTTGGAGATAAGGACAGGGCGATTACATTATTCCACGTATAGTGACTTGGATGTTGAGATCTCATCTCAAATCCAGATCTTACGATCCTCCCATAGATGCTTGATTAAATCAAGACCACAAATCTAATATTCTCATTGCATCTAAATCTCATTCAGACCAATGTCCAACACTTGGACCAAGATCAGATTGCTTCTCTACTGAGAGGAGTCACTAAAATTCATACATGTTTCATCACTCCCTCATAAATAGAAGCGTCATGGTTATACAATCGTTTATGATCACATCACCCTCAGGTATTCCCTGTACCTGTACATCATGCATACTGGAAGACCTATGATCAACCCGAAGATCAAGATCAATTTTATATTGTCTTCTTCAGGGTTTTTATCAATAAGTTTCTCATTTGATCATTGGGATTTGGTATAGATCATATAATTTCCAGAAGCATATATTATACCTAGGCCTTGATCATATACTTTCCAAAAGTATATATCAAACCTACAAATTCAGTCATGCTTCCAAAGCGAGACGACTGTGCACGGAATTTGATTCTTCCCAATATCTCATGAGTGAGCTCATGTATTCCGGTTCAGTAGTGAACCTGTATGATCCCTTTGAGAGATCGTATTACTCATATGCCCTTATATGCACACCAACGCGCCGGTGTATAGACATTGGTTTGGTCATCAACCTATTGGTCTGCCAAATGTACATACTCAGACATATAGTAACACATGTCTCTGGTCAGAGGATGCGTGCCTATATCATGATAGCATACGACATAGGACTTTGGTTATCTCGATCTTGTTAAGTCAACTCTTTGACCTGACTAATCTGACACCTCCGAATCTCTATTCCTATGCAGAGGACCTGCATCAAGAGGTCGGTCATATATCAGCCTATGTGAGAAAGGATTGCAATCTCCTAATCAGGCAGGAGATCACATCTTAACAATCATTTGACGGTGCTTGATGAGTCCTCAATCTAACTCTTTAGATATTCATCCAAGCACCAGCTTCTATGATTCAATAATTGAATCAACAGCTGTATGATCATTAAGATAGCCATGGTACCTGACCCTAATTGTACTAAGGGACCTATTATGCAAATTAATTATTCTTCATTTCAGATCAGGGAATGATATTTGCAATAACATTTATTACATAATGGCTTGCCGTGGGCTCGCATGTCCAACATTCCTCGCATCTTCAACCCTTCGATCACAGGACGAATCCCATCTCAAACATCCATTTGCGCTCACCTATCCTGGAGACACATGGTGCAATCTCATTCATCGATCAGGGTCTCCACAGAACTAATCTGAGCTACATTCGCACGCCCACCTCTCAGCCGTTGGATCACGAGATCCAACAACCAAGAGGTAGTCGTCTTCCTGCAGCCACGTCTTCACCCATGTCACCCACCTCACGCACATCTCACCCCCTTTCTTTTTCCACTACCTCCCAGCTGCTCTCTCCACCAACAGAGCTCCCCACGACTAAGTCCATTCATCACTCAACCTTACGGGATTCATGGATCGCCACTACCCCTCTCTCTAGCTCCATAACCTCCACAGAAGTCACACTGCCACTCATCAAAATCACCACCTCGTCCCTAGATATATTGCACCTTCGTCCACCTTTACAAGGGGCGAGGCCCAGCCCTCCTCCACCTCCTTGTGACTGGGGGAGGCTCAATTGTAGGCGTGAAAACTACCATCTACCTTCAGTGAGGCCCACAGCTTTCAAGGCTGCATCACGGAGCTCCGCCTCCGCTCGAGGTACTCCAACTGGCTGATGGAGTTCAGCGAAGACCCAGGGTTCGCCTCAAACCCAGCTGCCGATGACTGCCATTGGACAGATAAGTCCTTCGATCTCCTTTTGCTTTTCTCTTTAATTTCTCTTAATGTATTAGGCTCGACCCGTCATCTTCACTTTCCATTACCATCGATTAAACTTCATCACTCCTCCCTCATTAACGCACGACCTTCGCTCACCCCTTCTCTCTCCCGTAACCTCAATCCACTTCGACTCATCTGTTCCGCCCTTCAAGACAAAGGAGCACTGGGCCTTCACCGTCTCCATCCGCTTAGGCTCTCATTTTGCCTCACTCTCACCCACTTACTTCACACACACGCTTCAGTTATTGGTCCACCAACATTGTAGGTCTTCTTCCTCAATGGCTGGAGTTGACGCCGGAGCATCTTCAAGTGACATTGTCTCTGGCGTACGAGAATCGATAGCCTTCCTTAGGTGCTCTAGCATCTTCCCCGAGCTTGAATGATAGTTGATGCACCTCCAGCAACCACCAAAAAGCAACCAAATAAGCGGAAGGTGTTGTTGGGGCTAGGAGGATGTCGTCAGAGCCTAGCATGGCCTGCCGTAGGAGGCAGCGACTAGGAGGAACCCGCGAAGCAGCATTTAACCACCGTTCGATCTCAATGATCAGACAACCCTCATCCAGCCACATGTCAGAGCTAGGTGGTTGCACCCAGACCTCGAGAATTGGAGCTCCAAGCCATAACCGAGCCATCTCTGAGCCTCCGCCGAGCCAGCATTAACCTATGATCCTCCCCTGAGCCTGCGTTGGAAGCCGAACCACACCCCCACATGCTCGGTCACGTGCGATCAGGGTTAATTGTAGGGAGGCCCTTCGGAACTTCTTCAAAGTGTAAATAGGTCCTGCCATCACATACCACGCACGTGCGCTTGGGGTATTTTGCATTTAAACACTTGCAGATTTTAATAATTGCAAATATACCCTCGCACATGTGGATAAATATCAGGGAAGGTTTTGTGACTATTGTTTTTTTATTTTAGTCTTTCCAGGGACTTGTTTGCTAGTTATATTTCATGATGTCTTGCGATTATGCCCTTGGTTTCCTTCGTTAATAACTTGAGCATGCAAACTCTATTTTAATTGATTTTAGTCTCATTTTAAAGCTAGCTTAATTCTCTTTCTAATGGCATAGGCTGATCTCTGTTTTGACACTCTCATTGTTGATGCATTATTTTAATAGCCAAATGTCTCTTATGTAGTATTTTTATGCCTTGCCTGAATTAATCGATAAGCTTGCTTTATGACTTGAGCTCGAAATTGACTGATGTTTATGCCTTAGATATTATGTCTGCTTCGGGCATTTTCGCATCATTATAACATTACACCTCTTTGCATTTATCGCATGTTGAAAATCAAATAAAAATAGCAAATCTTCATGTTTGTTTATGCATTATGTTGTGTCTTTATGAATTTATTGACCTACGGATTGTTAATTCAGTACTTAGTTCAAATAATTAGAGTCTATGTATACGCTTAAGAGGCTTGTGTCCCTGATGTTCAACCTTGGGCTTGCCCAAGCAAAATATAAATCGATCGCTTGCTTTGTGTTAATTGATGCATTATTCAAGTGGCTTTTGATTAACTTGATTTTATCCGACTACAAGGAAAGTGGTTAATTCTGCATTATTAAGAGGGTAAAATTTAGGTTTGTCGTGGAGAGGGTTGGTGGAGCTTTGGTGAAGGCAGAGGATGGGAGTTCCGACCAACTAGATCTGTGCAGGATCAAGGGACTAAAAATGAGGAAATGTAAAGAACTTAATGAGGATTGAGAGTACGAACAAAGGGAGTCAGAACAATGTTAGGTTATGATGAGTTTGGTACCGGATCTTAAGGCTCCGATGACTTTTATTCCTATAATTACCCTAAATTATATGCTAACTGATGAAATTAAATACTAAATTAGACTAAGGAATTAAAAGGCAATTAAACCAACCATACCTAGCAGCTCAACAAGCTCGGAAGCTCGGAAGCTCGGAGCAAGAAAGGCATCACCGGAGGTAGTCCTGCGGCACGTGGATTGCCTCCTACATTGCTTTATCCATGCCAAGAAGTTATGGATCGAAACCTAATGCCATCTGGATCTTGACCATGGGTTTCTAATTTATGAATCCATGATTCATCTATTCTATACGGTTGTTTTAGCATAATATCCTAAATAATTCACTAATTAAACCCCCCAAATAAACCAATTAACTTTCACTAATTCTGTTAAAAATACGATTAAATCTGTAGTTAAATAATCTGTAAATTTGCCCTGATTGAGCTTATTATTTTATGTAATAAAATTATTATTTTATACAGAATTGTTTTTCTAATATTTTCTTTTATTAATCAACTAACTTGGCATAAAGAATTAAAATCCATAAAAAATTAGAAAAAAATCGAGAAAAAAAATAAAAATATGACTTTTTATTGTTTGTACATATTTTATCTTTATCATTTTTATCTTACCTTTTTTCTAACATGTAAAAATACAAAAATTAGATTAGTTATGTATATTCTGTATATAAATTAATCCACTAATTAAAATATAATTAAAAGTATAAAAATTACAAAATTAGAAAATAGGATATTTTATTATAGAGCACTTCCAAAAATACGTTTTGTACAGATGATTTCTTTTGCATTTCGGCTCTTCATGAAAGTTGTAGATCTCATCGAGACGAGCAATTTGATGGTGACCATTTTTCCTTTTGACTTTCTTTACTGTTCTTTTCAATTTTTCTTTTAATTTTAGTTATTTTTATTTTATCTTTATTTAATTTTTATTTTATTTTACCCTTATTTTTTATTACTTTTATTATTTATTTTTAATTTTTATTTTATTAGCTTTTATTTTTTATTTATTTTTCTCTCTTAATTTCTCTCTCTTTTTCCTCATCTTTTTCTCCTCTTCGTTTGGTCACATGCAGAGCACATGACCCTCCTCTCCAGCATCCCCTTTCTCCTCTATACACGTGCATCACACGTGCACCCCTTCCTGAGATCCCCTTCTTTTTGTCGGCACGTGCCACGTACGTGTCGCCATCCTTCTTCGTGTGTCTTCTGCTCTGGAGGTCCCTGATGAATACCCATTCATCACTCTTTATTCTTCTATTTTAGCTACAAAAACCCTTTGCAAATACATGTAGATATGTGTAAATACAAATAATTACCAAAAGCATGCATTGTGTAAAAACCTATAATTAGCATGTTTTTGTGCACAAAATAAAAGAATAAAGAGCAAAAAGAAAAAGAGGGAAATATTTAGAATAAATATTGAGCAACCTAACCCAAGGGAGGGCTCAGCATGGGCCTGACCGCATAAAAGCCAAAGTAGAGGGAGATAGGGGCTCACATGTGTGTATACTTCTGTAAATAAATAAAATATTTTCCTCACCCAAAAATATGTTTGTCTATATTGTGTGTATATTTAGAAACTATTAAAAACAAAATAAAAAGATAAAAATCAAAAATTCAAAAATACCCTTCTTTCACCATGTGCATAGACCATCACCCTTGTATTTATTTAACCCCATAAATAAATAAAATTATTTTCAAAACTTTTTGTAAATATTCTATGTTACATTTTGTAAATAAAATAAATAACAAGAAACAAAACAAAAATCAAATAAAAATTACAAAATTGAAAATACAAAAATACATTGTATAAATACCATGTATATAAATGTATTCAACCATTTATTTCACCCTTGTATATAAGTGATAAAAATAAAATAAAAATATTCTTTTATTCCATATTTCATGTTGTAAATAAATAAAATACAAAATGAGCATAAAAACACATAAAAATAACAAATAAAAAATCAAAAATAAAAACCCATATAGTGTACATATACCTATATATATAGCTACCCTACTTTTATTTCCAAAAATTAAATAAAAATCACCAAAAAATAGAAAAAAATAAAAGAAAAATATTTCATGTTTTGAGTTTTCCTTAATTCGGCCTATTTCTACCCTAAAATAAATAAATAAAAATCACACACACGTGGCCGCCTCTGATTGGTCCACGGGGGACTGTTGACCCCGGTCAACTCCCCCGCGACCTCCTTTCTTTTCTGGACCACGCGTGCCGCGCCTCCTTCGCCGATTTTCCCACGCGACTCCAGGCTGTCCCCCACGCATATCTCGAGCCTGGATTCTTCGCCATACATCCCTCTCCCTCGCCGGATCTTCTGCCATCAAATCCACGCCTTCTATAGCTGTCGCCACTCAACCCTAATCGCCCCGGTCACTCTATATATTCCCGACCTCCGCCGCCTCCGCGCCGCATCTTTGGATAGCCATCCTTCTTCCCGTGACCTCCAGAGCAAAGCCCGAGGTGACAGCTCGAGTTAGACCCTGTTGCAGTGAGGTGAGGGTGTCCCTACCATTGATCCGGCGTTTCTCGCCGCCTTGCTCCGCCACCGGCGTTGAGCATCGAGCTTCAGGCCTTGACGCCCTTTGAAGCTACGACCCGGAGATAGCCACGCTCCAGCACAGTCTCCAGCATCCATCAGGTAGCCTTAATTCCTTCTAATTTCTTCCAATTCCCGATTACGCCCAAATCATAGCTCCGACGTACATCTCCGATTCCGATCACTTCGCGTATCATCTCGACCATCCGACCCTACCATCACCTTCGCCATCTCCCCGCGCACCTTCTTCACCCATTCGCACAACCCAGATCGCACAGGATCTGGGAGTCGAGCTCCACCGCCGTCGCCTCGCCGGAGCTCTTCCGCCCCACCGCACCGATCACCTTCACGCCACCTAACCGGGTCGAGGCACTTTGCCCTCGACCCGCGAAGCTTCTTGACCACTTTGCAGGTCCAAAGGGGGTGTCTGAGCCTCCTTCACAGTTCAGCCAGGAGCTTCGAGCCACTAGGCCTCGCCGGAGCCCCTCCAGGGCTCGGTTGGGCCCTTGGCCACCCGCAGCAGCTGCGCAACTTCACGCCGGACCTTCTCCGACCTTCAGGCGCAGCTGAGGAGGACCGGAGTTCACGCAGGACGTCGGCGAAGTTCGCCGGCGTCGAGTTCTTCCTCCACCCTCCAGAGCCGTCCGATGAAGACCTCACTCCAGTTCTCATCCTATCCGTCGATCTGTAGAGGAGCAGCAGCCGTTGATCCATCTGAGGATCTCATCTGGACCGTCGCAACCGAGGAGAGAGGCGCAGGAGCCCAGCACCGTCAGATCAGCCACGTGGATCTCTCTCTGCCGTCGATCGAGCCCAAGAGCCGAAGGAGTAAAGGCGCGTTTGTTCTCCACCGTCAGATCTGCCACGCGTCAGAATCGGGCCGTCGCTATTAATAAAGGGGTAAATATCGTAGGCCCCCCTCGTAGTTTGTTGTTTTCGTTTAAGTCCTGTAATTTTTAATTCAGTTGTTTATTTTCTGGGATATTTGCATAGAGACCCTCGCGCTTAATTTTATTTGCATTTATACCCCTGCCAGTAGAGACCCACGTGCTTTGGCACGTGTTTTGTTGGGTTATTTGCAATATATGCCCTGTAGTTCTGAATGTTATTCATTGAATAAAATGTTTTGTTTATTTGCATATATACCCCTGTGAGCATTTTATTTGCACATGTGCGAATTATTTTGGGTTATTTGCATATAAGCCCCTGGACTTTTGATACGAGTTATCAATAGGTCCCTGGAACTTATTTTTATTACATTTAGGTCCCTGTGTGCCCCAGGCACGTGCTTGGCACGTGTGTTGCTGGGTATTTTGCACCAGGACCCCAGAACTTTTGGGTATTTGCACATAGGTCCCTGTGCACAGTGCCCCCTTGTTATTTTTGAATAAAATATCAAACGACCTCCAAATCCAATGAAATTTTGACACATGGCTCCTGCCATGGTGTAGGAATTTCTATGATTTTTGGGGACATTTGTGATTCCATTTATTATTTTTTAAAATTCAAAAACCCCTATTTTTGCTACTGTTTGACTTTAAAAATACCAAAAAAATATAAAATCACCTTTAAAAATTCTAAAAAAAAATTAGGATTTGTTGTTTGCTGGTTGTTTGATTTTCCAGCCATTTTTGGTGACTTTTCATCACTTAAAAACCCTAAAAATTGAAAAACCCCTAAAAACTCATAAAAATTATAGTAAATAAATTAAAAATCCAAAAACAATAATTAGGGTGCCTAAATTTTCCTTATTCTTTCTAGATTATAGGAAAATTACCTTTAGGGCTTTTTGAGATCCAAAATTATTTTATTTTTGGGTCTTAAGCCTTGCTGGACAGTACCCTCTGTTTTTCGCATTGTTTGATTTTTAATAAATAATTTACCCATTAGAAAAATTCCAAAAATTCACCAAAAACAGTAAAAAACATTTAAAACACAAAAACCATTTTTCCTTAATTTTTGCATTATTTTTGGAGTGTTTAATAAATTGTTGAAGTGCCCTTGTATTTACTTTTCTTTCATTTTCTCATCTTTTAAAAAATCTAAAAATTTTAAAAACAAATAAAAACCACAAAAATATGTTCTCTGTGTTTTAGTGCAATCTGACTACATCGTAGGCCGTAAGGCCAATCTGTGCTCCTTGTGTTCGACCCTGGGAGCTATACCAGGTTAATCTTATAGCAGGACCACTTCTCTGTATTTCGTTGATTTATTTTAATTCGTGGTTCATTTTCTTGATTGACACGTTCTGAGCGATTGAGGACAACGACATTGTGATTTATTTTCTACCTCAGTTGTTAGTGTGATTTTTGTGTCATCAGAATGGCGCCGTTGCCGGGGAGCACGGCTTTGTAGTCAGTTTTCACTCTTCTATTTTTGTCTCTCTATATTATAATTGTTTTCTGACACTCTCTCTTTCTATTTTTGTGCGAGGTACTGCGTGGACAACTTGGAGTACACTTTTTGAGGACCCGCACGGGAAGAAGAGAAGGAAGAGAGAGAGAGGAGAAGAGATTTTCTATTTAGAGAGAGAGAGAGAGAACATTATTTTTGTAATAATTTAGGACTCAGACTTTGGACATCTGTGGACATTTGTAACTTAGCGGGTCTGTTTCGCCGAGCACCGGTGTGCTCGGGGGACCCATTTGGTTTTTCGCGGCTTTTATCGTGGTTTTGATAGCTAGCTGCCTTTTCCGGTGTTTACGCGGTTTTCTCGAGCCCCTAGATTTAGGAATTTTTGGTTGATTGTGACGTAGATATCTAAGGCCCAACACTTAATAGAAATATCTGTTCCTATAGAACGTAATTGGACCTTAATAAAATTAATTGAAAAAGTTAGTTTAATTGGATTTGAGACCACGTGCCGTGAGGAGTCACATACAGCGCTGGCAGGACCCGTTGTGGCGGGCACCGAGTGACTCCCAAGATCGGACTCCGGACTCGATTCCGTTGGCTAACTATTGTTCTTCACGATCAATAGAAATTGCTCAGCTAGGACTCGGTTTTTCCTCGTTGCATCATTTAGGTAGTTTAATTCTGTATTTAAATTCTGCGCGGATCACTTGCATGTAGAGTGCTGGAGACAAGGTACGCATTTCTTTCTCTGCATGCATCATTGATTTTCTCGCGCATCGGCTTTTTCGCCCTCTCCCTCTGTTTTTGGCTTAATCATCAGGAGAATCGGAAAAACCGTTAGGCCGCTTGTATTTATTTTGAAAAAAATTAAAAAGAAAAACAATAAAAATTGGGACTGGATAACACTATTGACCCTAAAAGACACTCACATTAAAAAATTTGTCTTGGGGAGAGCAACCCCCTCATTGTTTGGTTTGATTGAGCGAGAGAGTGACCCGAACACTAGGTAAAGCCCTCCGGTGCTTATCTCGACTGATTACCGACTCTTCTGTGCGGGACAGTCGGTTGAGAGAGTATCGGGTATCCCAGCAGGTCACGTAATCGCTCTGATATCTTGTGTGTTCACCAAATAAAATTGACAAGATAAATTGACCGAGCTTTCACGGTCTTCAGATTGTGTTGAGTTGGTGAACAAGGGGTTTGCTTTGCGATCATATTTTCTCCAGATCCCATCCGCCTTACTCGCCAGATCAAGATGATGGGTAGACGATCTCTTAGGCAGCCTCTGGCTGCACCGCTTTCAGGCGCGGCTACTCCATCATCTAGGTTGGCCCGTGAGAGTCGAGACCAGCTCTCCGGGCCCGAGTGTGATTCCACCCTGTTCCCCCTCGACCCCCTTTCTTTTCCTACTGAGAGACATGAGCCCGAGGAAAGACGAATTGATTTAACAGAACCTGAGTTGGGCTCATCTGATTTTGCAGACGTCACTATGGCCGGAGCCGGCAGTTCAGACGATCGCCAGCCCGAACATTTTGTCTTAGACCAGGGGGCGATCAACTCCACCCTGATCGCATCATTAGAGACGGTTCAGCAGCAGTTACGCGATCAGGGGGCTTTCATGATAGAGATGAGAAGGGAGATGGAGCGACTCCGAAGAGAGCGAGAAGAGCCGAGCGAGCCGGAGGACATTCCTGACGCTGATGCAGAGGCAGCAGCCGCAGCAGCAGCTGCCGCAGCGGCAGCCGCCGCCGGAGGAGGACCACCGAGAACGATGCGGGAGCTACACAACCCCGGATCTACACTGATGCATCATTGGGTGGTGGTACCTGCTATCGTGGGGGATTTCAAGTTCCCTCCGAACACCCTGCAGATGCTCCCTCATTTTCACGGGCTTGCCACTGAGGAACCCCATCTCCATCTCCAGGAGTTTTTGATGATCTGCAGTACTGTCCACGACCGTCATGTGGACCAAGATACGATTCGAATGATGGCCTTCCCTTTTTCACTGGCAGATAGAGCAGCCGCCTGGCTGAAACATCTAGGGAAGTTTGTTTATACCTGGGATCAGCTCCGCACCGAGTACTTGAACAAGTACTATCCACTCGGGCGGACGAATGCAGCGAGGGCCCTGATCAACAACTTCTCCATGCTCCCTAATGAGCAATTTCACGAAGCATGGGAGAGGTTCAGAGAGCTTCTGGATAGATGCCCACATCACGACATCTCGAAGCCGAACCTAGTTCAGAGCTTCTTTAGTGGGATGACACCAGAGCTTCAGGGTCTGGTGAATGCTTCTTGCGGCGGGTCCTACTTTGCCAAGGACCACAACCAAGTCTGGGCCATCTACGAGGAGATGGCAGAAAATTACATGGTGATGTCCCAGACTCGGTTGTACACTCAGAGATCTCAACAGCCGCCAGGACCCGTGCAGTATCAGCGGATAGCACGGGTTGATGCAGGTCCATCCAGTTCGTCCACAGTTGCAGCCGCACAGGCAGAGTCGGCCACTGCGGACATGGGGATAATCAGCGAAAAGTTGGACCGCATGGAAATAATAGAGAAGAAGCAGTGCCAAGGCATAACTCAGATGGAGCAAATGGCACAAACTCTGAGCGACATGAAGACCCAGCTCTTGTGTCTTCAGGAGGCACAGACGGCTCCTCAGCCCCGTCTTCTGTCGCGAGGCGATTCCGGCGGCAGCCGCAGCTCGTCCCAGCGCTCCAGCTCCTCGCAGCAGCCTAGACAAGTTCACCTTGTACAGGCGGAGCCGTACCAGCAGCAGCAGCCCTCTTACCAGTCACCACCATCTCCAGACCTACAGATGGTGGTATATCAGCCGGATCAGCCTCTGGATGTACTCCCACCAGCCCCTTACGATGCTGAGCCGTTGATGGACGTCAACGGGATTTGGTATGACCGTCCGCAGCCTGGAATCCGACGAGACCATCCCGGATTCAGGTGGGGGAATGGGGGTAACCAGCCCCAACAGCAGCCAGCCGGTCAGGGAGGGCAGTACTCTCAGCAGAGAGATCACCAGCAGTCCCCAGCATACCCACCACACCAGCCATCATCCTTCGTACCTCGTCCCTACCAGCAGCAGGGACAGAATTGGAGACGTGAGCAGCAGGCTCACCCGCAGCAGCATCATTCCTCTTACCCCTCTCAGCCACAGCAGCACCAGGTCCAGCAGCCTCATTATCAGAGAGGCAACCCGTCGGGCTCCCATGAGAGCCCCGCCATGGATGATCTAGCCCGTCTCTTCACAGAGCAGCAGGCTACATTTAGACGGGAGATGGACGAGTTCCGCCAAGAGATGCGGGACCTGATGAGAGGGAAGGCCGCCATCCCTGCACAGATCGAGCCGAATCCGAATAACTTGAAGAGGAAATCTGAGCAGGTAGTTCACACTGAGCCTACCACTCCTAGTAACTCATTTGATGATATGTCATCAAATATATTTGATGCTGATTTTGTTACACTTAGGAGCGGTAGAAGACCAGCAGGCGGCGCCTCATTTGAGCGACAACATGAGGATCCATCTAGAGCGCCAGATGAGGAAGAGGAGAGCGGTACTGAAGCCGCACACCATGATGACGGTGGTACTGATGCCACCCGAGATGCTGATTCCACCGGCGGTACTGAGGCCGCCATTTCACCACATCGAGGAGGTGGTACTGACGCCACCAGCAGAGCCGAGCCAGCCCGCGGTACTGAGACCGCAAGACGTCTAGTTGTAGAGCCAGCTAGAGGTGGTACTGAGGCCACCAACATTTATTCTGATAGAAATGTTGTCTTTCCTCGCATGAATGTATCTCGGAACTCTGATTTGAATAAAGGAAAAGGTTTAGTTTCTTCTGATCCCACTGTGGTGAATGATGTTTGTGAGGATCCGGTCATTGAACAGTCTAGACCTATTCCTAGTCCTTCATCTGAGAAGGACCCTGTGATCCCCTTTCCTAGAGCCCTTGAGTTGGGGAAGGGGAAGAAAAAAAAAAAGATCCAAAAAAGAGAGAGCAGGAGGAGTTCAGCCAGAGCATGATAGACCGATTTCACATCCAGCTGACCCTCAATGAGGCTTTGCAACACATCCCTCTTCTTCAGCGATCCTTGAGAGATAAGACCACAGTCAGAAGGACGAAGAGGAACAAGACCGCAGAAATTCATGTGTTGACCAAAGCCACGTGTTACGCGATCCAGAACCATCTGCCGACTAAGAGGCCAGATTTAGGGGCCCCGTATGTCAGATGTCAGATTAGTGAGCAGAGGTTCAACCGTACTCTATTAGATAGCGGATCGTCGATCAATCTTCTTCCGGCAGCCCTTCTCGACCACTTAGAGTTGGGCACTCTTAGACAGAGCAGGACATACCTTCAGTTTGCTGATCGGTCTGTCAAGAGGCCAAAGGGGTTGTTGCGAGACGTTGTCGTCACGATTCAGGGTTTACAATTCCCCGTGGACTTCGTAGTGCTGGACATGGAGACCCCTGACTCGTTGACCGATTCCCCCATTATCCTCGGTCGCCCGTTCTTGGCCACAGCCAAAGCGGTGACTGACCATGACAGTGGGAAGGTATTCTTTCGCGTCCAGGGCGAGAGTATACAAATAGAGATGGTTAAGGACCACAGAGCCAGAGCTAGATCCCGCTCACATAGCAGTACGGATTCAGAGCAGGTGACAGACGCAGAGCCAGACATCCACCAGGACTGTGATTTTGTGATCACAGATGATGAGGCAGCTTGGGCAGACCTTGAGTCACAGACTACCCTCTCATATTCAGATACAGCTGATACAGAGATGATAGAAGAGGATAGTCTGGAGAGCACAATCCTGGTTCAGGATACTATTGAGTCAGCAGAGTCGGACCTTGATCGCGACACGATTTCCAGTGACGGTGGTACTGGGGCCACCCTGCTCTATGGTGGTGCTGATGCCACCTTGTTCTCCGGTGGTACTGATGCCACCGAGTCTGATATAGATCCCTCGGATTCAGAATCTGATTGGGCAGATTGTGATGATCAGATGCCAGATCTGGATCCACCTGAGCCTATAGATTAGGAGGAGGTAGAGGCAGAACAGACCAGAGACAATGTAGAGGACCCGCCTTCTCCAGATCCGGTTTGTGAGAGTTCGATATCATTTTCCCAGGCAAATTTGGCAGAATTGTCTGCATACACACATCTTCTTCAGAAGCCAGATTTGCCAGCACCTAGCTGTCCAGAACTAAAGCCGCTCCCTACTTCGCTGAAGTATCGATTCCTTGCGGGAGAGTCTGAGATGTACCCAGTCATCATCTCTGCCGATCTGACTGGAGAACAAGAATCCCGTCTGATGGAGGTTCTTGAAAAGAATCGCAAGGCAATTGGATGGAGCGTAGCAGATCTCCATGGGATTAGTCCCTCATTGTGCTCCCACCATATCTATCTCGAGGAAGGGGCAAAGCCGTCGCGTGAGTTCCAGCGGCGACTGAACCCCAACCTAAGAGAGGTTGTCATGAAGGAAATATCAAAATGGTGGAGTGCAGATTTTATTTATCCCATTTCCGACTCCAAGTGGGTCAGCCCCTTGCATGTGGTGCCCAAGAAGACGGGCATCACGACTGTGATTAGTGAGTCGGGAGAGGAGATCGCTACACGAGTACCCACCTCTTGGCGGGTCTGTGTTGACTACAGGAGACTCAACCAGGCCACCAAGAAGGACCATTTCCCCCTGCCTTTTATTGATCAGATCATAGAGAGACTGGCAGGGAAAAGCCATTACTGCTTCCTGGATGGGTACTCGGGCTACAACCAGGTGTCCATCGCTCCTGAGGATCAGGAGAAGACCACCTTTACCTGTCCCTTCGGTACCTACGCTTTTCGACGCATGCCATTTGGGCTATGTAACGCCCCTGCGACTTTTCAGAGATGCATGCTGTCGATATTTTCGGACATGGTAGGGGAGTGTTTGGAGGTCTTCATGGACGACTTCTCGGTTTACGGCGACGGATTCGATTCCTGTCTTGGCTGCCTAGACCGAGTGCTTCAGCGATGTATTGCTACCCGCTTGGTTCTATCTTGGGAGAAGAGTCACTTCATGGTGACTCAAGGGACGGTGCTTGGCCACATCATCTCCAACAGAGGCATGGAGGTTGATCCGGCCAAGGTCGATGTCATTAGAAAACTTACACCGCCGTCCAATTTGAAGCAGTTACGGTCATTTCTAGGGCACGTTGGTTTTTACAGGAGATTCATTCATGATTTCAGCAAGATTGCCCGACCGTTGACTGATCTCTTAACGAAAGACACCGAGTTCCTTGTTGATGACAAGTGTCTTTCGTCCTTTGAGACTCTCCAGCAGTGTGTTATTGAGGCTCCTGTCCTTCAGCCACCCGATTGGTCTCTCCCATTCGAGATCATGACGGACGCCTCTGATTTTGCCGTAGGGGCCGTGCTAGGACAGAGGAGGGATGGAGTACCATTTGCGATACACTATGCTAGCCGCACATTGGATTCCGCCCAGCGGAATTATACAGTCACAGAGAAGGAGATGCTGGCAGTAGTGTTTGCCCTAGATAAGTTCAGATCGTATATCATTGGATCTAGAGTGACTTTGTACACAGATCACACCGCCATCAGGTACCTCATGTCAAAGAAGGATGCCAAGGCCAGACTTACTAGATGGATCCTTCTACTCCAGGAGTTCGACATTGAGATCAAGGATAAGCCTGGAGTCAAGAATGTGGTGGCGGACCATTTATCCCGATTAGAGCAGCCTGAGGAGACAGAGCAGATTGATCCCATTTGTGATACCTTCCCAGATGAGGCGATCCTTGCTATCGCCTCACTCCCGTGGTATGCCGATATTGTGAACTTTCTCGTTGCTGGGAAAGTCCCACAAGATTGGCCCAAGCAGAGGATTGAGACCTTCCTTGCGAAGGCCAAATCCTACCACTGGGAGGATCCCACCCTTTACCACGAAGGAGGGGATAGCATCTGGCGTCGGTGTATTCCTCAGGAGGAACACCATAGTGTCCTCACTTACTGCCACAAGCTTGAGGCAGGAGGACATCATTCTGGGAGGAGAACGGCACAGAAAGTGCTCCAATCCGGCTTGTGGTGGCCTACACTCTTCAAGGACTCTGATGAGTTCGTGAAGAGGTGCACTGACTGTCAGAGGATGGGCACTTGTGGACAACGAGATATGATGCCGATGCAGCCCATTCACTTCTGTGAGGTTTTTGACGCATGGGGCATCGATTTCATGGGTCCATTCCCTAAGAGTCAGGGATTTGAGTACATTCTGTTGGCCGTAGATTATGTTAGTCGTTGGGTTGAGGCTATCCCCGCCCGAGCCGCAGATGCAAAGACAGTTTGCAGATTTTTGAAGAAACACATCATCATGCGGTTTGGGGTTCCACGAGTTTTGATTTCTGATGGGGGATCTCATTTCATCAACGACCAGGTGAAGGCCCTTGCTAGCGAGTTCGGCATAGATCATCGTGTTGCTACACCGTATCATCCACAGACGAATGGTCTAGCTGAAGTGTCGAATAGGGAGATCAAGAATATTTTGCAGAAAGTCGTCCGCCCTGACCGAAAGAATTGGTCACAGCTTTTGGACTCGGTCTTGTGGGCATATCGGACGTCTTTCAAGACTCCATTAGGTACATCTCCCTTTCGCCTCGTTTATGGCAAGCCATGCCATCTACCTGTCGAGCTGAGGCACAAGTCACTTTGGGCAGTCACAGAGATTCTTATGGATCCAGATGGTATAGGAGACCAGAGGAGGGCAGAGTTAGCCGCCTTGGAAGAGCTTAGAGATGCAGCTTTCTCAAGCAGCCTACATTATAAGGAGAAAGTCAAAGAGTGGCATGATTCTCATATCAGCCACAAGCATTTTGAGATTGGACAGAAAGTATGGCTGTTTGATGCAAGGCTTAGATTATTTCCAGGGAAGCTACAGAGCAAATGGAAAGGACCCTATTTGGTCAGAAAGGTACACGATAACGGTAGCATTGATATATCCGAGTTATCTTCTGAGAGTACCTTCCGAATAAACGGCCAGCGGCTCAAACCATTTCTAGATCATGAGCCGCGGGACGTTATTATTGCCGCTATTCATTTCGCGTGAGATGTGGTCTTTTGACTCACATCTTTTACATCTCACGCCTGATTTTCACTGTTCCTCCGCCTGTATAGATCCAGTTGTCCATATCATTCTATTCTTTAGTCCCACATCCCGTCTTTCATCTTATGATTATGCTATACTTAGGGTGCACTTTTCCCTAAGTATAGGGGGGATGTCGGACCTGTGAGTATTCTTTTCATTCTTTCTGCTCTTGTTTTTGCTGCCTATACTTAGGGATATTTCACCCTAAGTATAGGGGGGGCAGATTCTGTGTATTCTTCACTCGGCGTTCCCTTAATGTACAGCTTTCTATACTTAGGATTAGTTAATCCTAAGTATAGGGGGAAACCACCGAGTTCCTCTCATTCTATTCATTTATTCGTTCCTGTACTTAGCCATTCCTTTTCACTTCCCTTTTACTAAGCACGAGTTATGTCTTCTTCATCGCTCTTGATCACTCTGAGGACATCGTTCGAGCTAAGTATAGGGGGGTGTGTATATATTTCATATATACTTTAGCCATAACTCGTACTTTGTGTGAGTGTGTTAATAAATAAAATGGCTAAAAATCACAAAAATTAAAAATTTTTTCATGCACATAAACCTCTTTTATTCTTGCACATACATAGCTAGTGTACAAAGTATTTTTTGTAAAAATGATTTCAAAAATCTTTTGTGTAAAGCTTGTGTAAATATTTTGTATCAAAATTATGTATATAGTACAAAATTTTTTTTCAAAATGTTTTGAAGATCAAAAGTTTGCAAAAATCTTGTGTAAATGTTTGTAAATATCTTTTTGCAAAACTTGCACCTCATGCATCATTCATGATTTCAAAACATTTTTCAAAAATTTTTGCATGATTGTAAAATATTTGTAAATAGCATCTTTTGTACATATATGTATATAGTTTTTCCTGGATGAGAGTTGACATTTAAACTAAGCCTGGAATTAAATTGAGAAATGGAGCTTGAAAAGATCTTAATTCACTTAACTTCAAGAGGAACCTTGTAGGACTTAGGGTTAAGGCTTTTCAGGTCCATAAGGACTTAATTCTTTGAGTCCACTAGGCTATGAGCATATGTCATCTTGATGAGCCTAAGTAGAGCACTTAACAACACACGCATGACTCTCAGAGACAATGGCTTAACTTGCACCTGCACTTTACACATGGCTCTCCATGGATGAGGTGGTGAGGAGGCAGTTTCCTTTGGCTTGGGGTAGCATATGAGGGTAGTACTTTTAGGCGGAACCTCTCTTCTTCTTATAGTGAAGGAAGTGCACCTCAACTTGGTCTAGTGGTGTTGAAAGCTAAAGACAGAAGCTGTGGGTTGCAATAAAGCTTCAAAAGAGGGATAGTCTACTGGCTCAAGGGGAAATTTCTTATATGCTGCACCATGTAGATATGTGTACAGAAGTCTTGAAAAAAAAAATGCAAAAAGAACTCCAAAAAAGTGGTGGGTCGGATTGAAAATTTAATAACCCCACCGGAGTGAAAAGCAAAAGCTTATGGTATCATGTTACATCTCATGAAGCTTGCAGCGGGAGACTTAGCTACACTGGCTAAGCTTCCAAAACTCTATACTTCTACCCCCTCTCCTTGAGCCGGTTGCACTTGAACTTAGAAGGGAATACCCCGCTTCTCGAGGAAAGAGTTGCTAGACTGAGGCATTAGAGTTACCAGGTTGAGGGAGGTTGTTTCTTTGTTACTTCTGAGGTGGGGAGCCACATATCACTTACACCGCAAGGAAAAGATTCATGGTCATTAGAGTTTGTGTATGTAGACTTGTTCTGATCTGGTTTATTGAGGAGTCTTGACCATAGACTAGTGGAACTTAGAGGCTGTTGAGTTTTAGGCTTAAGTCCAAATAAGGTTCCGACACATTAATAATCCAAAGATCTGATCGAGCTCCATATTTCAATTTAATAAAGGAAAATTTAATCAGTCAACCTTGATCCATGTACATCCTCTTTTTCTTTTTCTTTTTCTTTCTTTTTCACTTCTTTTTCAAATAAGTGTTTGCTAAGGGACTAGCAAAGTTAAGCATAGGGGGGTGATGAATACCCATTCATCACTCTTTATTCTTCTATTTTAGCTACAAAAACCCTTTGCAAATACATGTAGATATGTGTAAATACAAATAATTACCAAAAGCATGCATTGTGTAAAAACCTATAATTAGCATGTTTTTGTGCACAAAATAAAAGAATAAAGAGCAAAAAGAAAAAGAGGGAAATATTTAGAATAAATATTGAGCAACCTAACCCAAGGGAGGGCTCAGCATGGGCCTGACCGCATAAAAGCCAAAGTAGAGGGAGATAGGGGCTCACATGTGTGTATACTTCTGTAAATAAATAAAATATTTTCCTCACCCAAAAATATGTTTGTCTATATTGTGTGTATATTTAGAAACTATTAAAAACAAAATAAAAAGATAAAAATCAAAAATTCAAAAATACCCTTCTTTCACCATGTGCATAGACCATCACCCTTGTATTTATTTAACCCCATAAATAAATAAAATTATTTTCAAAACTTTTTGTAAATATTCTATGTTACATTTTGTAAATAAAATAAATAACAAGAAACAAAACAAAAATCAAATAAAAATTACAAAATTGAAAATACAAAAATACATTGTATAAATACCATGTATATAAATGTATTCAACCATTTATTTCACCCTTGTATATAAGTGATAAAAATAAAATAAAAATATTCTTTTATTCCATATTTCATGTTGTAAATAAATAAAATACAAAATGAGCATAAAAACACATAAAAATAACAAATAAAAAATCAAAAATAAAACCCATATAGTGTACATATACCTATATATATAGCTACCCTACTTTTATTTCCAAAAATTAAATAAAAATCACCAAAAAATAGAAAAAAATAAAAGAAAAATATTTCATGTTTTGAGTTTTCCTTAATTCGGCCTATTTCTACCCTAAAATAAATAAATAAAAATCACACACACGTGGCCGCCTCTGATTGGTCCACGGGGGACTGTTGACCCCGGTCAACTCCCCCGCGACCTCCTTCCTTTTCTGGACCACGCGTGCCGCGCCTCCTTCGCCGATTTTCCCACGCGACTCCAGGCTGTCCCCCACGCATATCTCGAGCCCGGATTCTTCGCCATACATCCCTCTCCCTCGCCGGATCTTCTGCCATCAAATCCACGCCTTCTATAGCTGTCGCCACTCAACCCTAATCGCCCCGGTCACTCTATATATTCCCGACCTCCGCCGCCTCCGCGCCGCATCTTTGGATAGCCATCCTTCTTCCCGTGACCTCCAGAGCAAAGCCCGAGGTGACAGCTCGAGTTAGACCCTGTTGCAGTGAGGTGAGGGTGTCCCTACCATTGATCCGGCGTTTCTCGCCGCCTTGCTCCGCCACCGGCGTTGAGCATCGAGCTTCAGGCCTTGACGCCCTTTGAAGCTACGACCCGGAGATAGCCACGCTCCAGCACAGTCTCCAGCATCCATCAGGTAGCCTTAATTCCTTCTAATTTCTTCCAATTCCCGATTACGCCCAAATCATAGCTCCGACGTACATCTCCGATTCCGATCACTTCGCGTATCATCTCGACCATCCGACCCTACCATCACCTTCGCCATCTCCCCGCGCACCTTCTTCACCCATTCGCACAACCCAGATCGCACAGGATCTGGGAGTCGAGCTCCACCGCCGTCGCCTCGCCGGAGCTCTTCCGCCCCACCGCACCGATCACCTTCACGCCACCTAACCGGGTCGAGGCACTTTGCCCTCGACCCGCGAAGCTTCTTGACCACTTTGCAGGTTGGGCCAAAGGGGGTGTCTGAGCCTCCTTCACAGTTCAGCCAGGAGCTTCGAGCCACTAGGCCTCGCCGGAGCCCCTCCAGGGCTCGGTTGGGCCCTTGGCCACCCGCAGCAGCTGCGCAACTTCACGCCGGACCTTCTCCGACCTTCAGGCGCAGCTGAGGAGGACCGGAGTTCACGCAGGACGTCGGCGAAGTTCGCCGGCGTCGAGTTCTTCCTCCACCCTCCAGAGCCGTCCGATGAAGACCTCACTCCAGTTCTCATCCTATCCGTCGATCTGTAGAGGAGCAGCAGCCGTTGATCCATCTGAGGATCTCATCTGGACCGTCGCAACCGAGGAGAGAGGCGCAGGAGCCCAGCACCGTCAGATCAGCCACGTGGATCTCTCTCTGCCGTCGATCGAGCCCAAGAGCCGAAGGAGTAAAGGCGCGTTTGTTCTCCACCGTCAGATCTGCCACGCGTCAGAATCGGGCCGTCGCTATTAATAAAGGGGTAAATATCGTAGGCCCCCCTCGTAGTTTGTTGTTTTCGTTTAAGTCCTGTAATTTTTAATTCAGTTGTTTATTTTCTGGGATATTTGCATAGAGACCCTCGCGCTTAATTTTATTTGCATTTATACCCCTGCCAGTAGAGACCCACGTGCTTTGGCACGTGTTTTGTTGGGTTATTTGCAATATATGCCCTGTAGTTCTGAATGTTATTCATTGAATAAAATGTTTTGTTTATTTGCATATATACCCCTGTGAGCATTTTATTTGCACATGTGCGAATTATTTTGGGTTATTTGCATATAAGCCCCTGGACTTTTGATACGAGTTATCAATAGGTCCCTGGGAACTTATTTTTATTACATTTAGGTCCCTGTGTGCCCCAGGCACGTGCTTGGCACGTGTGTTGCTGGGTATTTTGCACCAGGACCCCAGAACTTTTGGGTATTTGCACATAGGTCCCTGTGCACAGTGCCCCCTTGTTATTTTTGAATAAAATATCAAACGACCTCCAAATCCAATGAAATTTGGACACATGGCTCCTGCCATGGTGTAGGAATTTCTATGATTTTTGGGGACATTTTTGATTCCATTTATTATTTTTTAAAATTCAAAAACCCCTATTTTTGCTACTGTTTGACTTTAAAATACCAAAAAAATATAAAATCACCTTTAAAAATTCTAAAAAAAATTAGGATTTGTTGTTTGCTGGTTGTTTGATTTTCCAGCCATTTTTGGTGACTTTTCATCACTTAAAAACCCTAAAAATTGAAAAACCCCTAAAAACTCATAAAAATTATAGTAAATAAATTAAAAATCCAAAAACAATAATTAGGGTGCCTAAATTTTCCTTATTCTTTCTAGATTATAGGAAAATTACCTTTAGGGCTTTTTGAGATCCAAAATTATTTTATTTTTGGGTCTTAAGCCTTGCTGGACAGTACCCTCTGTTTTTCGCATTGTTTGATTTTTAATAAATAATTTACCCATTAGAAAAATTCCAAAAATTCACCAAAAACAGTAAAAAACATTTAAACACAAAAACCATTTTTCCTTAATTTTTGCATTATTTTTGGAGTGTTTAATAAATTGTTGAAGTGCCCTTGTATTTACTTTTCTTTCATTTTCTCATCTTTTAAAAAATCTAAAAATTTTAAAAACAAATAAAAACCACAAAAATATGTTCTCTGTGTTTTAGTGCAATCTGACTACATCGTAGGCCGTAAGGCCAATCTGTGCTCCTTGTGTTCGACCCTGGGAGCTATACCAGGTTAATCTTATAGCAGGACCACTTCTCTGTATTTCGTTGATTTATTTTAATTCGTGGTTCATTTTCTTGATTGACACGTTCTGAGCGATTGAGGACAACGACATTGTGATTTATTTTCTACCTCAGTTGTTAGTGTGATTTTTGTGTCATCAGTCCCGCTGCCTGCCTCCTCCCTCTCTCGTAACTACTATCACCCACTGCCTCCTTCCACTCCCATAGTTTCCACCATCACTCGCCCTGACCATTATGAGCCAAGCCTCCATGTCGTTTCTCCTCCTCCACCATAAAAGCCTCATCGTCACCCTCTCCCGTCTTCATCCGCCATTCTCTAGAGCAGATCCAGCTCGAATCTACACTCCAATGACAATGGGAGAGGAGATATTCCTTGAGCAAAGATCGGTCTCCTTGAGATGAGATCTGATGAATCCACTATTCATCGCTATTATTCTTTTATTTTAGCTTCATTTCCTTAGTTAAACACCTGTCAATACCCACTAATTCCATGAAATTACCATTTTGTATGCATTTGTTAAATATGCATTATTAACACTTTTTGTACTCAAATAAAAGAATAAAGAAGAAAAGAAAAAGAAAATCAAAATGAAGTAAGTATTTATGGAATAAATGCAGACTGACCTGAAACCCGAGAAAACGTCAAGACTTGACCTGATCGACCAGGAATAAAGTAGGGGGAGATAGGGTCTTTAATTGAAAATTCCAAAAATATTTTGTAAAAACTTTTCCCTCTATATTTGTACAAAAATTACACTATTTTATTTGTACATAAATTGACATAAAATTAAATATTTTTGTAAACAAAAGTTGTCATAAAAATATTTTGTAAATAATAAAAATAATTTCCAAATAAAATAATGTACATATTACAAATAATCCATCAAAAAGGCTGTAAGGTGATAATTGAAAGACCAATTCCGGCTCCATACGAACTCAAATTGACTAAAATTCACTTCCATTGAGCTCTAAATTAAATTATCTTTCCAATGGCTATGTTTTTATAATTTTTGGAGTTACGGTTAAAATGTCGATTTTCTAGGGTTTTTGTGCAGTTTTACTACTTACATATTTGTATATTTATTCACATTTATTCTATATATACATAATGTAGATAATTTTAAATATTATCTTCATTCCTAAAAATAAAAAATAATGATTAAAAAATTAAAAAAAATATTTAAAAAGTATTTCTGTATTCGTACATGTGTATATTGTATTCTATGTACATAATTTTTGTATACAACTAATCCCCTTACATATAAATCACCAAAAAAGTAAATATCTAACATTAATTAGTTAATTTAATTTAATTAAGAAATTTGTATGTAATTATTTAATTTATTTATTGGATTTGAAAACATACCTTGTATATTAGATATTATTCTATACCATAAATAACCACCATTAAGGTGGCTAATTAATTTCTATAAATTAATCATTTAGTTTATTTTATTTAGTTTTTAATTTCTTAAATATTTATTTATTTAACCAATAAAAACCTTCCTTGTTTGTAGATACTTTCCATTTTATTTTTGTCTTCTTTTTAATGGGCTCCTCCTCGCTCCTTCATTCTTTGATCAATATATGGTGGAGAGGAGCCCAATCACCGAGAGCAATCTTGTCGAAGAAGGGTGCCCAGCCTCCGAGCCATCTGATGACAGCGAGTCGGCCCTCGTCAAGGCCATCACATCGTATCCGATCCTGAGGTGAGATCCAACTTTATTTCTTGTCGTTTTTCCTAAGTGGATTTTTAGATTTATTTTTTTCTTCGATTTCATGATTAGAATTTAGACCTTAAAATACACAAAAAAAATTCCACCCTAATTTGATCCGCCTCCGAATCCGATTTCATCTCATCTTCTCGATCCACACATGTTCCCATTCTAGCTCTCACAATCTTTCACATCCGACCACGTATGGTGGTCAGATCTTCGGATCTATCTCCTACTTCGTTAAGTTCCACACCCATTCACGCAACACATTTTGTATAAAAATAAAAAAAGTAATAAAATATATATTTCTTTTTAACATTGGTTTTATAGTGATAAAAAAGATTTAAAAATAAAAATAATAATAAATAAAAAAAGATTTCTGCAATTTCCATTTTAAAAATTATTTCAATATTTTTTAATATCTATTTTGTAGGACAAAATAATAAAACTAAAAACACTAACATTTTTTTACAGTTCTTTGTTTTAAAAAAAAATAAAAAAGGGTAGGCCTAGCCACGATCGCCAATGCCTAACGACCTCTACCAGCGCGGCCAAGCCACGAGCTCTGCCTTAACGAAGCTGCCATAACCACCAACTATGTAAAGAAGGGTGGGCGAAGGCTCCCCCTCTCCACTTTGAACAGCAGCCCAAGGGGGCATTTTAAAAAAAAATATATATTTGAAAATTTTCAATAAAGGCCCCAAACATTCTAAACATTGCAACTAAGTCTCGCCATCCAGATCATCACGTGCAACACACATTTAGTTGGGTAAATTACATTCTCCATCATGTGGTTTATTTTTATTATATTTTTCATGAAAAAAACTTTAACGTTTTACATTCCAGACCATGTTTCCAGACTCAAGATTGCATAATTTTTTATTTGGATTAAATAATTTTATCAGTCAATAAATCTCCCAAAATTTGTGCTATGTTCATGATGTGTGTACCTTTTTAGCATAAAATTTACATTCATTTTCTTGACTTTTATAATTTCTAATAATTCAAAAATAGTGTTTTTTGTCTGCCCGAAATTAAAAAAATCATAAAAATCGAAAATTTGCCTAAAAAATCCAAAAAATTTACTTTAGGTGTATTTTACTATCCTTTAATTTTTATATATATATATTTGCATTAATCATTCATAAAACCAAAAAAGTTATGAAAAACTAAAAATATTAAAAAAATTACAGAAAATTCCAAAAAAAATCCAAAAATTATGATTTCAGTCTCTATATGTAGATAATTGTTTCTAGTTTAGCATAAAAATAAATTCCAGGAGTTTCAGGCATTAAATTTATTGTAAGTTGCAAAATACTCTCGGTTGTGCACTGTTGCCCTTAGTTTCTGCTGTTTGATTTTTATAAAATCACAAAAACATCAGAAAAAATTGAAAAATAACCAAAAAATTTAAAATCTATAAAATCCAAAAATATTTTTTTTAAATTTTATGAGCATTTTTTAATATTCTGAAAAATACAAAAATAGTGTGGTGTGTGTATTTTTATCACTTGTGATTTATTTGAAAATAAAAAATTGAAAAAAAACCACTAAAAATTTATCTTCGAAATTTGACTACTTAGTTTTAAAATCGTGCTCCTTGTGTTCATCTCCGGTCTCTATACCAGGTAAATTTAGTAGCGAAGACCGCTTGCTTGTCATTGTTTGATTTATCTTTTATTACGTGGTTAAAACATTTTTCTTGTTGATTACGCTTGGCGATTTGGGTCACAACTACCCTTGATTATTTACACCGAGTTGTCAGACGTGTCATCAGAATGGCACCACTATCGGGGAGAGGAGCCCAATCTCCATGAGCGATGTAATCTTTGGTGGAGAGGAGCCTGATCTCCGAGAGAGATCTTGTCGAAGAAGGGTGCCCAGCCTTCGAGCTGTCCGGTGACAGCGAGTCGGCCCTCGTCGAGGCCATTAGAATGGCGCTACTGCCGAGGAGCTCAACTTTATAGTCATTTTTCAGTTTTGTTCTATTTGTCTCTACAATATTATAATTATTTCTTACCATCGTCTGCATTGATTTTTGTATGAGGAATCGCTTGGAGTGTCCTTGGATTCTTTTTGGAGGACTTGCGTAGGAGGAGGAGCAGAAGAAGAGCAGGAAGCAATTATTATATTTTGAGAACATTTTGACATTATTGTAATAATTTAGACTTTGAACTCTTGCGGACTTGGACACTATTCAGGGTCTGTTTCGCCAAGTGCCGGTGCACTTGGGCAACCTCACCACTGTTTTTCGCATTTTTGATTTCACCGCCATAACTTTCTATCTGATTCTCGCGGAGTTAGCCCCTCGACGTAGGATTTTTATTGATTGTGACGTAATCAGCTATGGCCCAACATCTAATTGATTATCTGTTCCTATAAAACGTAATTGGACCTTGCTAAAAGTTAATTGAAAAAGTTATCTTAATTGAATTTGAGACCTCGCGCTGTGAGGAGTCACATACAACGTTAGAAGAACCCATTGTGGCAGGCACCGAGTGACTCCCAAGATCGGACTTCGGACTCGATTTGATTAGTCAGCTATTGTTCTTCACGATTAATAGAAGATGCTCGTCTAAGGCTGATTTCCTTGTGCATCATATAGTTAGTTTACTTTCTGTATTTAATTTATGCGTGGATCATATTGTATGTGGAGTGCTGGAGCAAGATACGCATTTTCTATCCTTGCATGCATCATTGTGTTTGACCGCGCATCAGCTTTTTTGACTTCCTCCCCCTATTTTTGGACACAAATTGATCAAAGAGGAAATCAGAACGATCGTTAGGAGTTATTTTTGAAAAAAATCAAAAAAAGTGAAAATAAAAATTTTAAAAAAATTGGGACTGCTAATTGAACTTGACTCTTAAATTAAACATAACTAATTCCTCATTGTTTTGGGAGAACAATCCCCTCATTGTTTACACTTTTAATTGCTCGCGTACACACTAAGTAGTAGTCCCCAAATCCCATTAATCCTCCTAAGTGTTTGTACAACTTTTGTCTGATCACCTAAACTCTAAAAATTGACAAGATAAATGACCGCATCTTTACGGTCTTCACATTACGTTGAGTAGGTGAATGGGTGGTTTGCATTGTATTTGGATGTCTTTGTTGTGATTGGTTAGGTAAATCTTCCCTAGATCATTAGCAATCACCTTTTGTCTCTTTCACTCTCTTTCTTCTATCACTCCCTCCTTCAATTCATCATCTCTCTCTCCTCTCGTCATTATGGGCCACACTCCATTTCAGCCGGATTTTACGGCTTCTTCATTTCATTCCCATCATTTCTGCCCACTCTCTTGGGAAGTCGGAACTCCGACCGACATCCCATCTTTTCCTTCCTTATTTCCACCTTCCCATTCAGAACATGTTGTGAGTGACGCCCGAGGAGACCAGATTGACCAAATACGAGACCCGGGTGATTACATAGGTGATCACATGGAGCAGTTGCGAGTTTTAGACAACTTTTATCCCTGGATGATGGATGAGTACGCAGATCAGGAAGCATAGTCTGCTTCTACTTTGAGTCCCTTCATTCTGGATTTAGAGTTCATTATTCTACTACCGAAATTTTCAGGGGGAGTGCATGAGGAACCATATATCCATATATATGAGTTTGAGGATTTTTGTGGATCACGAGCATACCTAGATATCACTTCTAAGGAACTTATGCTGATAACCTTCCCTTTATCAATTCATACTAGAGCTTTCATATGGCATAGAGAGTTGGGGAGGAAGATTGCTACATGGGGAGATTTACAATCATTACTCTTGTAGAGATTTTATCTCCAGCGTAGAGCAGATATGATGCAGTATTGTATTTGTGATTTTTCAGTTGACCCAATGACGATCGAAAAATCCTCAAAGAAGATATCTCACTATCAGGCTAAGGTAAAAGCTCAAGGGTCGTTGCGACCCGAATAGAGAGACTCGGTCGATCAAGAAAAATATAAGGAACCACCAAATCGAGAGATAAAATAATGAAATCAAACAACGGTCCTCGCTAGTTTATTAACCTGGTATAGCGACCAGGGTCGCACTCAAGGAGCACGGGTTGGCCGAGACGGCCTACGAAGTAGTCAAAAAGATAAAATAAAGAATAAAATGTTTTTAGTGAATTTTAAATGTTTTTAATTTTTTTTGTTTTAATTATATAAGAAAAGATAAGAAAATGTATAAAAGAGAGAATTCAACGATTTATTTAAACACTCAAAAGTGCTCAAAAACTTCAAATAAAATTGTTTTTGTATTTTTTTATATTTTTAAGTGTTTTTGGTAATTTTATAGGAATTTTATAATTTTTATTTGATTTTCAAAAAATGGTAAACGAGGAAAACAGTGGGTTAATGTGCAGCCAGACATGAAAGGCCAATTAAAAATATAAAGTTGGCTTATAAAAATCTGGATACAATTTTAATGAAAAATATATACAAAAACTAAGCTATAAAAAAGAGTTTGCATTTTTTTGAATTTTATAGAAATTTTAATGATTTTTCTAAGATTTTTAGGGTTTTTCAATTTTTGTGGGTTTTATAAAGAGCCAAAAGACAGAAGGTAGAAAACAACAAAACAAACTATCCCTAAATGTTTTAGAATTTTTAGAAAAGTTTTTATATTTTTCTTTGATTTTCTTTTCCAAACAGTAAAAAAATACGTGTTTTTTTTGAATTTTTAGAAATAATAAAAAGCCATAAAAATATCCCAAAAAATTAGAGAAATTTTTTACACATTGGCAGGAGCCACGTATCCAAATTTCACTTGATTTGGATTTCATTTGCTATTTTATTCAACTAATAAAAGAGCTACTGCATACAGGGACCTATATGCAAGAAAAAAAGTTCGGAGGGCTTAAACGTAACACGTGAAAAAACCATAGGGTATAATATGTAAAATTAGCAAACAATCCGCACATGTTCAAATTAATGCACGCACATGGGTATAACTACAAATATGGAAATTAAAACTTCATTTCATAACATAGTAGAAAACCCAAGCCCATACATGTAATTTGTCCAAAATATCACGTGTCGAAGCACGTGTCTCACACAGCAGGGACTAAAATGCAAATAAAATAAACATAGGGTCCCAGATGCAAATTATCCAAAATAAAAACAACACACTAAAATATTTACAAGACTATTCTATAAATGCCAAAAGAGAAGGGGCCTAAGTGAAATTACCCCTCTTATTCAAATCTGACGGATGAAGGAGTGCCACGTGTAAGATCCAACAGCTGTAGTGCGTGGCTAACCCTTCGCTGGATCAACGCTCCCGATCTGATCCTCAGATGGATCTACGGCTGGAGTCCTCCCGTAAATGAACGGCTACGATATGAACTGGCAAGGAGGATGATCGGACGGGAACCAGAGGTTCTCCAAGAACACTTCGTCGGCGGACTTCGCCAGCCCGATACGCGCGGTGGAGAGGTCCTCCTGAGCTGCTGAGATGTGGAGAAGAACGCCGACGATGATCCGCAGCTGGTGGGTGGCTCCGATGAGGCTGAGGAGCTCTGGAGAGCTCCGACGACGAAGGGGGCTCGGAGCTACTGTGCTCAAATGACCCGACCTCCAGATGAGGTCGATTTGACCTGCAAGATGCACAGACATAAACCTGGGTCGAGGGCAAAGTGCCTCGACCCATTAGCGGGCGAAGGGGTGGTCGGAATGAGGCGGAGCGGGGGTCTCCGGTGAAGCGACGACGAAGGAGACCCAAGCCTTGGTTCTGGGGCGAACCAAGGTGATCGAAGGTGCGGAGAAGATGGAACGAAGTCTCGTGAAGGTGAATCCGAGGTCAGATGATTGAATGGGTGAACTGATCGGAATGAATCGGCCGACGAAGGCCGGCAGTGCAAATTGGGGATTTCTGAAATTAACCTAACCTAAGGGGTATCGGGGGTACGTGATGGACGTAGTCGACTATGCTGGAGGTCAGGAAGCTCCTGGGGTCTTTGCCTCGATGGCTCGTCGAGGCCAGAGGCTCAGCTCGCTTAGTGGCAGAGCACTGCAACGAAGGTCGCCGGATCAGTGGCTGCAACCCTTTACTCCTCGCTGCAACACCCTTACTCGGTAGCTATCACTCCAGGGAGAAGGATGGAGGTCCTGGGACTGGAAGACAATGGCCAAAGATCCGTCAAATGTGCAACGGAGGAGAGACTTTATAATGCCAGGGGTCCGGGAAGATGGGAGTCGGGCACGCTTGTCGATGCATGGACCCCTAGGCAGAAGGTCGGGCGAAGGTCTCGGATCGTCTAGCTACAAAAGGAGCCTGGGGTTTAGGCGAATGGAAGGCGGATCAACTCGCGAAAAATCTGAGAAGTCGGGTCGGGGCGCAGGTCCGCGAAGCAAGTGGTCCTGGCGGGGGAGTTGACTGGGGGTCAACATCGCCCGTGGACCAATTAGATAATTCCGATTATTAATTATTTAGAAATTCATTTAAAAATAGAAAATGATTTTATTTTGAAAAATTTTCAAAATGAAAAATGTTTATTTATGTTCAAAGTATTTTTGTGATTTTTATTTATCTTTTTGAAATATAAATTATGTATTTACATTATATTATTATATATAGGAATATATATAAATGTATTTTTTATTTTGATTTTTAATTGTTTATTTTTGCATAATTATTTCAATTTTATATTTTATTTATTTACAATAAAATTTGGAATAAAAAGGTATTTTTGTTTTATTGTTATGATTTATTTACATTAGTTAAATAAATAGATCTATATACACATGTTCATGGTATATATACAAGGTGGGAAATGAATTTTATTATTTTTCTTTTTATTTTGATTTTTCTGATTTTTACTTTATTTTTATAAATATATACAAAATATGAGAAACATCTTTTTATTTTTATTTTTAGGAAAATAAAATTATTTAATACATGGGTTTATGTGCAAGCATGATTGACCTTATCTCTCTCTACTTGGTTTCTTTTGCGGTCAGGCCCATGTTGAGCCCTCCCTTAGGATTAGGTCACTCAATATTTATTATAAATATTTCCCTCTTTTTCTTTTATTTCTTTATTCCTTTTTTTTACACAAAAACATGCTAATTATGAATAATTACATGATGCATGCATTTTGATACTTTATAATATTTACAGGTATTTACATGGTATTTTGCCAAGGTTTCTAGCTAAAATAAAGGAATAAAGAGTGATGAATGGGGATTCATAACCCTCATATACTTTACTTTTGCTAGTCCCTTAGCAAACACTTATTTGAAAAAGAAGTGCAAAAGAGAAAGAAAAAGAAAAAGAGAGGAAATCAAGGTTGATTATTAAACTTTTCTTTATTAAATTGAAATATGGAGCTCAGTCAGACCTTTGGATTATTAATTTATCGGAACCTTATTTGGACTTAAGCTTAAAACTTAACAACCTCTAAATTCCACCAATATATGGTCAAGACTCCTCAATAAACCAGATCAGAACAAGTCTACATACACAAACTCTAATGACCATGAATCTTTCCTTGTACCGTGTAAGTGATATGTAGCTCCCCACCTCAGAAGTAATAAAGAAACAACCTCCCTCAACCTGGTAACCCTAATGCCTCGGTCTAGAAACTCTTTCCTCGAGAAGCGAGGTATTCCCTTCTAAGTTCAAGTGCAACCGGCTCAAGAAGAGGGGGAAGAAGAGTATGGACCATGACCAGTGTAGTCATGTATCCTTGGGAGCTCTAACAAGTGTAGTTGAGTCTCCCGCTGCAAGCTTCATGAGATGGTCATGTATAACATAAGCTTTTGCTTTATTTGACTATATACACTCCGGTAGGATTATTAAATTTTCAATACGACCCACCACTTTTTTGGAGTTCTTTTCTTTTTGCACACATTTTTTTCATATGCATCTGTACAACATATCTACATGGTGCAACATATATACATAAGCAGTTTTCCCTCTTGAGCCAGTAGATTGTCCATCTTTTGAAGATTTATTGCAACCCACAACTTCTGTCTTTAGACTTCATAACCACCAGACCAAGTTGAGACGCACTTCCTTCATTATAAGAAGAAGAGAGGTTCCGCCTAGAAGTACTAACCTCATATGCTACCCCAAGCCAAAGGAAACTGCCTCCTTACCACCTCATCCGTGGAGAGCTATGTGTAAAGTGCTGGTGCGAGTAAAGCCATTGTCTCTGAGAGTCATGCGTGTGTTGTTAAGTGCTCTACTTAGGCTCATCAAGATGACATATGTTCATAGCCTAGTGGACTTCAAAGAATTAAGTCCCAATGGACATGAAAAGTCTTAATCCTAAGCCCTATAAGGTTCCACTTATAATTAGGTGGATTAAGGTTTTAACCAAGCTTCATTTGTCAATTTAATTCTAGGCCAGTTTAGATGTCAACAATGATTTGGAAAAATTGTACAAGTATTTACAAAGATGCAATTTTACAAATATTTACACATGTGCAAAATTTTTGAAAAATGTTTGAAAACATGGATGTATGCATGAATGCGAAGTTTTGCAAAATATTTACAAAATTTTACACAAGATTTTTGCAAACTTTTTGTTTTTCAAAACATTTTACAAAAATTTTGTACTATATACATAATTTTGTTACGAAAATATGTACAAGCTATTTACACAAATCATTTTTACAATCATTTGTACAAAAGTAATTTTTATAAATAAATAGGTATGTGCAAGAAGAATTTTATGTACAAGGGAAAATTTAAATTTTTATGGATTTTTATCCATTTTTTTATTAACACACTCCCACAAAGTACGAGTTATGGCTAAAGTATGTATGAAATATATACGACACCCCCCCATACTTAGCTCGAACGATGTCCTCAGAGTAATCAAAAGCGATGAAGCAGACATAACTCGTGCTTAGTATAGGGAAGTGAAAAGGAATGGTATATATAAAGACGAATCAAAGAATAGAATGAAGAGGACTCGGTGTTTCCCCTATACTTAGGATCAAGTAGTCCTAAGTATAGTAAGCTGTACATGAAGGGAAATCCGAGTGGAAGGATGTACAGGGTCTTCCCCCCATACTTAGGGTAAAATATCCCTAAGTATAGGCAGCAAAACAGAGGTAGAAAGAATCAATAGAATACCTGAGAGTCTTACACCCCCCCTATACTTAGGGTAAAGCAAACCCTAAGCATAGCATAATCATAGGATGAGAAAAGGGGTGTGGGACTAAAGAATAGAGTGATATGGACAACTAGATCTATACAAGTTGGAAGAACAGTGATAATCAGGCGTGAGATGCAATAGATGTGAGTCAAGAGACCACATCTCACGCAAAGTGAATCGAGGCAACATCAACAACCCGCGGCTCATGATCTAGATATGGCTTGAGCCGCTGGCCGTTCACACGAAAGGTAGCATTAGAAGACAACTCAGATATATCAATACTCCCATTCATGTACCTTTCTAACTAAATAGGGTCCTTCCATTTGCTCTGTAGCTTCCCTGGGAATAGATGAAGCCTAGCACCAAACAACCATACTCTCTGTCCTGGCTTAAATTGCTTGTGGCTGATATGAGAATCATGCCACTCCGTCACTCTCTCCTTGTAATGTAGGCTGTTTGAAAAGGTTGTATCACGAAGCTCCTCCAGGGATACTAACTCTGCCCTCCTCTGATCTCCTACACTCTCTAGATCCAAAAGTATGTCGGTAACAACCCAAAGTGACCTATGTCTCAGCTCAACAGGTAAATGGCAGGGCTTGCCATAAACGAGGCGAAAGGGAGATGTACCGAAAGGAGTCTTGAAAGACGCCCTATATGCCCACAAGACCGAGTCCAAAAGCTGTGACCAATCCTTTCGATCAGGGCGGACGACTTTTTGCAATATAGTCTTGATCTCCATGTTCGACACTTCAGAAAACCATTCGTCTGAGGGTGGTATGGAGTGGCAACTCGATGTTCTATGCCGAACTCGCTAGCAAGGGCCTTTACCTTATCATTGACGAAATGAGACCCCCCGTCAGATATCAACAATCGAGGTACCCCAAATCGTGAAATGATATTCTTCCTCAAAAATCTGCAAACCGTCCTAGCATCTGCGGTTCGGGCGGTGATGGCCTCAATCCAACGACTCACATAATCCACGGCCAGCAGAATGTACTCGAATCCCTGACTCTTAAGGAATGCACCCATGAAATCGATGCCCCATGCGTCAAAAACCTCACAGAAGTGTATGGGCTGCATCGGCATCACATCACGTTGTCCACAAGTGCCCATCCTCTAATAGTCAGTACACCTCTTCATGAACTCATCAAAGTCCTTGAAGAGAGTTGGCCACCATAGGTTGGATTAGAGCACTTTCTGTGCCGTTCTCCTCCCAGAGAGATGTCCTCCTGCCTCAAGCTTGTGACATAAGTAAGGACATTGTGGTGCTCCTCCTGAGGTATGCACCGATGCCAGATACTATCCCCTCCCTCATGATAAAGGACATGATCCTCCCAATGGTAAAACTTGGCCTTCGCGAGGAAGGTCTCAAGTTTCTGCCTGGGCCAATCTTGTGGAACTTTCTTGGCGACACGATAGTTCACAATTTCGGCATACCATGGGTGAGAGGCGATAGAAAGGATCGCCTCATCTGGGAAGGTCTCACAAATAGGCCCAGTCTGCTCAGAATCCTCAAGATACTATAATCGGGAGAGATGATCCGCCACCACATTCTTGACTCCAGGCTTATCCTTAATCTCTATGTCAAACTCCTGGAGTAGAAGGATCCATCTGGTCAATCTGGCTTTGGCATCCTTCTTTGTCATGAGGTACCTGATGGCGGTATGATCAGTGTAAATGGTCACTCTAAATCCAATGATGTAAGATCTGAACTTATCTAGGGCAAAAACTATGGCTAGCATCTCCTTCTCAGTGACGGTATAGTTCCGTTGGGAGGCATCCAATGTTCGGCTAGCGTAGTGAATAGCAAATGGGACTCCATCCCTCCACTGTCCCAACACGGCCCGCACGGAAAAATCGGAGGCATCTGTCATGATCTTGAATGGGAGAGACCAATCAGGTGGCTGGAGAACAGGAGCCTCTACAACTCGACTCTTGAGAGTCTCAAATGACGATAGACACTTATCACCAACAAGTAATTCAGTGTCTTTCATCAGCAGATCAGTTAGCGGTCGGGCAATCCTACTAAAATTATGAATGAAGCGCCTGTAGAAACCGACGTGCCCCAGAAAAGACCGTAACTACCGCAATTTGGATGGTGGACTGAGTTTTCTAATGACATCCACATTGGCCGGATCAACCTCCATGCCCCTGTTGGAGATGATATGGCCAAGCACCGTCCCCTGAGTCACCATGAAGTGACTCTTCTCCCAAGACAACACAAGCTGAACTTCAATGCATCGCTGAAGGACTCGGTCTAGGTAGTCAAGACAAGAATCAAATCCGTCGTCGTAGACCGAGAAATCATCCATGAAGACATCCAAGCACTCCCCCACCATGTCCGAAAAGATGGACAGCATGCATCTCTGGAATGTCGTCGGAGCATTGCACAATCCAAATGGCATGCGTCTGAAAGCATATGTCCCGAAGGGACAGGTGAAGGTAGTCTTCTCCTGGTCCTCGGGCACGATGGACACCTAATTATAGTCGGAGTACCCATCCAGGAAACAATAATGGCTCTTCCCTGCCAGCCACTCAATAATCTGATCAATAAAGGGCGACGGAAATGATCCTTCTTGGTGTCCTGGTTCAATCATCTATAGTCCACACAGACCCGCCAAGAAGTGGGTACCTGGGTAGCGATCTCCTCTCCAGACTCACTGATAACTGTGGTGGTGCCCGTCTTCTTGGGCTCCACATGGACTGACCCACTTGGAGTCGGAGATGGGGTAGATAAATTCGACGCTCCACCATTTCAAGATCTCCTTCATGACAACCTCTCGAAGATTCGGGTTCCGCCGCTGCTGGAACTCACGTGACGGCTTTGCTTCCTCCTCGAGATAGATATGGTGGGAGCACAGCGCCGGACTTATCCCCTGGAGATCGGCTACACTCCATCCTATCGCCTTGCGGTTCTTTTCAAGAACCCCCATCAGACGGGATTCCTACTCTCTAGTCAAATCATCGGAGATAATGACTGGGTACATCTCATGCTCACCCGCAAGGAACCTATACTTCAGCGACAACGGTAGCAGCTTCAACTCTGGACAAGTAGGTGCTGGCGCATCTGGCCTCTGAAAAGTCTGAGTGAATGCTGCCAAATCTGCATGGAAGAATGAGAACTCTCGCTCACAATCTGTATCTGTAAAAGGCTGCTCTGCTGGACTGTCTCTGCTCTGCATGGGCTCAGCCTCCTCCCTAGTTGTAGGCTCAGTGGAAGTCAGACATGGTATCGGCTCATCGAGCTCTTCTCAGTCAACACCTGACTCCGAGGGATCTGTATTTGAATCACACAACTCTGTCTCACGGTCGGGAACCAGGTCTGCTACCTGAGATGTATCCTAGACCAGGAATGCGCTCTCCAAGCTCTCCTCTACTGGCGTCTCTACATCAACGAACTCTGAAGGTGAGAGGATGGCCTGTGCAACTGGATCTGCCCAAATTGCCCCGTCATCTGTAATCACGAAATCGTTGTCTTGGTGGATGTCTCTCCCTGCCTCTGTCATCTGCTCTGAATCTATGGTCGGCTCTTAGCAAGCTGAATCTCTGGCTCTCGTCTCCTCGACCGTCTCTATTTGTATACTCTCTCCCTCGACGCGAAAGTACACCTTCCCGCTATCATGGTCGGACACTGCCTTGGCTGTGGCCAAGAATGGGCATCCTAGAATGATCGGGGTATCGGTCACAGACTCTGGGATCTCCATGTCCAACACAACGAAATCCACGGGGAATTTCAGTCCCTGAATCCTGACGACAACGTCCTTCAGCAACCCCTTCGGCCTCTTGACAGATCGATCAGCAAACTGAAGGACCGTCCTGCTCTGTCGGAGAGTGCCCAACTCGAAGCGGTCGAGAAGGGCTGCCGGAAGTAGGTTGATCGAAGAACCTCTGTCTAATAGAGTGTGGTCGAACCTCTGCTCATGGATGTGGCATCTTACGTACGGGGCCCCTGCATCTGGCCTCTTAACTGCATACGGTTCTGAATCATGAAACAAGTGGCACGTGTAAACACATGGTTCTCTGACTGATGGTTCCGCCTCTTCCTCCTGAATGTGGTCCTGTCTTTGAGTGATCTCTGGAGTAGAGGGATGTGCTCCAAGGCCTCATGAAGAGTCAACTGTATATGGAATCTGTCTATCATCTGCTGGCTGAACTCTATTTGGTGATTCTTTTTCTGATTTTCTAATTTCTTCCCCTTTTCCATATGAAGTGCTCATGGAAAGGGGATCACAAGATCCTTCTCAGATGAAGGACTAGGAGAGGGTCTGGCGTGCTCATGAACAACAGAATCCACACAAACATCATCAATCAACACATGCGGATCCGAAAACAACAAACCCTTTCCTTTATTTGCAGAAATGTCCTGAGATAAAAGTACTGAAGGAAAAACAACAAGACGAGTAGAACTGGAAATGGTGGCCTCAGTACCACCCTCAGCATCTGGATTCGCAGCGTTAGTACCGCGCTCTACCTCAACAACTGTAGTGGCGGCGTCAGTACCACCTCCTCGAACTGGTGAAGCGACGACCTCAGTACCGTCGGCTGGATCAACATCCATGGTGGCTTCATCACCATAGTCATCATCTCTTGTGGCATCAGTACTGTGCTCCTCCTCGTCTGGAGCTCTTGGGGTGGCGTGGGGTCATTGCTCAGACGAGGCGCCGCCTGTTGGCATCCTACCGCTCCTAAGTGTAACAAAATCAGCATCTAACATGTATGCAGACATATCATCAAGTGAAGCACTAGGAGTGGTAATCTCAGTGAACTCTACCTACTCAGACTTCCTCTTGAGGTTGTTCGGGTTCGGCTCAATCTGGGCAGGGATGGCAGCCTTCCCTCTCACAATCTCCCGCATCTCCTGGCGGAACTCATCCATCTCCCATCATAAAGTGGCATGTTGCTCGCTCATGAGGCGGGCCAGATCATCCAAGGCAGGGTTCTCATAGGCTGGCCCATGAGAACCTGACGGGTGGCCTCGCTGATAGTGAGGTTGCTACTGCTGGTGCGGGTGAGAGGGGTACTGTGGATGATACGGCTGAGGCTTCTCTCACCTCCAAGGTTCTCCCTGTTGATAGGGACGAGGACCGTACTACTGTGGCTGGGGTACTGGGGACTGCTGGTGCTACTCAAGCTGATGGTCGTACTGGCCACCCTGAACTGGAGGTTGTTGCTGGGAACTGGTGCCTTCGGCCGACCAGCGGAATCTGGGATGGACTCGTAGGATACCAGGCTGGGGTCGGTTGTACCAAATCCCGTTGACATCCATCAACGGCTCCGGCTCGTAGGGGGTGGCGGGAGTACTTCCAGGGGCTGATTCGGCTAGTAGACCACCATTTGAGTGTATGGGGATGGTAGTGACTGGTAGTACAGCTGTGGCTGCTGGTACGACTCCGTCGATACAAGGTGAACCTGTCTAGGCTGACTGAATTGCTGGGACGAGCTACCACTGCTACTCGGATCTCCTCGTGATCGAAGACGGGGCTGAGAAGCCGTCTGTGCCTCCTGGAGACACATGAGCTGTGACTTCAGGTCACTCAGCGTCTGTGCCATCTGATCCATCTACGTGATGCCCTAGCATTGCTTCTTCTTTATCAGCTCGATCCAGTCCAGCTTCTTGCTGATGATGCCCATGTCTGTGGCTGTGGACTCGGCCTGTGCGGCTGCCGCGGACGAAGTGGAAGGATCGGCATCGACCCGTGCTATCCTCTGGTACTGCACGATCTGTGGCTGATGGCATCCCTGGGTGTAGAGTCGGGTCTGGGACGTCACTGTGTAGTTCTCGTCCATCTCCTCCTAGATGGCCCAGACCCGTTTCTCATCCTTAGCGAAGTAGGAACCGCCACAAGAAGCGTTCACCAGGCCCTACAGCTCTGGTGTCAACCCACAGAAGAAGCTTTAAACTAGGTTCGGCTTCGTGATGTCGTGGTGTGGGCATCTGTCTGTGAGCTCTCGAAACCTCTCCCATGCTTCATGAAACTACTCGTTGGGGGCATGGAGAAGTTGCTAATCAGGACCTCGCTGCATTGGTCCGCTCGAGTGGATAGTACTTATTCTAGTACTCGGTACGGAGCTGCTCCCAGGTGTAAACAAATCTCCCTAACTGCTTCAGCCAGTTGGCTACTCTTTCTGCAAGGGAGAAGGGAAAAGCGATCATCCGGATAGTGTCCTCGTCCACCTGACGATCGTAGACTGTAATGCAGATCATCTCGAACTCCTGGAGATGTAGATGGGGCTCCTCAGTAGCGAGCCCGTGGAAGCGGGGAAGAAGCTGAAGTGTGTTCGGGGGGAACTTGAAGTCCCTCACGATCGCTGGAAGAACCACCCACCGGTGTGTCAGTGTCGATCTGAGGTTGTGCAACTCCTGTATCGGTCTCGGCAGCTAGGCCGGCTGGTCTGGCTCCTCTGTCTAATCTGGGCCTCTCCGTCCCTCAGCTCTCAGTGATCTCTCGCTCCTGCAGCTCTCGGATGCTCTCGTGTTGTCCTCAGCCACTCCATCTCTCTCCTCATCTCCACCATGAAAGCCCCCTGATTGCGTATCTGTCTCTGCATGGTCTTGAGGGAAGCTAACATGGTGGTGTTGATCGCACCCTGGTCCAGAACATATGTGGTCGTCTCCGACCTCTGACCCTCGGTGCGCTCCTCGCTGCTGGCCATGGTCTCTGCAAAGGCAAAAGACCCAAACTCAGGTGCCGATAAATCATCTACTTGTTGTCTCACGTCTGGCACTAGCATCTCAGAACTGGTAGAAGGGTGGTCAAGGGGGAACAGGATGGAGTCGAACTCGGGTTCGGACAGCAGGTCTCGGCTCTCACGAACCGACCTAGATGAACGGGATGGAGTGCGGTCAAGCGGTGCAGCCAGAGGCTGCCTAAGGGACCTCCCGCCCATCATCTCGATCTGGTGAGTTTGGCGGATGAGATCTGGAAACACACAAGATGAGAAAACAAACCCCGGGTTCACCTACTCAACGCTGAGCTAAAGACCGTAAGAGCTCGGTCAATTATCTTATCAATTTTATTAGGGGATAATGTCAGGATATCAGAGTAGTTACGCGAGCTGATAGGAATCCAATCCGCCTACCAGACTGTCTCAGATAAAAGACCGGTAATCTGATCGGTGCTCGGATGTGGTACTAGCCTAGTGTGCGAGTCTCTCTCTCGCTCAATCAAACCATACAATGAGGGGGTTGCTCTCCCCAAGACAGATTTTTAAATGAGGTGTCTTTTAACATCAAGTATGTTTAGCAGTCCCAATTTTATAGTTATTGTTTTTAGGTATTTTTCAAGCAAACAACGCCTAACGAATTTTTCAGTTCTCCTGATTATTTTAAGTCCAAAAAACGAGGGGAGAACATGAAAAAGCTGATGCACGAAAAATCAATGATGCATGCACGAGATAGAAGGCGTACCTGACTCCAACAGTCTACATGCAAAATGATCCGCGCATAAAGTAAAGACTGAAAGTAAACTACCTATATGATGCACGAGAATCCGACCCTAGACGAAGCAATTTCTACACGTAAGCACATTAGCCGGGTACTCAAGCCTATGTCCGGAGTCCTATCTTGGGAGCCACTCGGTGTCCGCTATAACAGATCCTGCACGCGCTGTATGTGACTCCTCAAAGCATGTGGACTAGAGCCTAAATAATCTGACTTTTTCTTGTGATTTAATTAATTAGGTCCAATTATCGAGCTATAGGTATAGGCAGATAATTAGGTGTTTGGATCCTAATCAATTACGACACAATCAGGAAGAATCCTAAGCTAAGGCCAAAACCGTGTAAATCAGATAAGCAGTGAAATAAATGCAAAAAAACAAAACTGTCGAAAAACCGCGGTGAGGTCCCCCGAGCACATCGGAGCTCGGCGAAACATACCCCGATAAGTCACCGCAGTCTGAGTCTCTGTCCCTGTATTATTACAAATAAATGGATTGCAGGTAAGAAAACTAAGCTAATCTAATCTAAAATATGGTTATTTTGCGGTTATTCCGCGGCTCCCACACTTCGGTTCTCCTCCTCGCGCTCTCTTGCAGCTCCGTAAAGAAGAGAGCCGCCTCCGAATGCCGCGGTTGCTTCGGCTTCCAAAAAAGTTACCTCAATCCTTGGGCCCTCGCAAGAAATAGAAACAGAAGTGTGTCAGTCCAGAAAAATATGTAAATAAATCAGATAAAAAATATCTACAAATATCTACAGAAAAGCTACGGAAAAGAAAATCGCGAAAAATTGAAAAAGACTACTAAGTCGTGCTCCCTGGCAATGACGCCATTCTGAGGACCGAAAAATCCTCAAAGAAGATATCTTACTATCGGGCCAAGGTAAAAGCTCAAGGGTCGTTGCGACCCGAATAGAGAAACTCGATCGATCAAGAAAAATATAAGGAACCACCAAATCGAAAGATAAAACAATGAAATCAAACAGTGGTCCTCGCTAGTATATTAACCTGGTATAGCGACCAGGGTCGGACTCAAGGAGCATGGGTTGGCCGAGACGGCCTACGAAGTAGTCAAAAAGATAAAATAAAGAATAAAATATTTTTGGTGGATTTCAAATGTTTTTAAATTTTTTCTGTGTTTTTTAATATATAAGAAAAGATAAGAAGATGTATAAAAGAGAGAATTCAACGATTTATTTAAACACTCAAAAGTGCTCACAAAATTCAAATAAAATTGTTTTTGTATTTTTCATATTTTTAAGTGTTTTTGGTAATTTTATGGGAATTTTATAATTTTTATTTGATTTTCTAAAAATGGTAAACGAGGAAAACAGTGGGTTAATGTGCAGCCAGACTTGAAAGGCCAATTAAAAATATATAATTGGTCATAAAAACGTGGAGACAATTTTTATGAAAAATATATACAAAAACTAAGCTACAAAAAAAGAGATTGCATTTTTTTGAATTTTATAGAATTTTTAATGATTTTTGTAAGAATTTTAGGGGTTTTCAATATTTATCGGTTTTATAAATCCAAAAGAACCAAAAATTGGATAGAAGGTAGAAAACAACAAAACAAACTATCCCTAAATTTCTTAGAATTTTTAGAAAAGTTTTTTGTATTTTTCTTCGATTTTCTATTCCAAATAGTAATAAAAATACATGTTTTTGTATTTTTAGAAATAATAAAAAGCCACAAAAATGTCCCAAAAAAATAGAGAAATTTTTACACAGTGGCAGGAGCCAAGTTTCCAAATTTCATTTGATTTGGAGTTCATTTGCTATTTTATTCAACCAATAAAAGATCTACAACACATAAGGACCTATTTGCAAGAAAACAAAGTTCGGAAGGCTTAAATGTAACATGTGCGAAAACCTTAGGGTATAAAATGTAAAATTCGCAAACAATCAACACATGTTCAAATTAATTCACACACAGGGGTATAACTGCAAATATGGAAATTAAAACTTCATTTCATAACATAGCAGAAAACCCAAGCCCATACAGGCAATTTGTCCAAAATATCACGTGTCGAAGCATGTGTCTCACAGAAGCAGGGACCAAAATGCAAATAAAATAAACATAGGGTCCCAGATGCAAATTATCCAAAATAAAAACAATGCACTAAAATATTTTCAGGACTATTCTATAAATGCCAAAAGAGAAGGGGCCTGAGTGAAATGACCCCTCTTATTCAAATCGGATGGACGAAGGAGTGCCACGTGTAAGATCCAACGGCTGTGGTGCGTGGCTAACCCTTCGCTGGATCAACGCTCCCGATCTGATCCTCAGATGGATCTACGGCTGGAGTCCTCCCGCAAATGAACGCCTACGATCTGAACTGGCGGAGGAGGACGATCGGACGGTAACTGGAGGTTCTCCAAGAACACTTCGCCGGCCCGATACGCGCGGTGGAGAGGTCCTCCTGAGCTGTTGAGATGTGGAGAAGAATGCCTATGATGATCCGCAGCTGGTGGGTGGCTCCGATGAGGCTGAGGAGCTCTGGAGAGCTCCGGCGACGAAGGTGGCTCGGAGCTGTTGTGCTCGAATGACCTGACCTCCAGATGAGGTCAATTTGACCTGCAAGCAGACAGATAGAAACCTGGGTCGAGGGCAAAGTGCCTCGACCCGTTAGCGGGCGAAGGATTGGTCGGAATGAGGCGGAGCGGGGGTCTCCGGCGAAGCGACGGCGAAGGAGACCCGAGCCTTGGTTCTAGGGTGAGCCAAGGTGATCGGAGGTGCGGAGAAGATGGAACGAAGTCTCGTGAAGGTGAATCCGGGGTCAGATGATCGAATGGGTGAACTAATCGGAATGAATCGGCCGGCGAAGGCCGGCGGCGCAAATTGGGGATTTCTGAAATTAACCTAACCTAAGGGATATCGGGGGTACCTGATGGACGTAGTCGACTATGCTAGAGGTTAGGAAGCTCCTGGGGTTTTTGCCTTGATGGCTCGTAGAGGCCAGAGGCTCAGTTCACTCGGTGGCGGAGCAGGGCGGCGAAGGTCGCCGGATCAGTGGCTGCAGCCCTTCACTCCTCGCTGCAACACCCTCACTCGGTAGCTATCACTCTAGGGAGAAGGATGGAGGTCCTGGGACTGTAAGACGATGGCCAAAGATCCGTCAAATGTGCAGCGGAGGAGAGACTTTATAATGCCAGGGGTCCGGGAAGATGGGAGTCGGGCACGCTCGTCGATTCACTGACCCCTAGGCAAAAGATCGGGCGAAGGTCTCGGATCATCGAGATACAAATGGAGCCTGGGGTTTAGGTGAATGGAAGGCGGATCAACTCGCGAAAAATCTGAGAGTTCAGGTCGGGGTGCAGGTCCGCGAAGCAAGTGGTCCTGGCGGGGGAGTTGACCGGGGGTCAACATCCCCCGTGGACCAATAAGATAATTCCGATTATTAATTATTTAGAAATTCATTTAAAAATAGCAAATGATTTTATTTTGAAAACTTTTCAAAATAAAAAATGTTTATTTATTTTCAAAGTATTTTTTAGTGATTTTTACTTATTTTTTGAAATATAAATTATGTATTTACATTATATTATTATTATATATAGGTATATATACATATGTATTTTTATTTTTATTTTTAGTTGTTTATTTTTGCACAATTATTAAAAAATTTATATTTTATTTATTTACAACATGAAATTTGGAATAAAAAGGTATTTTATTTTATTTTTGTGATTTATTTACATTAGTTAAATAGATAGATCTATATACACATGTTCATGGTATGTATACAATGTGGGAAATGAATTTTGTTATTTTTCTTTTTATTTTTCTTTTTCTGATTTTTATTTTATTTATATAAATACATACAAAATATGAGAAATGTCTTTTTTTTATTTTGAGGAAAATAAAATTATTTATGTACATGGGTCTATGTGCAAGCATGATTGACCTTATCTCTCTCTACTTGGTTTCTTTTGCGGTCAGGCCCATGCTGAGCCCTCCCTTAGAATTAGGTCACTCAATATTTATTCTAAATATTTCCCTCTTTTTCTTTTATTTCTTTATTACTTTACTTTTACACAAAAACATGCTAATTATGAATAATTACATGATGCATGCATGTTGATAATTTATGATATTTACAGGTATTTACATGGTATTTTGCCAAGGTTTCTAGCTAAAATAAAGGAATAAAGAGTGATGAATGGGGATTCATCACCCACAGGAACCATTGAGATATTCTTGGTTAAGGTTACTTGATCTTTTGAGGCGATTTCTGGATCATGGATTTTCGATGACTAACCTTGTCTAGATCGCCATGAGGGGGATGACTGCAGAGCAGATTGCCTATGTCATTACCTTGTGTGTTGGTTCACACCATAGTCCTGAAATGGATTTATTTAAGACCATCTTGTAAACACATTCAGACATTCCATATTCACGAGATGATTTATTCGAGGCAACACATGAGGGAGATATGACACCAGTTGAGCGTGTGACACATCATGATGATTTAGACAGCACACCAGTCAGAGGATATGAATACTACTACATTTCATATAACGGACATGTTGACCATCACTGTGAGTCTCCAGAGCCGAACATTGGTCGAGTTCCCGTTGGATTTACCACCAGATTTTGCGCATGTCCCAAACTTTCCTGTTGTTGATTCTAGGATTCTAGATCTGCTAGTATCCCAAGAAATAGAGGAGGAGCCCACATCACAACCGTCCTTTGAGTCATTTCAGTGGCCATGTCCAGTAGATTCAGTGTCTATTCTTCAGAAGATTTTCTCAGATTCGAATATACATTTGGATACATCTCACCACAAAGATCTTGATGAAAGACCGACTTTTGATTTGGCAGACCTAGATAGTCCCATCTTTGATCCATGTGTCCTCCCATTGGATAATGTCGATATATTTTTTGGAGGACCTGATATTAAATAGCATAGATCCCCAATTCACTAATGATTTTGCATTACTCCCCAAGGGTTATCTGTGGGAGGATGCCACGTACCCTATTAGACAACGGTTCTTTGATTAACCTTCTTCCATCTGCCTTAATCGATCAATTCGAGTTTGGCACTCTCAGACAGAGCAGGACGATACTTCAGTTTGCTGATAGATTTGTTAAGAGGTCGAAGGGGTTACTTAAGGACGTTGTTGTCACAATTCAGGGCTTGAAATTCCCTGTAGACTTTGTTGTATTGGACATGGAGGTCCCTCAATTTGTGACAGATACAATCCATGATTCATTAACTTTTCTGTCGCATTTTGTCTAAAAACCCTTAACAAATACATGCAAATATTCATTAATTCCCACATTGTATCCAAATCCTATATATAAATAAAAATGTAATTTTATGCATCAAAAACATGTAAATAAATAAAGAATAAAAACTAAAGAAAAGAAAAGAAGGCAGATTGTAGATATGTATATATGTACAATATGACTCAGATAATATAAATATAGCTTAAAGATAAATTTATGTACCCTAATCCCCGAGATCAAGTCAGTATGGATTGGTCGACAAAACAACAAGTAGGGGGAGATAAGGGAAGAAAATCATAAAAAATAATTAAATAACACTACACACATTATTCATTATTTATCAAATAAATACCAAATCTTCATTTATTTTTAATTAATTCTTATCAATATATTTTTCACCAAACTCTTTTCCTAATTATTCCTAAAAATATATATAAAAATATAAAAATAAGTTCAAAATATTATCCTGTATATATGTCAAGAAATCCAACTCTTAAATTGTCAAAATCTCAACTTTCGAACATCATAACTTCCTCATACGAACTCCAATTTCACTCTACTCACCTTTAAAGTTCATATAATAATATTATCTAATTAATAGAAGTGGTTTCATTAAAATCGGAGTCTGTTTGCAAATAAGTCAGTTTTGGGACTTAATGACAAGAAGGTTTCTGGGCTATTTATTTTATTTAGAACACATTATTTATAGTTTTATTAATTTTATAATTTCCAGTTATTTTCGTGATATTGTATTTTCAACATGATTTATTTCATAATTTTTGGAGCTTATTTATTATTTTAATAAAATCCACAACCCTAATTTATAGATAAAATTGAGCTAGCTAACCTATACCTGTATTTATTAATATAATTATATTATTTTATTAAAAATTATAAAAATTCATAACGACATTATTTATTATTCTAATAATTAAGAAAAAATAAAATTAACAAATAATTAATTATTTATTGAATTAAAAATTCAATACCTATTTATTAAGTATTATTTATACTTATTTACTAATATAATAATCATATTTCGAAAAATATTTATTATTTACGAAATATATTTATATCATAATTTAGAAAATTTAATTATCTACATTTTTTATGTTTATACCTATTTAAAATAATGTCATTTAGTATCTATTAAATAATTTATAAATATTTTAACACTTTGGCCAACTAGGTGCTGACACGTGTCCACCTAATAATTTATATATATTTACATAATATATATATATATAAATATAAACCCTAATTTACATAATCTACATAAAGTATTACATAATAATTTATAAATATAAACCCTAGAACCTTTTAAAATAAAAAATTGGAATAATTGCAATTACCCCTAGGTTTTCAGATTTGGAAAGAGGTCCCTTTCCAGCTTTCAAACACATGCTCTACACGTGATTACTCGGGTAATTTGCGAATTTTCTCCAACAATTGATTTATGTCATTTATTCAATGTAAAAACAATAGAAATTTACATTTCAGTCCCTATGATTCAGACTTTTATTCCTTGTCTTTTCTTATCAAAATAATTTTTTTATTGTATTGACAATTCTATAAAAATTATATATATCCCTGTTATATCCTCTTCATTGTGTAAATTATTCATTACATTTTAAATTTATTTGGTATTATAAAAAAGTAAAAAATAGTGTCATTTTCTTTGCCTGAAATTTAAAAAATCATTAAAAGTCAAATATTATCTGAAAAATTCTTAAAAAATTGATTCAGTTTATTTCAATTTGTTTTACTTTCTGTGCAATTTTCATGCACTAATTATTTTAAAAACCTAATTTTTTTTTAAAATATCTAAAATCATACAAAAATCATAAAAATTGTAGGAAAAATCCAAAAATATTGATTTCAGTTCCGGTGTATAGATATTTGGTTATATTTGACTTAAAAATAATTTCTAGGAGTTTTGTGTACATAAATTAATTTTAAGTTGCAAAATACTCATGGATGTGCACTGTTTACCTTAGTTGCCACTGTTTTATTCTTAGAAAAATACAAAAAAAACTGAAATTTATATAAAAATTACCAAAAACATCTCAACAGCTTTAAAGCTCAAACACATTTTCTCTGGATTTTTCCGAACGTTTCTGAATTTTTCAAAAAAAAAACAAAAAGAGTGTGTACATATTGTGACTGGTGTGCTTATTTGAAAATTAAAAAAAATAAAAATAAAAACCACTAAAATCCTTTATTTTCGAAATTTAACTACTAAGTTCTTTAATCGTGCTCCTTGTGTTCGACCCTGATCGCTATAACAGGTAAATTAAATAGCAAAAATTGCTTACATTGCTTTCATTGATTGATATTTTAAGCGATTTTATATATTTTTCTCGTTGATTACGCTTGGTGATCCGGGTCATAACGATCCTTGATTATTTGCATACTTAATTCGAGTTGCCAGGCATGTCATCAGAATGCGTCATTGTCGGGGAGCATGGCTTAGTAGTCATTTTTCATCTTTACCTGTCCCTATATATTATAAATGTTTTCTGACCATCGTCTATTTGAATTTTTGTGCAAGGGACCGCTTGGAGGAGGACTCGGATTTATTTTGGAGGACCCGAACAAGAGGAAGAGTAGAGCAGGACTTAAGACAATTATTTTATTTTTATACAACAATTATCTGTCATTGTAATAAATTAGACTTTGGACTTCTTGGACTTGGACATTTCGGGTTCTATTTTGCCAAGTATCGATGCACATGGGGACCTCATCACTATTTCTCATGTTTTGATTTCACAGCTTTAATTTCTATTTGATCCCTTGGATTTGGCCCCTAGACTTAGGATTTTTATTGATTGTGATGTAATAAGCTAAGGTCCAACACTTAATTACTTTCCTATACCCATATATTGTAATTGGACCTAGCTAAAAATAAATTTAAAAAGTTAGCTTAATTGGATTTGAGACCACGCATCGTGAGGAGTCACATAAAATGCTAGCAGGATTCATTGATGCGTGCACCGAGTGACTCCTAATATCAGACTCCAGAGTCGATTCGATTAGCTAGCTATTGTTCTTCACGATCAATAGAAGTTGCTCTTCTAAGGACGATTTCCTCGTGCATCATATAGTTAGTTTACTTTCAATCTTTAAATTTTATGTGTGGATCATATTGCATGTAGACTATTGGAGACAGGTATGCATTTCTATCTCTGCATGCATCATTGGATTTCATCATGCATTGGCTTTTCCGATTTCCCCCCTTGATTTCACTTACATAATTCAAAAAGGAAATTGGATATTCTTTAGACATTATTTTTGAAAAAAATCCAAAAAATAGAGAAAATTAAAAATTAAAATTACTACTACTAATTGAACTTGACTCTTAAAAATAAGCGTAACTGATTCATCATAGTTTTGGGAGAGAAACCTCCTTATTATTTGCTCTTTTAATTCCTCGCGTACACACTAAGGAGTAGTGCCTAAATCCCATTAAGCCTCCTAAGTGTTTGTACAACTTTTGTTTGATCACCTAACTCTAAAAATTGACAAGATAATTGACCGCATCTTCACGTCTTCACATTATGTTGCGTAGGGAATTGGGGGTTTACATTGCGTTTGTATGTGATTGGTATGAGTTGGTTCCGATCATCTTATCTAGATCATTAGCAGTCACCTTCTATCTTCATTCTTACCTTCACTTTGTCTCTACTATCCCACTTCCCTCCCTTCATTTCCCTCTCTTCATGATGGATCATACTCCATTTCAGCCGGATTTGGCAGCTGCTTCATTTTGTTCCCATCATTCTCGCCCACTCTCTTGGGAGGTCGGAACTCCAACCGACATCCCATCTTCTCCCTACCCACCTTCTTAGTCTATGCATGTTGTCCTAAGAGAAGACACCCGAAGAGTTCAGATTGACCAGATATGAGATTTGGGTGATCACTTTGCTGAGATGATAGAGCATTCCATAGGAGATCACATGAAGCAGTTACGAGTTTTAGACGACTTCTATCCTGAGATGATGGATGAGTACCCAGATCAGGAAGCACATTCCACTTCTACATTGAGTGATTGAGTCCCTTCATCTGGATTTAGATTTCATTAATATACTATCGAAGTTTTCAGGGGGGTTCATGAGGATCCATATATTCATATGTTTGAGTTTGAGAATTTTTGTGAATTACGAGCATACCTAGATATCACTTCTGAGGAGATGATGTTGATGACCTTCCCTTTCTCACTTTAAACTAGAGCTTTGAGATGGCACGGAGAGTTGGGGAGGAAGATTGCTACATGGGGTGACATTCAGATGTTGTTTTTGCAGATATTTTACCCCCAACGTAGAGCAGATTTGATGCGGTCTTGCATTCAAAATTTTTCAGTAGGCACCTAGGAGCCATTGAGAGATTCATGGCTTAGGTTTGTTAACCTATTGAGGATATTTCCAGATCACGGAATGTTGAGGTCTGACCTTATTCAGATCTCCATGAGGTGGATGACTACAGACCAGATTGCATTAGTCATTACCTCGTGTGGTGGTTTACACCACAGTCCTGATATGGATTTATTTGAGACCATCTTGAGAGCACGTTCAGACATTCCATATTCATCAGATGATTTATTCTGGACAGCACATGAGGAAGATATAAGACCAATTGAGTCGGAACTTAATGCCGACTTAGACAACACACACCAGCTAGAGGACGTGGATTCTAATACATTTCAGATGACGGACATGTTGATCACCACTGTGAGTTCCTAGTGTCGGACATTAGTCGAGTTCCCACTAGTTTTACAGCCATCACGTCGAAGATTCTTGAATTCTAGATATGCTAGTATCCCAAGAAAAATAGGAGGATCTCACATCTTAGCTGTCCTTTCAGTCATTTCAGTGTCCATGTCCAGCAGATTTAATGTCCATTCTTCAGAAGATCCTCTCAGATTCAGATACACATTTGGATCCATCTTAGCATAGAGAACTTGATGAGGGACTCCATTTTGATTTGACAGACCTAGATAGTCCCGTCTTTGAGCTGTGTATCTCCCATTTGATGATGTCGATACACTTTTGGAGGACCTGATATTTGGCAGCATAGATCCCCAATTCAACTCTGATTCCTCTTTCTGTACCGACGAGCCTGCATCACTCCTCGAGGGTTATCTGTGGGAGGATGCCACATACCATGCATACTTGGTTTCACTTTCTAGGAGTGTATCCAACCTGTCGGATCACGAGACCGAGTCTTTTGATACTTCTGATCTTGTTGAGTTTGAGTTTTCTCACCTCGATGACCCTCGTGAGGATGACATGATCTTTGAGGTATTCAATTATTTTATTGATTTCTCTACATTACATGCATCGGATATCAACCTTTCTAGTGAGTCTCCTGATCATGACTTTCCATACCTTCTTGAGACGATGATTAACGTGAAGGATTCCCTGATAGATCCTTCCTTATCCATGTTCGATTTCTTCAACTATATCCAATCACTCCATTCAGACCTTGAGCCGATGATTACTTTTTGTTACCGGAGTATGATCATATATTTTCTTTTCTTTTCTTGGTAGCCGACACCCACTTGAGTGCATATTTGGGTGTCTCTTTTGACTATCCTAAGTCTGTTGTTGTTCTCCCACTGAGATGACAACGATAGTATGGTATTTGCCTCAGAGATGTTGTCCTGAACCGTGATATAGCGTTATCCTAGACTCTGCGTCCAGCTAGGGGCGTAAACTCTAGTGCTTGTTGAGAGGCACCTCAACATTGTCTTACTTATATAGATCCATGTGTCCATATCATACATTCTTTCAGTCTGATACCCCATCTCCATCGTTTGATTATGCTATATGTAGGGTGTACTTTACCCTAATTATAGGAGGGGTGTCAGACTTGTGATTATCTATTTGATTATATTGCCTTTGTTTTGCTTCCTATACTTAGGAAGATTTCACCCTAAGTATAGAGGAAGTAATATATGTACATCCTATCACTCAGTAGTCCCCTTGTATATAGTCTTCTGTACTTAGGATTACTTGATCCTGAGTATAGGGGGATCACCAACTTCTACTAATTTTATTCATTCATTCGTTATGTATCACAGTATTCTTTTCACTTCCCAATGCTCATCACGAGTTATGTCTTCATTGTCGCTCTCTGATCACTATGAGGACATAGTTCGACCTAAGTATATGGGGTGTCGTATATATTGTATATATACATTAGCCATAACTCGTACTTTCATATTTTAAATATGGCTAAAATATTGCATAAATACTTGTAAAATTCAGTAAAATCAAGTAATAAAAAGATTCAGATATTTTCTCAAAATTCTTTTTGTATATATTTATTAATAAGGCAGGTTAAAATATTTCGAAAAATATTTTGAAAATAATTTGAAAATCTATTTGATTTTTTTTGAAAACTATTTGAAAAATATTTTCAACTTTGTAAAAATATTTTGGTTTATAAAAATTTTCATTTTCTTTGTGTGAAATAAATTTAGTTTGTAAAACTATTTGCACATGTTTTGAAAATGGTTGAAAAAATTTGAAAAATATATTTTTTTGTTTGAAAAATATTTGCAAATTTGTTTTAAAATGTTTGTAAATATTGGTAAAATTGTATTAAAATTATTTTGGACTATAGTTTCAAAATTATTTTCAAATAAATTTGAGGAATATATGCATCACACAAAAAAATTCCAACTGTTGTATATACTTGTATAAATTACTCATTTACCTAATTCTTGTAAATAATTAACTCACTCCTATGTAAATTTGCGTATTGTATCTACTAACCGTAACCCTTATTAAAAAAATATCGTATATATTTGTATATATTATTAACCTTTTTTTGTAAAAATATCCTTAAAAACTACAAAACCCAAAAGTCTATAAAAAATTGAATAATTAAAAAAATCTCTCTTAGAAAATCCATAAAAAGTTCAAAATTAGAAAATTGTTTCGCAAAAAGATTTTACTTTTTTTTCTTTGCATTGTATTTATTGCATTTTCATGTGCGTTCTTCTTAATAATATTGAAATTTTAACTAAGTCCAGAATAAAATTGAAGTATGGAGCTTAGTTGGACCTTAATCCACTAAATTTCAAAGGAACCTTATAAGAACTGGAGTTAAGACTTTTCAGGTCCTAGTGACTTAATTCTTTGAGTCCATAAGACTATGTTCACATGTCATCTTGATTAGTCTAAGTAGAATATTTAACAACACACGAGTGATTCTTTCAGACTGTGGCTTATCTTGGGCAAGCACTCTACATGTAGCTCTTCACGGAGGAGGTAGTGAGGGGGAAGAATCTTTTGGCTTGGGGTAGCGTACGAGGGTAGTACATCTAGATGGAACCTCTTGTCCTCCTCTAGGGAGGGAAGTGCGTCTCAACCTTATCTGGCGATGTTGAGGTCTAAAGACAGGATGTTGTGGGGTTGCAATAATGCTTCAAAAGACTGATAGTCTACTGGCTCAAGAGGAAAAACTCCTTATATACATGCTGCACCTTGCATATATTTTCAAGAAAAAAAGATAAAAAATACAAAAATACAGAATCTTCAAAAGTGGACAGGCCTAATTGAAAAGCGAAATGCCTGCCGGAGTGTATATACAAGTGAAAAAAAAAGAATAAGAGCTTCAAAGTCAAATTTTTGTATGCTCGCAACGTATGACTTAGATACATTGGTCAGGCATCCAAAGATTGGTAGCTACACTGGTTATCATCCATTCTCTTCTCCATCCCCTCTTCTTGAGCTCGTTGTACTTAAACTTAGAAGGGAATATCCCTGCTCCTCGAGGAAAGAGTTGTTAGACCAGGGGACTATAGTTACCTTGTTGAAAGAGGTTGTTTCTTTGCTACTTTTGAGATGATGAGCTATATTTCACTTACACCGTACAAGTAAAGATTCATAGTCATAATAATTTGTGTATGTAGACTTGTTCTGACCTGACTGTTGAGGAGACCTGAATAGGAGTCTTGTGAAACTTAGAGGTCGCTAGGTTTTAAATCCATATCCCATTAAGGTTCCGCCACACTAATAATACAAAGGTCTGATAGAGCTCTATACTCTAATTTTATGAAGATAAGTTTAAAAGTCAACATTATTCTAATTTCTTTCTTTTATTTTCTTTATTTTTGTTTTCACTTATTTTCCAAATAAGTGTTTTCTAAGGAACTAGCAAAGGTAAAGAATAGGGGAATCATGATTTCATTATTCGTCATCTTTATTCTTTTATTTTGGCTTTATTTCCTTAGTCAAATACCTGTAAATAGCGACTAATTTCATGAAATTACCATTTTGCATGCATTTATTAAATATGTATTTTTAACACTTTTGTATTCAAATAAAAGAATAAAGAAGAAAAGAAAAAGAAAAGAAACAAAAAATAAAGGATGGATTTATGAAATAAATGCAGACTGACCCGAACCCTGAGAGAAGGTCAAGACTTGACCTGATCAACCATGAATAAAGTAGGGGGAGATAAGGGTCTTTAATACAAAAATCCAAAAACAATTTGAAACTTTATTCTTTGTATATTCGTATAAAACTTACACTATTTTATTTATATACAAATTTACCTCAAATGAAATATTTTTCTAAATAGAAATTGTGAATAAAAATATTTTGTAAATAATAAAAATAATTGTAAAGTAAAACCATGTATAGTGTAAAAGTATACACACTCAGATAAAGCCGTAAAGTAACAATTGAAAGATCAATTCCGGCTCCATACGAACTCAAATTGAATCAAACTCTCTTCCATTGAACTCTAAATTTAATTATCTTTAAAATAGCTATAGTTTCATAATTTCTGGAGTTATGGTTGAAAAGTTAGTTTTCTGGAGTGGTTTTTGTAATTTCGCTATTTATTGTATATATTTATTCATATTTAGTTTTTACACATAATGTAAATAATTATAAATATTTTTCTTCATTATTAAACATAAAAATAAAATTTATAAAAAGATTATTTAAAAATAATTTCCTTATTTATACATGTGTATATTGTACTATATGTATATAATACTTGGATATAACTAATTTCCTTATATAAAAGATCACCAAATTAATATCTAACATTAATTGATTAAATTAATATAATTACAAAAATTGGATTCATTTATTTTATTTATTTATTTGATTTGATTTGAAAACATACCATGTATATTTGATTTGATTTTCTATCTTAAATAACCACCAATAAGGTGGCTAATTAATTTTTGTAAATTAATTATTTTATTTAATTCTGAATTCCATTTTAAATTAGTTAATTAATTTATTTATTAAATTTATGTATTTAATTAACCACTAAACACCTACCTTATTTGTACCTATTATCTTTTTTTATTTTCCTCTTCTTTTTATTAAGCTCATCCTCCTTCATTCTTCTTTTGATAAATCTTTGGTGGAGAAGGAACCTCATTCTCGAAATCCCATCGATTTATAGAGGAGCCCAACCCCTGAGCCATTCGGTGATAGCGGATCGATTATCTTTGAGGCTATCACGGTGCCCACCTCCCTCAGGTTAGATACACTTTATTTACCGTTTTTCACTTAGATTAATTCTAGTGTAATTTGTAGTGTTTAATCGTAGGTAATTCTCCATCCCGCTTTGACATCTGATCCCAATCTGATTTCTCATATCACATTAAAATTTCTACATTTCATGTTCTATCTCTCACAACCTTTCACATCCGATCACGCACAGTGGTTGAATCCTCGGATCTATCTCCTGATTCGCCAGATCTGCGCCCTCCCACCTTCTTCTATGTTTGAATTTTCTTGGATCGAGCCATCAAGCTCGTATCCTCATTTGTGTATAAAAAATAATAAATAAATAAATAAATGTATTTCTTTTTATAACATTTGTTTTCAGGAATTTACAAAAAAAGTAATATATATATGTATGTATGTATAACTTCTGCAATTTCTATTGGTGAAAAAAACAAAAAAAGAAAAAAAGTTCTTTCCCTTTATTTTATTTCTTCTTACAAAAATATATAAAAAAATAAAAAAATAAAAAATTGCAGCAGCTGCCACCACCCCTAGCCACAGGCGTCGCCCGCTACCCAGCCATCATCTGTAGGCTGCCTCAACGACCCAGAGCCACGCCACCTCCCCATCGCGGCTCCATCTCGTGACGTGTGCCATCGCGCGAGGCCGCTTCTCATAGCTCCTTGTCGCTCCTCTGATTTCGTCCACAACAGCTAAGTCGTGCCCACCGCTCAGCCTTCCTTTGCCAGCCCTCTACTCCAGATTACGCGTACCGCCTACGTGCTCTACCACCGGTCGCGCGAGGCCCTCCACCAACAGGTGTTGCCCCCCTCCTCACCGCATGGCGTGTGTTGCCCCATCGTTTTCATCTCAGCCAGCACCTCCTTTGCCACCAAGACCAGTCGTTCGCCATCCTCCAACCCGACCTCTCACCACCGTCGTCCTCCACGAGAAGCGCCACACGCCTCCGTCGACCACCTGACCCATGGCGTGTCGATGAGAGTGGCGGTAGTGCACTCCCCCTTCTATTTGACTTTTGGAAGGAAACGAAGATAGGGAATTGGGAACCTAGGCTTTTAAAATAAAAATTGTAACAATTGCAATCAGCCCCCTCCAGGTTTTCAGATTTGCAAAGAGGTCCCATCAACCATTCAAACACATGTTTTGCATGTGATTACTTGGCTAATTTATGAATTTTCTCCCGCAATTTATTTCTGTTATTTATTCAATGCAAAAACATTAGAAATATACATTTTAGCCCCGACGATTCAGACTTGTATTCCTTGTCTTTTCTTATCAAACCAAATGTTTTTATTGCTCTGAAAATTCTAGAAAATTTTGTATATACCATTACTGTGTTCCTCTTCATTGTATAAATTTTTCATTACATTTTAAATTTATTTAATATTATTAAAAAAATAAAAAAACAATGCCATTTTCTCTTCTTGAAATTTGAAAATTCATTAAAAGTCAAATATTGTCTGAAAAACTCAAAAAAAACAAAGTAGGTGTATTTCAATCTCTTTTAGTTTCTATGCAATTTTCTTGCACTAATTATTTTGAAAAATGAAAAATGGCAAAATATATAAAATCTTACAAAAATCATAAAAATTGTAAAAAATCAAAAAGTAGTGATTTCAGTTCTTGTGTGTAGATATTTGTCAATAGTTTACTTAAAACTAATTTCCAATAGTTTGGGGCATTAAGCTAATTTTAAGTTGCAAAATACTATTGGTTGTGCACTTTTACTTTCGTTGCCTCTATTTGATTTTTAGAAAAATATAAAAACATCTGAAAATTTTATAAAAATTAACCAAACATTTTAAAACCTTTAAAACTCAAAAACATTTTCTCTGGATTTTTCTGAAAATTTAAAAAAAATACAAAAAGAGTGTGTGCATATTGTGGCTTGTGTGTTTATTTAAAAATAAAAAATAAAAATAAAAAAACACTAAAATCATTTATTTTTGAAATTTGACTACTGAGTTCGTTAATCATGCTCCTTGTGTTTGACCCTAATCGTTATGTCAGGTAAATTAAAATAGCGAAGACTGCTTACATTATGTTTTCTTGATTTCTCTTAAGTGGTTATATATATAGGGTAAAATGGGGATGCCCCCTGGGAGTAGCCAACTTGGCTACTCCCACCCCTATTTTTCCCTCATTTTTTTATTTCTTTGGAAAATAAAAATTTGTATACTCATCACTATATCTCTCTAACATTCTATTAAAACTTCGTCAAAAAACAGAGACTCCTAGGCCCTCCATCCAGACGTCATTTTTTTAACGGCCGCGGGATTTTTTAGATCGACCCTGTTTGGATGGAGGCCGTAGGAGTCTCTGTTTCTGACGAAATTTTAAAAGAATGTTAGAGGGATATAATGATAAATTTACAAATTTTTATTTTCCAAAAAAATAAAAAAAATAAGGGAAAATAGGGTGGGAGTAGCCAAGTTTGCTACTCCCAGGGGGCAGCCCCATTTAACCCATATATCTCTCTGTGTGTGTGTGTGTGTGTGTTTCTCGTTGACCGAACTTATTGACTAGGGACAACAACATTGCATATTCATTCTGCCTTAGTCACATCACGGATTTTCATCTCATCACACATGCCCAACGCATGCGTGGGCCGATAATTTGGGATAAATTGCACAAATGCCCCCAGTGATTCTATTATCTACAAGCAGGTACTCAACAGCTCGAAGCAAGTAAAACACATGTTTTCAGTGGAGAAATTACGTGAAACACCTTCAACTTCAAATTTTTACGCACACCCTCCATTCTTTCTAGAAAATCACATAAATACCCTTACTATAATGGGATATTTACACCCATAACCCTGAGTAACTTCGTAATTACCCCAGAAACCCTACGCAAGCACGAATTACACCCAGAACCCCGAATAATGCTTAACCTTTACATGTCATAACCCCGTGTCAAGTTCTGTCATATTTATCCGTTATCTTTGACGGAAAAATTTATATGTTGACAATTTTGCCCTTCAAAATACATCATATTTATAATATGATGCCATTATGGAGATGAAACTCCAACCCCCGCGCCCGCACGACCTTCGATCGGAGCTTCCTCTGCGTGCACCTCCACCTGCAAGCTTTTCACTCCCGTCACTCGCTCCAGCATCCCCCTCCTCCCCTCGGCGCACCTCCGACCAGCAGACCCACCCCACGCTCCCACGTACGGCTCCGCCCAGCAACCCGACCCCCTGCCCCCTCCTCTGCCCAACAGCCCCACCCCCTGCCCCGCGCGCCTCTGTCCTGGCTGCAAGCCCTGCCCCTCGCACCTCTGTCCTGGTTGTAAGCCCTGCCCCGTGCGCGCCTCCTCCACCCCCTCCCTGCCCCCACCCCCGTAACCACTCCCGCACTCGCCTGCAAAGCTCCTCCCCCCCCCCCCCCCCGCCAACCTCTGCTCCGGCCGCCACGCCCCTCCCCCAACCTCTAGCCGCCGCTCGCCTGCCTCCCCCCCACTCCTCAAGCGCCTCCGCCAACCCCCGCGTGTGCCTGCGCACCCCCCCTGCGTGCCCCTCCGCCACACCCCACCCCCTGCAACCTCCAGTACACCTCCGCTGCTTCCCCGCGCGCCCCTCCGCCACACCCCACCTCTCGCAACCTCCAGGTCCACTTCCGTTGCTCGCCTGCACGCTTCTCTCCCGCCACTCGCCCTCAAGTTTCAGCGCCCCCCTCCCCCATCTGAGCCCGCAACCTCCAGCATCTCCGCAGCTCCAGCCCTTTCCTCCCGCGGCTCGTCCCCAAGCTCCAGCATCTCCCTTCCCTTGCCAATCGCTCCAGGTTCCGCTCGAAACCAAATCCCAGGTCGTACCTTCGTTGAAAGCTCCAGTTCTCGAACCCACTTCCCTCTATCCTTCCTTCCTTTTTTCGATTAATCTCAGCGGTTGATCATTGATTGCCTTAGATTAACTCAGCCATCCGGTTGAGTAACTGGACTAAAGTAACGGAAGGTTATGAATGTGAAACGGAGTGGTTATTCAGGGTCTTGGGTATAATTCGTGATTATAGAGGGTATCCGGGGTAATTACGAAGTTACTCAGTGTTATGGGTGTAAATATCCCTACTATAATATACATTATACCATACATACCATATATATAATAAATAAAATATGAAATATAAAAATAAAATAAAAATATGTATTAATATCGTATATCATACTATATATCGTATTAAATCGTTTTTCAAAAAAAATACAAAAAATTTCTATTTTTAATAATTAAAAATCTAAATAAAAATATACATGACTCATAACACACATAAAATAATACAAAACACATTTAAAAATCTTATAAAAATTAGTTATAATAGTTTTTACTTTATTTACGTAATAAACCAAAAATAAAATAAAAATTTAAAATTAAAATCGCTAAAAATAAAAAATATAAAACATATAAAAATCGTAACTAAGTCAATAAAAATCGCATAAATACGTACAATATATCATTTTGAAGGTATTCTCCTCTATTTTTTGATAAAAATAAATAAAAAAATTTCTTCCTTTTTAATGTTTCTAAAATAAAAAATTAAATTTTTTTTTCAAATAAAAAATAATTTTCAGCTTTAAAAATATAATAAAAATTATAAAATATTTTTAAGAATACATAAAAAATTATAAAATAGTTAAAACACATAAAAACTTCAAATTCAAAATCCAATTTAAAATATAGAACTTATACCTATATTTTTACACAGGTATATTAAAGCCATAAAAATAATATAAATTTCATAAAATTAAATAAAAATCCAGAAAATCCCTTAAAATAAATAAAAATTATGAAAATCTTATACCTTAGTTTTCTATTATTTTTCCTTTGTTTTTAACAGTTTTCCTCCCTGAGTTCGACACTCCTATACTAAACAATATATACATCTAATTTGGGAGTATAAATAAAAGTAAATAAAATTTTCTGGTAAAATCGACATGGTCGATACAACAACCATTGCATGTTCTTTCTTTATAGAACACTAGATCAGGTGTGTTTTTCAAATATATATATAAATTATTTTTGAGTAATTTTGGACTTATTATTTATTTTTAAACCCAAAACAATCAGGCCTATTAATATAAGTCACTATTTTGACATTTCAAATCAATTAAAAACATGTAAAAAATAGCAAAAATATAAGAAAAATCACAAAAAATAGAGAAAAATAATAAAAACAAAAAATAATTATTTTCTAATTTTTTAATATACATTACTCTTTCTATAAGTAGAAAACCCTATATAGACTATATATATACATATTACTAATTGTATTTATTAACATTATTATTATAAATACATATAAATATATTTAAAACTCTTAAAAAATAAAAAAGGTTGTACTTGTATTTTCTAATTTTTATATTATATTATATATATATATATCGAATATAGTGTTTATATTATATATATGAATATCTATATATAGATGTATATCTATTATATCTTTTAAAAAGAAGAAGATATTAAAAATTAGAAAAATATAAAATGAAAACTTATGAAATTCAATGTAAAAAATTAAAAATAAATAATAAATATATATTATTAAAAATCCACAAAAAATATACAAATAAATTGAATAGGAGAAGAAGATAATTAGGAATTTAATCTAATTAACAATAATTAGGTTTTATTATTTCATCTATCATGTTTTCTCCCTGAGTTCAACACTCTCCATACTTACACTATATACACCCTCTGTAGAGTTATAATAAATTTGACTCCATACACATTGCATTGAATTATCATTCATGTGTGGGTTAATTGTACTTATAAATGAGAGGTGGACTCTCATATTTCACACAGAGGATAATATTTGTATTCTATGCAGGTCGATGGTAGAGTCCATTGAGCATATATTTCTTGGTTGTGAAATGGCAAGAGTTTTCTGGCAGACGTTGGATGTGGCATGGCTTGATCATAACAACAAGTCGTCTTTCTGGGAATCCCTCCTCAACTCTCATTATTGTTCAAAGGTGGAGAGATTAATGCTGATTGCGGGCTTATGGGCTATGGCTTGCTAGGAATGATGCAATTTTCATGCTAAGAGGTTCTATGTGAGAATGTAATCCATCATGCTCGGACTCTCCTTGAGTACTGGTCGTTGTAATCATTTTTTATTAATTTAATTTAATCTGGGCGGACACCTACATGTGTTTCCCCTTTTCTCGCTTCAAAAAAATGTGTGGGTTAATTGTTGTTTAATTCACCATTTGTGTTCATCACCTCAGAGACTGCTAATTGTCTTTGATTAGTAGACCGGCCTAGAATGTTTCAACACCCATCTCCTATTTTATTCCTTGTCGATTAAGTCATCATGATGAGTGGTCTAGAGGTCTAGGTTCACTCAGTGTCTTTAATACTTTATTATTTTTTTCCTTTCCTTTATTCTTTTATTTTGGAATAAAATACAATATGTTATACAATATTTACATATCAATCATTGAGTGTTATTTTTAACAAATTAATGCTATATACATGCATTTAGATAGGGACTAAGGCTAAAATGAAAGAATAAAGGTGATGAAATAGAGATTCATCAGATCTCCCAAATCATTGAAGATCTCAAGGATCATAGAAGTTGTATAAAAATATAATATCTCATAATCATAAATGATCTTTAAGATTTGGGAGGTGGAAGACATTCCATGGTTCTAATGTTTTTAATCCAGGATGTTTATGCCATCTTTGGGTCAGATTTGGAGGTGGAAGTTCCCACAGTGAGTCAAAATCTTCATGTGGTTGATGGGAAAAGAGAGGATATTTACTAGTGGTCGGAGTTCCAGGTTGTTCCATGATTCTAATGATTTGTGCAATATTTTTCAGCAAGTGTGGAGGATATTGACCATCGTTTCTTATGTATCCGATGCCAATGGAGGTTTGAAGGGAGTTAGCCCCCATTAGGGTCACCATGGAGAACTTTCATTCTTATTGGAATCCAATTATGGTATCATGAAATGGTAAGGCATGTATAAAGGTCATGAAAGTCGCAACCTTGTGGATGATTTAGCTCGCGATGAATGATGTGTTATTAGGAGAGAGAGAGAGAGAGAGAGAGAGAGATTGTGCAGAAAATGCATTACAACATGCCAAAATATTTCTGATCATGTTCTTTGTAATTAAACCTTTAACATGAATATAAAGTTTTCGAGTGCTTGTCTCTACGGCTTTGCACCATTTTTTCTTAAAAAATGAACCAATAGAAACAAATATGACATCCAAATATTGTTATAAAATTAAAATTAAAATCAGAAGATATAACATTGAATATATTTAAATTATTTCTTGTAGCAGGCTAATACAATTAGTTGTTTTATCAATTGCATATTTTAGTTTTCAAGACAAAATAGTTCAACATGTACTGAAATGATGTGCTTTAAGCAAATTATCATAATTATGCATCATTTATATCCTTGTAATATAGTATTCTAAACCTATATATTGATTTAAGAATTAACGGGAATGCGCTTTAAGAAAAGAATCCTTATATCCTTATAAGAGTTCACTTCACTGTCTAGGTTGAGGTCGGATCATACACCCTTGTGTCTTGATTCTTACACCGGCAGAGGTTCCTCATCTTACTTCAGGTTTGAGCGGTGATAACTTTTAGAGGAGGGCTTCAAGGATATGATCAAACCTTTTTGGTCGGATTTATTGGTTGAGGGCTCGGCCACAGTGAGATTTGCAATGAAGTTAACAACTCAGTGTCACAAGTTGTCGGATTTTGAAAGGGAAACTAGGTCGGTTCATGAACTGAGAAGAAATCAGGCACAAGAAGAGCTCCTTAGAATGGATCTCTTGGAGGATGTTAGGGAGATGGATGAGGAGGAATAACTTAGTAGAGGGGTGATTTAGAAAATTCTGGAGGAGGAGGATCGAAAACATGAGGTGGAGTGGAGACAGAGATCACAAAAAAGATGGTTGAAGGAGGGAGATGCTAATGCCAAATTCTTCCATAGTATTACTAGTGGTAGGAGCGGAGAAACATGATTCATTCACTAGAGGTGGGGGTCATAGGTTCGATGGGGAGGGAGAGGTGGCGATGGTGGTCACCAATCACATCAAGGATATGAGCAGGTGTTCCCCTTTCTGCGGATCACGTTGGTTGGATTTGGGGATAACCCCGGTGTCGAGACCATATGCAGAGATGTTGATAAGGCGGTTGGAGGTGTCTGAGGTTCGGGAAGTTGTGCTTGGGTTGAATCCAGATGGATGCCTAGTCTCGGATGGCTTCCCCATTTTCGTCTACAGGGAATTTTGGGATTTGATTAGTGAGGAGATCCATGGGTTTGTTGGTGAATTTGAGGAGGGAAACTTTGGTTTTGACAAACTCAATCTCTCGTTTATTTTCCTTTTGCCAAAGAAGGAGACTTTAAAGGGAGTAGAGGACTGCAATCCCATTGTGTTATCTAACACGATCTGTCTTTTTATAGCCAAGGTGTTAGCTAACCAGATGAAAGGCATATTGAATAAGATCATCTCTCTTATTCAAAGTTTATTTTTGCCTGGCAGGAAGCTTATGGATAGCGTTGTTGCAACCTCTAAGATTGTGGCTGATTGGCGGAGGAAGAAAACCAAATGGGTGCTGTGGAAAGTGGACTTTTTGAAGGCGTATGATTGTGTGAATTGGAGGTTTGTTTGGGCCTTTCTACACATGAGAGGTTTCCCAGAGAGGTGGATTTCGTGGATGAAAATATTATCACGACAACCTCGAGTGCAGTACTTATTAATGGGCAGCCGAAGGGAGGCTTTTTTCAGCCTCAAAGGGGTGTTCGACAAGGTTGTCCGCTGGGACCCCTACTCTTCATTTTTGTGACTGATGCTTTGACAGTCATGGTGGATAGAGCAATTTCGGGGGGATTCTACATTGGATATGCAAGAAATGATATTTCTGTACCCATGCTTTAATATGTATATGACACGATTCTTTTTGTAAGGTGGGGCGGTCAGTTACAGAGTCTTTTCTACGTTATTGGACCTCTTTGGTGATATCTCTAGTCTAAGACTGAATATGGATAAATATGAATTTGTCTCTTTTGGTTTGAGGGAAGAGGAGATTGAGGTTTGTGTGAGGTGGTTGAGATCTCCGTGTAAGGAGCTTCCACTTTGCTACCTTGGTGTGCCACTTGTTGTGGGTCGGTTACGTGCTATGGATTAGTTACCAGTGATCGAAAAGATGGAGAGAAAGCTATCTGGGTGGAAGTCTGCCTGCTTATCTGAAGCGAGCACGCTGGCTCTACTATGTTCAGTAATTTCGACGATCCCCATATTCTTTATATCATCTCACTTGGTAATACGGGTATTAGGAGGAGACTTGAATCCATCATGATGCGATTTCTGCGGTCGTCTTCTGGACAGTTGGGTGGCCCTACGTTGGTGGACTGGAAAACGGTGACTTGTTCAAAGGAGGATGCGGGCCTTGGTATGCGGAGTCTGGAGGAGATGAATAAGGTGTTTATGTCCAAATGGGTGATACGTATTTGAGGGCCCTATGGGAGTTTGGTTTGCAGACTCATTTGGAAGATCCATGAGCATGGGTTATCTTTTCCTTCCTAGTTGGAACCACTCCATCCTTTTTTGGAGGGACATCTGCATTATAGCACAAGAGATACAACCTTTTTTGAGGCCGATTGTTGGTGATGGGACAGATTGTAAACTTTGGAAAGATGATTAGAGTGAGGAAGGGACCATCGTAAGGAGATTTCTACGTTTAATCACGCTAGTAGAAAACCATAATTACTTGGTGGTTGAAGTCTGGGATGGGAAAATGTTTGCCCCACATTTTAGATCAAGACTCTCAGATCAGAGGCAGGAGGACCTGGCGGGATGACTGCTTCTCAGCAGGGAAGGCGTACTGGGCGATAAGGGGACCGATGGAATTTATCCTGGTGGCTGCAAGGCAGACTGCAAGCATATTTGGAAATGGAAGGCTCCGACCCATGTGAAAATCTTCTTGTGGATCCTCAGGAGAGGTCTGATGACGAGGGAGAGGTTGGCGTGGTTCAACCAAGATATGGATCCAATATGCCCAAGGTGCATGGAAGGTGTGGAGGATATCGGCCACCTCTTCTTTTTGCGTGATAGCTCAGTTGAGGTCTAGAATCTTTTCGACAATCAGGCGTATCGTATGGATAGTGTATCTAGTTTCTGGGGATTTGTGGGGGTGGATTGGAGTGGCACGGAAAAGGAAAGTTCGAATTACTTGGTGATCGTTTGGGTGTTTCGGTTGGCACGAATTGGTGTGATCTTCCGACAAGGCAGGTTCTACGTGGAGAGTGTTGTGGTGCATGCCAATATTATGGCGGAGAGCTGGGCATTGTAAATGATACTTCCATCTTCAATGTATTAGATGTGTAATAATTTCTTTTCTGGTGATAAATGGTGAAGTTCTTGGGCACTCACCAACATGGTGTAGGCCCTTTTTCTTTAAAAAAAGAGAATTAACGGAAACATAATTTCAAAACCATTCAAGCCACTAATCGGATTTTCAATGATATAAGCGATATATCCTTTAATAATTTCATATGACTCTTTCGAAATGGTTTATCTGTTGGCGTCCTAATAAAATCATTCTATGTCAATATCCTTTTCCGGATATCATAAGACCCATCCCTCAACCAAAAGTTCCTTTTTGACCATTCTATACAAGGGCACACGGTCCGTTTTATATTAAAATCTAACAATTTTATGATAAGAATTCGTAGGAACCCAGAAATAGAAATAGGTACGGGCGATTGTCCTGTCATTTGTTCAAGGGGATACGTATGCAGAAACATAATAACCTGACGAGTTAAATTCAATACTCGAGAATTCTGACAGTTCTCGAAAAATTAATCTGTATCAGCTGACAGCACTGCTTAGTTCAGATATGATTCTCATCCACCGCCTGAAGACTATCTCAGTCATATATGTAATTACTAAGCTATGCCTTGGATTAAGTTCAGCAAATAATTAGTATGACATCTTAGCTCAGACCTTATGGACTCAGTATGGTTAGATTCCTATCACATCTGATTAGCTGGTCAGTAGATCATAATTAAACAAGAGTAGACCTGCATAAGATAGATTCTGGATTAATATTTGTGGAGTTTAAAGCATATATTCACCATTGAAGCAGGGTTCCTATTAATGGTTATTAGTATTTATGCATATGGCAGCCATAATTAAAGGCTTTCAAATCCGCATAGAATTTACTTAATCTACTAAAAAATTAACAGATATCTCTTCTTGTATGGAATAATTAGCAACCCAAATTATCAAAAAATAACAGATCCTAGAGGGTTAGTCAATTTCAAAAGAATGGGGACATTTGGAAGGTTTAAGGAATCACTTGGTGAAGGAAAGATTATTCAAAGTCAACAGTTTCCATATATATAATGTTTTCAGCAGCTGATGAGGTCAGTACTACAAGAACTCACACCCCCTCTTCCAGCAAATTATTCCTATCATGCACACAACAAAGCTAGTAAACAAGACAATCAAACCTAACAAACCTCAAGTAATTAACTACTACTAACAACACCGCAAAGAAACCCTCTTCTCAAACACTAGCCGTCAGATCCACCATCCTCCTCCTCTTCTGCCGCCCTTCACCACTCGCCATCGGCCGCTCCACTAGAGCCTTCAAGGCATCCCTTATGAACTCCATCGATCCACCATCGCATTCCTCATCCACCTCCTCATCCTCCCCATCCCTCGCCACCACTAGCACATTGCGCACCCTCCCGCCTACTGTCGCCATCTCCGCCCTCAGCGTCCTCAGCCTTAGGGACTTGAGAGTCTGGATCAGCTCCTGCAGAAGCCCATTGTGGTCATCACAGCACACCGATGCCCTTATAACAGCACCGGCATGACACACTGTGATCTCATCAGTCTCTGTCGGGAATCGGTCGATATCGGGGATCTCGGTGGCCCGTTGCTTGAGGTCCCTTACGTGCTCCACTGCCTTAGCCAACAGAGATGCTTTGTCTATCTATTAAGAAAAGATGAACAAAAAATGAAAGAGAGATGGTCATAAAAATATAGAAGACGGAAAGGTCGACTGCTTTTCAATAACACCCAACACACATAAAGTAAATTAGGGATTTTCAGAAGAAGTGTGGGTGGTAAAGGAGAGAATGTCGGCCACGAACGTATGTCCATCGTCATCATTACATGTGCACACGCAAATACATATACAGATCTATGAACACTAGTGTTGATGTTTTGGATAGGGTTGCATTGGTTAAATCTCCCATTCTGCAAAAGAACAGCAAAACTAGGGTTCCACTTTCACCACGGAAAGCTGCATGGGGCACTAAAAAATGGATGGCTTCTTATTCTGCCAACAAAGAACGTTTGTTTTTCCTAAAAAAGTTCTTCTCGAAATTCCAAAAGGAAAAAAAAACTGAGTTGCAGGACCTAATTGAAACCATAATCTTGACTGCATGAACCCTAAAAATCAATAGACCTTGGGGTCACAGGCAAGGAGGTGGCGGAGGCGATTGAGGTGAGACTTGATGCGCTCCCGCCTGCGACGTTCCGCCTCTCGGTGGTTCCGGGAGGCAAGCATAGCCCTATCAAGGGGAACGTCGTCGACGACGCTCCCCTTCATCTCGACGTTGTAGAGCATGAGGCCTGGGAGGGGATTACTGGAGGATCCCATGCTCCTGTTGAAGGGGAAGAGATCTGCAGAAGAAGGGAAGAGATCCTCGACTCTCCATATCTCCGGAATAGACGCTGACACCTCCTGCTGCATGTTGTGGTTTGTTTGTGTGACGGTGTGCTAAGTGGGTGTGGTGGGCAGTGCATGATATAGGGGTAAGGTGGTGATGATGGGGATAGGGTGGTTTTGGAGGTGACGTGGAGGAGCAGCAGCTAGACAGAGAGAGAGAGGTGATGAACTACAAAATTCCATTTCCGAAGATGTGGAAGTGTGGCCTTTTTTTGTGTTCGGGTCAACCACCGTCCACCAGCACTGAGGAGGAGCGTGGGGGTGATCGTGAGTGTGTGTGATTAGACTTTGGCAGGTCGCTTCTTCTATGTGGCTGCTTAGATCACGCGCGCCACAATCGACTCCCTTTTGGAAGCAGGGACTGGAACTTACTGGATGAAGGATCGCTCGGAGGGTTATCTTGGTGTTTAGTTTGTGGAATACCCTAATCAAAATAAAGTCTACCTCGGAAACTCACGAAGTTTTGAAAGTGGATTATACGTGGAAGATTACTAATTAATAACTTGAGCTTAATCATTTTAGCATGTTGTTAATGGGTTCCAATCAGGCTCGAATTCAATAAGTTGTTATGGACAGTTTTCCTCAAGATATTACGATTTGTTTGGTAAAAGGGATTTATGGTAGGATACTTAGATTTAACCTTGAGTATGCCTGGACGACTGATACAAAATAATATAGGATAAGATAAAAGTGGTGTTTATTTTTTTGTTCTTGTTCATTTCATTTGAGAAGAGATATTTACACCCGTAACCCTAAGGGTGCGTTTGGTTCGCGGGTAAACTGGTGGAGGTTAACCCACCTCAAGGATTGCAAACCTGAGGGTTAACCTGAATTGTTGTTTGTGTGTTTGGAAAGGGGGTTTTACTGTTGAAAGGGGTTGTCTGTGATGTGACTTTTACTGGAGTTTGGAGTAATGATTGGAATTTGATTGTTAGTAGTTAATGAGGTTGTTGGTGGATTATTGGCTTTTTATATATTGTAACTTTTGCAACTTCTGCCCTTGTCTTACATGTTAATTTGGACCAATACATTTTTAATAGCAAAGTGTTAAGGAGGACGGTTTTTTTAAATATTTAACCCCGCAGTTTTACTGGAACATTCGGAAACCGAGCGTCGATGCGAAGAACAATGGGGTGTAACGGACAACATTTGTTTGCTTTAAAATGTAAATGTGTAATGCCTCCGTGCGAAGAACCGGCACTCTAGAAGGCCCACCATCTTGTGATGTCACGAAGAAAATGTAAAAGGCCAAAGCGTATGATAATTCTGCTGCCTCCGTGAGAACCTCCTCGAACGGATTGTATAGCTGATCATCCATCTACGTAAACATGTATAAATGTCAAGTACCCAATTAAGCTGTAATTATGAAAAGGTATAGGAGCATATAACATAGCATCAAGTAAGCAAGTACTAAAAGAAGGATAACCATCAAGCAAAGTGGCATACAATTCTACAAATACTGAAATCAAACAGTAACTACGGAAATGTCTGCCAGTTCCAGGCATTATACAAATTAAAATGTTCTAAGCATAAAAAATTTAAGCACGAAACGATATTATTATAATCCTCCCATAGACGCCAACGTTCTCCAGATCCTACTGCTGGCCTAGTATGTGCTGCACCCAAGCCTGTAGGTACTCTGGGTCAGCCTTCAACTGTCGAAACAACTCTCTCTTCGCTGGGTGGGCCAATGCATCTGCAAGCTTAACAAAGGCAGCGGAGAGACATGAGGGCATGCGTCCTTCAGCTCTAGATATGCGGATTTGACATCCTCATCCTGTTCTCTTCGGTGGGCCCCGATCCTGTCCTGGATCATGTCCACAAATTGGGTCAACTCCAGTGGGGCTGTCTTCACGTCGGCACTCCTCCGACGTTTAGAACCTGAAGATCGCTGAGTGGCCCTTGTGGCAACGGGCGGTGTGGGTACCTCGGCTATGTCCTCGGTGTCATCCATCTCATTTTCCTCTTGCTCAACTTCAGCAATCCCTGGATCCTGCAGCCTGGTCGGTCCTCGAGACGACCTAGCAAACCGTCCTGTTGCAGTGCCCGCCCCGATGATGTACGCAACTTCTTCAAAGTACAGGAACGGGCGATTCTTGTACTTGCGGTAACAGTTGTCCACCTGACATATGCATGAACTCAGTTACAACGCTATCATAACAATATACAAAAGCGACATTCGGTTTGCAAAGGAGTCATACCTCCAACCATGCCATCTCGTCTGGGGCGACAGGACGGTTGCCGACGTTGTCCCATCCCCACCCGGACTTGTTGCGTAGATACAAGTACGCAGCATGGTCCCTTTTGAATATCTTCCACCTCGACTGTATGTGGTCCTTCGTGAAGTGAAGGCCCGCCTGTTCATTGAACTGTTGCAGGATCGCATTCCACCCAATGGTGGTGAAAGACTTTTCAGACCAGTAGTTCTGGTCACGAGCCTCTAACATGCACATGATAAGTAATCTATCCTGTACGGGTGTCCAGTTTGCAACCCTCCCTGAATGGACGGAGTCATCACGCCCACCCTCATCCACATTCTTCCCCTTACCCCGAGGAGGCATATCAATTCTATTCGTAACATTAAAAAAAGTACGGAGATGTTATCATATATGAATTGCTATAACAATGAACCGATTTAAAAATAGAGAAAGCATATAATGAATAGCATCTTCAGCCAAATTGTCATCACAGGAAGTCACATTTTCGTCAGGACAAGTTCACAAATCAAAGACAACATCATCAACGCATAAGGTGTACTAGACAGGGATCCAAGGAAGTGAGATGATAAAAAAAGATCATCATAGGAGCTCAAAAGTAAGCTCCTAAGCCATATGAAGCGAAGTATTCACAGAGCAAACACAATATCATCTTCACAAGAAGTGTAACACGATCATGAATGGGTGTAACATGTAAAAAGTAGATCATCACAGGAGCTCAAAACAGCGATGCTCCTCCGAACTGACCTCGTCTGCCTTAACAATCCAATTAATCACACAGCAAACACAATCTCAACAACAAATGAAGCGCACTGGGCGGCCTTGAATGGAATTCAGATGTTAAAAAGATATCATCACAGGAGCGCAAAACATCGATGCTCCTGAGAACTAAGCTCGACTGCCTTATGAAGCCAAGTGTTCAAAGAGCTGAAAACATCATTGCTCCTCAGAACTAGGACCGACTGCCATATGAAGCCAAGTGTACACAGAGCATACACAATACAGTCATCATATGAAGAGTCGTGGACGGCCATGAATGGGTCTAAGATGTACAAAAAATATCATCACAGGAGCTCATATCATCATTGCTCCTCAGTACACCGTTGCTCCTGATCAACAGCGAAGTGATCACAGCGATAGACAACAAACGTTCATAGACAATACACAATACAATCATCATAGCAAGTGTAATACAGCATCACCGAGTTGGAGTTATTTAAAAAATATCATCACAGGAGCTCATATCATCAATGCTTCTCAGACCAACGCTGCTCCAGATCAACAACCGAAGTGATCACAGCGATAGACAACAAACGTTCACAGAGGAAACATAAGGAAGTCATCATAGGGGGCGTAATAGACAGCCATCAACAGATTACATATGTTAAAAGAAGATCATCACTGGAGCTCAAAACATCGATGCTCCTCAGAACTAAGCTCCTCTGCCTTATCAATGCAAATAATCACAGAGCAACCACAATCTCATCTACTTCAATGGATTTCAGATGTTTAAAAAAGATCATCACAGGATTTCAGATGATTATTAAGGCAAATAATCATAAACAGAAGCTCATCATCACAGGGGGCGTAATGAATGGCCATGAATGGGTTTGACTTGTTAAGAAAAATCATCATAAGAGTCATAAGATCATTGCTCCTCAGAACAACGCACGTCTGCGTTATAAAGCGTAGTAATGACAGATCAAACACAATCTCATCATCATAAGGAGTGTAATGGACAGCATGAAGTAATTGGAGTTTTTATCATAAGAAATGACAAGAATAATTGGAGTTTTCATCATAAGAAAATATCATCACCGGAGCTCGTATAATCATCGCTCCTCAGCAATCAAAAAGAAGCTCAAAACGGATTTCAGCAATAAAAGGATTTCTGCAATCAACGGATTTCCAATTTTAAAAAAGAGAACATCACAGGAGCTCAAAACAACAATGCTCCTCACAACTAAGCTCGTCTGGGATATCAAGCCAACAAATCACAGAGCAAACACAATGACACCATCACAGGGTTATGGACAGTATCAACAAATTGCAGTTGTTAAGAAAAGATCATCATAGGAGCTCATATTGTCATCGCTCCTCAAATCGACGCTCGTCCGGGATATCCATCCAAGTAATGGCAGAGGAAGACACCAGCAAACACGAGCACATCCTCATAGGAGGCGCAATGGACAGCATCAATCAAATTTAGTCACATAAAAACAAGCATCATCAGAGAGCAGGATGGATAAAGCAGGCAAGCATCATCTCCTGGACAACGGTGCCAAGAAAATCCGTCGCCGCATCAGAAGAAGCATGACATCCCAATTGGCATATGGCAAGAAAGAACATAGAACCAAAAACATTCGCAAACCAAGGTCACAAATTTGGGGATGTAATGAACACATTCGCAAGGCCAATCGATATGCGGGCATACCAAGGAACAACAACAACAACAACTCATTTCGAAGCATACCCAGCAGGACCACCCCCAATTCCTCAAACAGGTAATAATATTTGGATATCGGATCCCCCAAAATCACTCCACAGCCGATGTCGGGTTGCAACATCATCCCAGCAAGGCCACGGGGATAAACCCCACCGCCGGAATAGCCAACAAGCCATAAACCCCACCGTCGGTAGAGCAAAGAGCCCACAGCGATAACCCCCACCCCCCATGGCCATAGATAATGTTGAAAACAAGAATCGAAACCGGATAGCGTCGGCAAGAGGGGGTGACAGTACCTCGGAACGAAGTCGAAAGCTCCAGACGAGGAAGGAGCCCCACGAAGCTGATCGTCCAACTCGAGCAAGAGAAGATGGAGTCCAAGAACAACCTGGTACCTCCAGTCAAGCTCCGATCGTCGGCGCTTCCTCCTCAACTCGGAGACGTGCGAACAACGGGATTCAGACGAGGACACCATCGCAGAGGAGATGGGAGAAATGGGAAGGGAAGGGGAGGCTTGGAACTCGCGCGGAGTTGACAGACACGACGTCTCGCCTAGGGCTCCGTGATAGGTCACGGGTGGGAGGGGCGGGGGAGGGCGGGGTTTTGACAACAAAACCCGCGGCTTACACGCATAGGGGTCACGGGTTACCTGCGAATGTGCGGTTTAAACCGCGTCCCGAACGGCCCCTAAGGGCATGTTTGGTTGCAGGGTTGGGCAGGGTTGGCCCAACCCTGGTTACTATTCACAAGGGTACTTCCTCCTCACAGATTACTATTCACCCATCCCAACCCAGCCCAATCAAACCCTGCCCAACCCTGCAACCAAACAGGCCCTTAATTCCGTAATTATCTCAGGAACTCTCGATAATCACGAATTACATCCAGAACCCTGAATAATACTTAACCTTTACATGGTATAACTATGTGTGAAGTTCCGTCCTACTTCTCCGTTAAGTATGACGGCATCGAGCTCGAACCCTCCCCCTCATCGTGCCTCCGCCCCCCTACGTGCGAGCTCCAGGCTCTCCCGCCCCTGGCTGCCCCCCAGAGCTCCAGGCCGCCTCCCCCGGCTCCTCCTGGATCTCCCCTGGCCGAGAAGCCACCCCTCCCACCCCCGGGGTGTCCCCCCGAGCTCCAACCCCCTCCCCCGGCTCCTCCTGGATCTCCCCTGACCGAGAAGCCACCCCTCCCGGTGTCCCCCCCCCCCCCGAGCTCCAGAACCATCCCCCGGTTCCTCCTGAAAGCCCCCCCCCCCCCCCCGACTAAGAAACTCCCCCGGTCGGCCCCTACTCGAAGACCCCCCCCTGTCGCTACCCCCGCCCGCACACTGCTGCTCGAAGCCCACAGACCCCGCGCCCCCCTCCCACCCCTGCTCAAAGCCCTCAGACCCTGACCGAGTACACCCCCCTACGAAGCCTCCCCACACGACTGACCGCGCCGAGCTCGAAACCCCCCGGTGCCCTGCAGCCTGCTCCCACGAGGCCGCCCGCGACGCCCTCCCTCCCCCGCTGCCTGGACCAACCGAGCCCTGCAAAGCCGTCAACTTGCCTGCACGCACGAGCCCGCAGCCCTGCAAATCCCTCCCCTCCATCGGTTGCGAGCCTCATGTTGGATATGCGAGCCCACGACGAGCCATTATGCAATAAATGTTGTTGTGAATATCATTTCCTGATCTGAAATGAAGAATAACTAATTTGCATAATAGATCACATAGTAAAATTAAGGTTATATACCATGTCCATCTTAATAATCATACCGTTGTTGATTCAATAATTGAATAATAGAGGCAGGTGCTTGGATGAATATCTAAAGGGTTAGATTGAGGACTCATCAAGCACCGTCAAATGATTGTTAAGAGATGATCTCCAGCCTGAGTAGGAGATGGAAATCCTTTCTCACATAGATTGATACCTGACCGACCTCTTGATGCAGGTCCTCTACATAGGAATAGAGATTCGGAGGTGTCAGATTAGTTAGGTCAAAGAGTTTACTTAACGGGATCGAGATAACCAAAGACCTATATCGTATGCTATCACGGTATAGGCACGCATCCTCTGACCAGAGACAGATGTGTTACTATATGTCTGAGTATGTACATTTGGCAGACCAATAGGTTGATGACCTAACCAAGGTCTATACGCCGGCGCGCTGGTGTGCATATAAGGGCATATGAGTAATACGATCTCTCAAAGGGATCATACAGGTTTACTATTGAATCGGAAGACATGAGCTCACTCATGAGATATTGGAAAGAATCAAATTCCGTGCACGGTCGTCTTGCTTTGGAAGCTTAACTGAAATTGTAGGTTTGATATATACTTTTGGAAAATATATGATCAAGACTTAGGTATGATATATGCTTTTGAAAAGTATATAATTGATACCAACTCCCAATGATCAAATGAGAAACTTACTGATAAAACCCTGAAGTAGACAGTATAAAGTTGATCTAATACTTCGGGTTTATTCTGGGTCTTCCAGTATGCAGGATGTACATGAAGGATATGGTTAGATCCTCAAGCGCATCACGGAAGCATGAGCGTCGCATCGAATACGACGAAGAACGACTAGTCGTACTAGTTGTTCTATGCAGCGGAAATTAAAAAAAATTTATGCGACGAAACCACATGATCCAAGAACACTTCTCGGATCGTTTCGTCTAAACCACAAACAGGTATTAGGTTTACCTCTTGAAGCGTGGTTGCGATCAAGTCTCTAAACGAAGAGACCTCCTGTCTCAAGTCCGATCCGTCGGAGGAGACGCTTGCGAGCGCGGGGATGAACCGCGTGCTTCTCGCAATCCATGTTGATGATCCAAGCGGCGGATCTCCTGATCTCGACACACGAGATCCGATGTCTTCTTCACGAGCGGGGCGCACCGAAGGAGACGGAGATCCACGAGCAAACCATCGGGCAGCATAACGACGATGCCGCGGCGATGGAGAACCTCTCTAGGGCATCCATGGTGGACGGCCACATGAGAGAGATGGAGAGAGGACGTGTAGAGAGAATGAGAGAGAGAGAGATTTGTTGCCTCAACTTATGTGTCAAAGAAGAGCAATGGGGTGCCTCTCCTTATATAGGGTTTTGGGATCCATGGATCTCAATCCATGTGTCAACACAAATCCAATGGTCCACATTAATTTGTGTTTCTTTCAATGGTCATGATTTGTTGCTAAAAACACAACAACAATAAATTTAATTTAAATTAAATATATGTTGATAAATCAACACAATTTAATTACAAAATTAAATCATCAATACATGGAGATAATGAAAGGAGAGAAAGCCTCCTTCCATGTGGAGAGGGGGGACGGCCTCCCTTTCCTAATGGGAGTGGTGGCCGTCCACCCTCCTCCATTAGGAAGGTGGCTATTTCACCTTTTATGTAATCTCCATTATTTGCAACAACTTTTGTTGCAAATTATTTCACAAAAAATAAATCCAATTTATTTTGTGAACATTGCAATCATGCCATTGAAAAATTGTGAATCACATTCACAACCCAAAACAAAATGTAAATTACATTTTCAATTTGATGTCCAATGTGAATCCAATTCACATCAACATTTAATTAAATGTAAATTACAAATAGCTCTCTCTTATATATTATAAATCACATTTATAATATATACGACTAATATGGATATTGCTATCCACATTATTCATATCCATGATAATTAAATCATATTTAATCATCTTGGATCTCTATTCTCTTGTGTCCAAATAATATGAATCACATTCACATTACTTACATCTTCGATAATTAAATCTCATTTAATTATCTAAGATAACTCTCTTTATAATATGAATCAAATTCATATTACTCATGATAATTAAATCACATTTAATTATCCATTTTTCTCAATGCTCGGATACATATATCAACAATAGAATTATCCATGAACTCCTTCAAGGATAATGCGCTTTCTCCGCAGATACTTGGAGATAAGGACAGGGCGATTGTATTGTTTCACGTATAGTGACATGGATATTGAGATCGTATCTCAAATCCAGATCGCGGGCCTCCCATAGATGCTTGATTAAATCAAGACCGTAAATCTAATCTTCTCATTGTATCTGAATCACATTCAGATCAATGTCCAATACTTGGACCAAGATCAGATCACTTCTCTACTGAGAGGAGTCACTAAAATCCAGACCCGTTTCATCACTCCCTAGGAATGGAAGCGTCATGGTTATACAATCGTTTATGATCACATCACCCTCAGGTATTCCCAATACCTGTACATCCTGCATACTGGAAGACTCAGACTAAACCCGAAGTATTCGATCAACTTTATACTGTCTACTTCATGGTTTTATCAGTAAGTTTCTCATTCGATCATTGGGAGTCGGTATCGATCATATACTTTCCAAAAGCATATATCATACCTAGGTCTTGATCATATACTTTCCAAAAGTATATATCAAACCTACAAATTCAGTCAAGCTTCCAAAGCGAGACGACCGTGCGCACGGAATTTGATTCTTCCCAATATCTCATGAGTGAGCTCATGTCTTCCGGTTCAGTAACTGAACCTGTATGATCCCTTTGAGAGATCGTATTACTCATAGGCCCTTATATGCACACCAGCGCGCCGGTGTATAGACCTTGATTAGATCATCAACCTATTGGTCTGCCAAATGTACATACTCAGACATATAGTAACACATCTGTCTCCGGTCAGAGGATGTGTGCCTATATCATGACAGCATATGATATAGGACTTTGGTTATCTCGATCTCGTTAAGTCAACTCTTTGACCTAACTAATCTGACACCTCCGAATCTCTATTCCTATGCAGAGGACCTGCATCAAGAGGTCGGTCAGATATCAGCCTTCAGAGATAAGGATTGCCATCTCCTACTCAGGCTGGAGATCATCTCTTAACAATCATCTGACGGTGCTTGATGAGTCCTCAATCTAACTCTTTAGATATTCATTCAAGCACCAGCCTCTATGATTCAATAGTTGAATCAACAGCTGTATGATCATCAAGATGGCCATGGTACATAACCCTAATTGTACTAAGGGACCTATTATGCAAATTATGTATTCTTCATTTCAGATTAAGGAGTGAATTGCAATAACATTTATTGCATAATGGCTCGCCGTGGGCTCGCATTTCCAACAATCTCCCACTAGCTCAAAGAGCCATTAATGGGCTAATCATTTAAACCCGCACTCATGTGACAATCATAGGCTATTTAGAAAATAGCTAGGTAAGCTGATCAGTCACCCTGTTCCCGCGAGACTATGCCAAGTCCTTTTACGGCACTTGCATATCCCCAGTAACAGTGCTCGCATCTAATGCGAATGTTGCATCTCATGCAACCAATACTCAATCTAGTTGGTTACATTGTCCCTGACATCATAACCAGTATCCCCATAATCCTTATTAGAATACCTTCATTCCCGGAGATCTCTATCTCCTAAGGTATCTAAAGTTTCGACCTTTATAGATCACTATCTACATGGTCTTAAACTTTTGAAGATAAGACTTTGAGATTACTATCTCAAAAATCTCCTCATCTATGAAGATTTTGTTATTACTGCAATCAAGTGTTTTATCTCTATAGTAGGATTAGTAACAATTTACTACTCCCACTGCATGACAGACATCTGGTATTTGTACACTCTAGCATACACTCAGCTTCTCGTAACTAATGCACAAGTGCAAGTAGTTGTAGCATTTACTTCCTCAACTCTTTGAGGTGCTATCCCTTAAGATAGGTCAGTACCATATCTTAAGGGTTAGAAGCCTTTCTTGGAATTTCTATGAATAGAATATGTCCAAGGTATACTACAAATGTGACAGTCCAATTATCCTCTTTTCTTGCCTTCTGAACAACTTCAGAACTAAGATCTAAGAGGTATCTTTGAAATCATATTTCAAGATATGGAATAACCATATTATAAAACACTTATTATTATCCTTATATCATTTTAAATGATCAGGATATCATCTATATTTAGCGCAATGAACACATAGGCACTCCCACTAAGCTTCGCATGGCTCATCAAGATTTTATCATAACATTTATAATTTCATCAAATCTTATGGTCCATCTCAAAGAAGCTTATTTGAGTCCTTAGATGGATTCCTTATCTTGCACACCTTGCTTTCCTCAACCATGAAGCCCTGGGGCTACTTCATGAGAATATCCTTAGAGAGATATTCATAGAGGAATGCAATCTGGACTTACATCTTGAAGATGCAATAGTCAAGTTGTGTAGCTAAGGTTAGCAATATTCTGATGATTTTAAGCATGTTCACCGAAAAGCAAGTCTCATTGCAAGCAATGTCTTCTCTTCCATGTGTAGCTCATTGTTACGAACTATGCTTTGAAGGTATGTACCTTCTCATCAGGTTCCCTTTCTCTTGAAGATCCATTTACACCTTTACGGGTCTTACCCATATAGGTGGATCCTTGAGGGTCCATATACAACACTTGTACATGAAGTCTACATTAGACTTTTATTGCTAACATCCATCTATCCATGCTATGATCTTCAGAAGCTTCATCACATGAAGTTCGATCATTGTCAGATTTCTCTGACACATGGAATCCATCCTCAAACTTATTTGAAGAGGTTTTAGTGTTTCATCTTCAATTATCCTTTTAGTTTCCAATTTCAGGAGCCTCATTATCTTCTCAAGATTAAATGAGTTCCTACACTTCATTTTCATCTTGATTCTCAAGAGTCTCAACCTCTAAGAATCATATTCTCAGAGATGAGATACTTAGAATCTCAAGGTCATAAAGTAGGTATCCAATACCATCCTTTATTTTTTAATGAAGCAGCACTTTCAAGTGCTAGATTCCAGCTTGCATGCATGGAATCATATTAAGCATATATATTGTAGTCTCTTCTACACATATATACCTGGAAACTAAGGGATAATTATGCTAAAATTCATCATTGATAAGATCATGTCACACGTGATCCAATTGTATCTGCCTATAACTCTATTGAGTTAAGGTGTGTTAGGAGGATTGAGATAGAAATGATATTCATATCTCTATAAGGTATTCTTTGAATTTATCTAACAGGTACTTGCTACCTAGATTAGATCAAATTCATTTTATCTTCCTTCAAACTTTTGGTTTTAAACCAAAAAAAATTGAAATCTTTGAACATTTCAAAGGTTTCTTAGGTGAAGAGAAGAAATCTCATATCATACATAATCATCAACAGATATCACATATCCATAATGTTTACTATGATATAGATGATCTACATACATCAATATGTATGAGATCCTGAATACCTTGACATCTTACACCTTTCTCTAAGAAGGGTGTATTGGACATTTTTCTTTGAATACAATATTCATAAGTATGTAAGTTTTGAAATTTTAGACATTCTAAAGTTTCATCTCTTACTAGTCTATTGATCAAATCAATAGACAAATGTCCAAGGCTTGATGCTAGATCATTGTCAAATGATCTTCATCCTCCTATTGATCTTAAGGTTTAATTTCAGTATTTAGAAATGTTAATGAACCATTCATTAATTTTCTAATTTAGTGGAGTCCACTAGATTTTAGATTACTATCTGAAATATCTCCATCATAACTCTTTATGATAGTTCTACCTCAGAATTCATGTTTATTTCCAACATTTAGAAACAAACAATGAGTGTATTCTTATATCTAGGTCATAGAGACATTTTCTAAGACTAAGGACTCTCCCACTGAAACTAACAAGTCTATTAGTCCAACAGAGATTGTTGCAACAATTGCATCAATATCCATATGGATTATTATAAACCTTTAAGATCAAATTTTCCAGTCTTCTAAACATATGCAACCTATTGCAAATGTCATCAGAAGATTGAGATACAATTATTTGACTTTATCTTATCAATGATTTATGTAGATTAATCTGATGCTCCATCCGAGTCCTTCTCTAAGGATTCTAGATAGACTTGATAGTCATACTATCAACACATCAACTTATTGCAGCATTGGCATTCATCCAACTCTTCGGATGACATATGGAAGTCATAGATGTATAGTCAACTCTTTGACCATACTTCTTATTCGGGTCCAACCCATGCTTCCACTGCGCTCCCTTTATCTATAAGCAACCATTGCTTATGACTAAGGATCTCTTATGTAAGAGCATTTCAACATTTATACATGCTTCATTAAATTCATACAATATGAATATTATGAAGCTTCATGAATGACCAGAGTATAGATAGTAGAATGATGACACTCATCATCTACATCCATCTAAACTCTTAAAACATAGGTTCAGGTAGGTACTCAAACTATTTGAATACACCATCTCTTATAGAGCTACCATTCTACATGATGCAGAGAACCATGTCACTCATGATTAAATGTCAAGAGCACATATGTATGCCAGAATATCTTCATTAATTTTATAAGGATTATCTGACAATTGCGATCATCATCGACATGTCACTTCTAAAGTACATCCGATGAGAGATCAAGACTATAGAGAAATACAAACCCTAGGGTTGTGATGAATACCCATTCATCACTCTTTATTCTTATATTTTAGCTACAAAAACCTTTGCAAATACATGTAGATATGTGTAAATACAAATAATTACCAAAAGCATGCATTGTGTAAAAACCTGTAATTAGCATGTTTTTGTGCAAAAATAAAAGAATAAAGAGTAAAAAGAAAAAGAGGGAAATATTTAGAATAAATATTGAGCAACTTGACCCAAGGGAGGGCTCAGCATGGGCCTGACCGCATAAAAGACAAAGTAGAGGGAGATAGGAGCTCATGTGTATATACTTCTGTAAATAAATAAAATTATATTTTCCTCACCCAAAAATATGCTTGTACATATTCTGTGTATATATAGAGACTATTAAAAAACAAAATAAAAATTTAAAAAATCAAAAAAAATTCAAAAATGCCCTTTCACCATGTGTATAGATCATCATTCCTTATTTATTTAACCCTAAAAATAAATGTATTTATTTTCTAAACTTTTTGTAAATATTCTATGGCATATTTTGTAAATAAAATAAATAAAAAGAAACAAAACAAAAATCAAATAAAAATTACAAAATTAAAAATACAAAAATACAGTGTATATACCATGTATATAAATGTATATAACTATTTATTTAACCTATGAATATAAATAATTAAAATAAAATAAAAATACCATGGTGTTCTTCATTTCATGATGTAAATAAATAAAATATAAAATGGGCATAAAAATACACAAAAATAACAAATAAAAAATTCAAAAATTAAAATCTATATAGTGTACATATACCTATATATATAGCTACCCTATTTTTATTTCCAAAAATTAATTAAAAATCACCAAAAAATAGAAAAAAATAAAAGAAAAATATTTCATGTTTTAAGTTTTTCTTAATTCGGCCTTTTTCTACCTTAAATTAAATAAACAAAAAAATCGATTACGTGACAGCTCCTGATTGGTCCACGGGGGATTGTTGACCCCGGTCAACTCCCCCGCGGACTCCTTCCTTTTCTGGAAGATGCGCTCCGCCCCGCCTTTGCCGAATTTTCCACGCGTCTCCAGACTGTCGCCCACGCAAACCCCGTGCCCGGATTCTTCGCCAATCATCCGTATCCCTCGCCAGATTCTTCGCCGCGAAATCCATGCCTTCCTTAGCCGTCGTCGCCTAACCCTAATCGGGCCTGCACTTATATATAGAATTCCCTCCGCCGCCTCCGCGCCTCATCTTTGGCTCGCCACCTTCACTCCCGTGACCTCCAGAACAACCACCGAGGTGACAGCTCGCGGTTGCACCTGTTGCAGAGAGGAAAGGGTGCCCCGGTCACTGATCCGGCTGCTTCGCGCCGCCGTGCTTCGCCACCCGAGCGGAGCTCGAGCCTCAGGCAGTGACGACCTTCGAGGCGACGACCAGGAGCTAGCTAAGCTCCAGCCCAGTCTCCCGCATCATCCAGGTATCCATTTCGCTTAGCCATTTAGTGTAATTTCCGATTTCGCCCAAATCCATCCTCCGACGTGTTCCCTTGATTCCGGCCTACTCGTGCATTATTTCGATCATCGGAACCCCCACACGCCTTCGCCGCTCCTCCACGCACGTTCTTCGCACTGTCACTCAACCCAGCTCGCCCCGGAGCTGGGAGTCGAGCTCCTCCATCCCCAGCTCGCCGGAGCTCCTTCGCACCGACCCACCAGCCACTTTCACTTCGCTTCTTTGGGTCGAGGCACTTTTCCCTCGACCCGCAAAGCTTTTGGCGTGTTTTGTAGGGCAAGAGGAGGGCATCTGAGCCCCCCTCTCATTCAGGCCGAAGGCTCACCGCCGCCGAGCTCGCCGGAGCCCCTCCAGGGCTCAGGTAGGCCATCGGAGGCTACCACTAGCTGCGGGGCTTCACCGCGGACCTGTTCCGATCCTTAGCAGCAGCTGAAGAGGACTGCAGCTCACGCACGAGGCCGGCGAAGTACGCCGGCGTCGTGTTCTTCCACGATCCTCCAGCACCGTCCGATGGCTCCCAAGCTCCAGTTTTAATCCCAGCAGTCCATCTTCCGAGGAGCTACAGCCGTTGATTATCCAGAGGAGCGCATCTGGACCGTCAGAGCAGAGAGAGGGACTCCACCGCACCTGAGCCGACCGATCTTCCACGTGGCCCCCTCTGCACCGTCGATCGGGCCCAGGAGCTGAAGAAGAGAAGCGCCAGCCATCTAGGACCGTCCGATCTTCCACGTGGCGCGCATCTGGCCGTCGACGAATAAAGGGGTAAATTACTTAGGCCCCCCTCTTAGTTTGTCTTTTTTGTCCTAGTCCTGTAAATATTTTTAGAACTTTATTTATGTAGGGTAAATTGCATGATGGACCTTGTGCTTAGTTTTATTTGCATGTATGCCCATGTGTGTATGTGACCACGTGCTTCGTCACGTGTTTAGTTGGGCTTTTTACATCTTTTATCCTGTAGATCTGGGTTGTTATGAAATGAAGAAATATTTTATGGTATTTGCAGTTGTGCCCCTGTGAGCATTTTTATTGGACATGTGCGGATTTTAGTGGGCTTTTTGCACCCGTACCCTCGGACTTTTTGGTACCAGTTACCAAAAGGTCCCAGGAGTGGGTTTTTATTACAAAGAGGCCCCTGAGTGCCCCAGCCATGCGCCACGCGCGTGACTTGCTGGGTATTTTGCACCTGGGCCCCCAGATCCTCGGGTATTTGCACTAACGTCCCTGTGCACTGTGCCCCCTTTTCATATTTGAATAAAATATCAAATTACCTCCAAATTCCATGAGATTTTGACACATGGCTCCTGCCATGGTGTGGGAATTTTAGGGATTTTTTAGGACATTTTTGATTTCGTTGAGTATTTTTAAAAAATTCAAAAACCTACTTTTTAGCTACTGTCTAGGTTTGAAAATACCAAAAAAATATAAAAACCCCACCAAAAATTCTAAAAAAATTAGATACTGTTGTTTGCTTGCTGTTTGATTTTCTAGCCAAGTTTGGCTATTTTCCATTGAGTAAAAACCCTAAAAATTGAAAAACCCTCAAAAACTCATAAAAATTATAATAATTAAATTAAAAATCCAAAAACAATAATTAGGTTGCCTAAATTTTCCTTAGTCTATCTAGTATACAGGAAAATTACCTTCAGGGCCTTTTAAGATCCTTAAATATTTTATTTTTGGGTCTTAAGCCTTGCTGGACAGTACCTTCCCCTTTTTGCATTGTGTGATTTTTAGAAAATAATTTACCCGTCATAAAAACCCCAAAAATTCACCAAAAACACTTAAAAACCCAAAAAGCATAAAAACAATTTTTCTTGAATTTTTGCTTGATTTTTGGTGTGTTAAATAAATTGCTCAAGTGTGCTTGTTTATACTTTCTTTATTTTCCTTCACATAGTAAAAATTCTAAAAAATTATAAAAAATCAAAAACCACTAAAAATTAGCTTCTCTGAAATTTGACTACTTAGTTTTTCAATCGTGCTCCTTGTGTTCGACCCTGGATCGCTATACCAGGTAAAAAGAATAGCGAAGACCGCTTACATTGAATTTCTTGATTTTCTGAGTGGTTTTTATCAATTTTTCTCGATTGACCGCGCTTGGTGATTTGGGTCACAACGACCATTTTATTTACATACTTAACCCGATTGTCAGGTGAGTCATCAGAATGGCGCCGTTGCCGGGGAGCACGGCTTTGTAGTCATTTTTCTATTTTTGTCTCTCTTTATATTATTATTGCTTTCTGACCTTCTCTCTTTGATTTTTGTGCGAGGTACTGCTTGGACGACTTGGAGCTTCTTTTTAGAGGACCCGTGCAGGAGGAAGAGAGAGAGAAGAAGGAGTTTTTATTTCTGAGAGAGAGAGAGAACAATATTTGTTGTAATAACTTAGACTTTGGACTTGTGGACACTTGTAACTTAGCGGGTCTGTTTCGCCGAGTACCGGTGTACTCGGGTGACCCATTTGGATTTTCGCGGCTTTTCTTGCGGTTTTAATAGCTAGCTGCCTTTTCCGGTGTTTACGCGGTTTTTCTCGAGCCCCTAGATTTAGGAATTTCTCTTGCTTGTGCCGTAATTAGTAGGGTCCCCACACTTAACTGCCTATCTGTTCCTATAGGTCGTTAATTGGACCTACTAATAATAAATAATAAAAATAACTTAGTTGCTTTCCTGAGAGCCTACGTGCCGCGAGCCTGCCCCACAAGCGCTACTCCTGAACTCGACCTGTCGAGAAGAGGAGGGGTAAGCCAAGACCGGACTCTTTGGATCGAAGGCGAGTAACTGAGTTAGACGGTTCTGCGATAGAAGTTGCTCATCTAGGACTCGGTTTTTCCCGTTGCATCATGTAGGTAGTTTTATTTCTGTCTTTAAATTCTGCGCGGATCACTTGCATGTAGAGTGCTGGAGACAAGGTACGCATTTCTATCTCTGCATGCATCATTGATTTCTTCGCGCATCGGCTTTTTCGTCTTCTCCCTCTGTTTTTGGCTTAATCATCAGGAGAATCGGAAAAACCGTTAGGCCGCTTGTGTTTATTTTGAAAAAAAAAAAATTAAAAAGAAAAACAAAAAAATTGGGACTGGATAACACTATTGACCCTAAAAGACACTCACATTAAAAATTTGTCTTGGGGAGAGCAACCCCCTCCTTGTATGGTTTGGATGCGCGAGAGAGTGACCCGTACCCTAGGTAGAACCCTCCGGTGCTATTTCTAGCTGACTACCGACTCTTCCGTGCGGGCCAGTCGGTTGGAGTAGCATCGGGTATCCTAACAGGTCACGTAAGCGCTCTGATATCCTGTGTGTTCACCGAATAAAATTGACAAGATAAATTGACCGAGCTTTCACGGTCTTCATATTGTGTTGCGTTGGTGAACCGGGGGTTTGCTTTGCGATCATATTTTCTCCAGATCCCATCCGCCCAACTCGCCAAGATCAAGATGATGGGTAGACGATCTCTTAGGCAGCCTCTGGCTGCACCGCTTTCAGGCGCGTCTACTTCATCATCTAGGTTGGCCCGTGAGAGTCAAGACCAGCTCTCCGGGCCCGAGTACGATTCCACCCTGTTCCCCTCGATCCCCTTTCTTTTGCTACTGAGAGACATGAGCCCGAGGAAAGACGAATTGATTTGACGGAACCTGAGTTGGGCTCATCTGATTTTGCAGACGTCGGTATGGCCGCCAGATCAGACGATTACCCCGGAGGTCAGCAGGGAGAGCAGCATGTCGTATTTGACCAGGGGGCGATCAACTCCACCCTGATCGCATCATTAGAGACAGTTCAGCAGCAGTTACGCGATCAGGGGGCATTCATGATTGAGATGAGGAGGGAGTTGGAGCGACTCAGAGAGGAGAGAGATCAGAGCGAGCCTGAGGACATTCCTGACGCTGATGCAGAGGCAGCAGCCGCAGCAGCAGCCGCAGCAGCAGCTGCCGCAGCAGCGGCAGCCGCCGCCGCAGCAAGACCGATGCGGGAGTTACACAACCCCGGATCTACACTGATGCACCAGTGGGTGGTGGTACCTGCTATCGTGGGGGATTTCAAGTTCCCTCCGAACACCCTGCAGATGCTTCCTCATTTTCACGGACTTGCCACTGAGGAAACCCACCTCCATCTCCAGCAGTTTTTGATGATCTGCAGCACTGTCCACGACCGTCGTGTGGACCAAGATACGATTCGGATGATGGCCTTCCCTTTTCATTCTGATGACTCACCTGACAATCGGGTTAAGTATGTAAATAAAATGGTCGTTGTGACCCAAATCACCAAGCGCGGTCAATCGAGAAAAATTGATAAAAACCACTCAGAAAATCAAGAAATTCAATGTAAGCGGTCTTCGCTATTCTTTTTACCTGGTATAGCGATCCAGGGTCGAACACAAGGAGCACGATTGAAAAACTAAGTAGTCAAATTTAAGAGAAGCTAATTTTTAGTGGTTTTTGATTTTTTATAATTTTTTAGAATTTTTACTATGTGAAGGAAAATAAAGAAAGTATAAACAAGCACACTTGAGCAATTTATTTAACACACCAAAAATCAAGCAAAATTTCAAGAAAAATTGTTTTTATGCTTTTTGGGTTTTTAAGTGTTTTTGGTGAATTTTTGGGGTTTTTATGACGGGTAAATTATTTTCTAAAAATCACACAATGCAAAAAGGGGAAGGTACTGTCCAGCAAGGCTTAAGACCCAAAAATAAAATATTTAAGGATCTTAAAAGGCCCTGAAGGTAATTTTCCTGTATACTAGATAGACTAAGGAAAATTTAGGCACCCTAATTATTGTTTTTGGATTTTTAATTTAATTATTATAATTTTTATGAGTTTTTGAGGGTTTTTCAATTTTTAGGGTTTTTACTCAATGGAAAATAGCCAAACTTGGCTAGAAAATCAAACAGCAAGCAAACAACAGTATCTAATTTTTTTAGAATTTTTGGTGGGGTTTTTATATTTTTTTGGTATTTTCAAACCTAGACAGTAGCTAAAAAGTAGGTTTTTGAATTTTTTTAAAAATACTCAACGAAATCAAAAATGTCCTAAAAAATCCCTAAAATTCCCACACCATGGCAGGAGCCATGTGTCAAAATCTCATGGAATTTAGAGGTAATTTGATATTTTATTCAAAATGAAAAGGGGGCACAGTGCACAGGGACGTTAGTGCAAATACCCGAGGATCTGGGGGCCCAGGTGCAAAATACCCAGCAAGTCACGCGCGTGGCACGTGGCTGGGGCACTCAGGGGCCTCTTTGTAATAAAAACCCACTCCTGGGACCTTTTGGTAACTGGTACCAAAAAGTCCGAGGGTACGGGTGCAAAATGCCCACTAAAATCCGCACATGTCCAATAAAAACGCTCACAGGGGCACAACTGCAAATACCATAAAATATTTCTTCATTTCATAACAACCCAGATCTACAGGATAAAAGATGTAAAAAGCCCAACTAAACACGTGACGAAGCACGTGGTCACATACACACAGGGGCATACATGCAAATAAAACTAAGCACAAGGTCCATCATGCAATTTACCCTACGTAAATAAAGTTCTAAAAATATTTACAGGACTAGGACGAAAAAGACAAACTAAGAGGGGGGCCTAAGTAATTTACCCCTTTATTCGTCGACGGCCAGATGCGCGCCACGTGGAAGATCGGACGGTCCTAGATGGCTGGCGCTTCTCTTCTTCAGCTCCTGGGCCCGATCGACGGTGCAGAGGGGGCCACGTGGAAGATCGGTCGGCTCAGGTGCGGTGGAGTCCCTCTCTCTGCTCTGACGGTCCAGATGCGCTCCTCTGTATAATCAACGGCTGTAGCTCCTCAGAAGATGGACTGCTGGGATTAAAACTGGAGCTTGGGAGCCATCGGACGGTGCTGGAGGATCGTGGAAGAACACGACGCCGGCAAACTTCGCCGGCCTCGTGCGTGAGCTGCAGTCCTCTTCAGCTGCTGCTAAGGATCGGAACAGGTCCGCGGTGAAGCCCTGCAGCTAGTGGTAGCCTCCGATGGCCTACCTGAGCCCTGGAGGGGCTCCGGCGAGCTCGGCGGCGGTGAGCCTTCGGCCTGAATGAGAGGGGGGCTCAGATGCCCTCCTCTTGCCCTGCAAAACACGCCAAAAGCTTCGCGGGTCGAGGGAAAAGTGCCTCGACCCAAAGAAGCGAAGTGAAAGTGGCTGGTGGGTCGGTGCGAAGGAGCTCCGGCGAGCTGGGGATGGAGGAGCTCGACTCCCAGCTCCGGGGCGAGCTGGGTTGAGTGACAGTGCGAAGAACGTGCGTGGAGGAGCGGCGAAGGCGTGTGGGGGTTCCGATGATCGAAATAATGCACGAGTAGGCCGGAATCAAGGGAACACGTCGGAGGATGGATTTGGGCGAAATCGGAAATTACACTAAATGGCTAAGCGAAATGGATACCTGGATGATGCGGGAGACTGGGCTGGAGCTTAGCTAGCTCCTGGTCGTCGCCTCGAAGGTCGTCACTGCCTGAGGCTCGAGCTCCGCTCGGGTGGCGGAGCACGGCGGCGCGAAGCAGCCGGATCAGTGACCGGGGCACCCTTTCCTCTCTACAACAGGTGCAACCGCGAGCTGTCACCTCGGTGGTTGTTCTGGAGGTCACGGGAGTGAAGGTGGCGAGCCAAAGATGAGGCGCGGAGGCGGCGGAGGGAATTCTATATATAAGTGCAGGCCCGATTAGGGTTAGGCGACGACGGCTAAGGAAGGCATGGATTTCGCGGCGAAGAATCTGGCGAGGGATACGGATGATCGGCGAAGAATCCGGGCACGGGGTTTGCGTGGGCGACAGTCTGGAGACGCGTGGAAAATTCGGCAAAGGCGGGGCGGAGCGCATCTTCCAGAAAAGGAAGGAGTCCGCGGGGGAGTTGACCGGGGTCAACAATCCCCCGTGGACCAATCAGGAGCTGCCACGTAATCGATTTTTTTGTTTATTTAATTTAAGGTAGAAAAAGGCCGAATTAAGAAAAACTTAAAACATGAAATATTTTTCTTTTATTTTTTTCTATTTTTTGGTGATTTTTAATTAATTTTTGGAAATAAAAATAGGGTAGCTATATATATATAGGTATATGTACACTATATAGATTTTAATTTTTGAATTTTTTATTTGTTATTTTTGTGTATTTTTATGCCCATTTTATATTTTATTTATTTACATCATGAAATAGAACAACATGGTATTTTTATTTTATTTTAATTATTTATATTCATAGGTTAAATAAATAGTTATATACATTTATATACATGGTATATACACTGTATTTTTGTATTTTTAATTTTGTAATTTTTATTTGATTTTTGTTTTGTTTCTTTTTATTTATTTTATTTACAAAATATGCCATAGAATATTTACAAAAAGTTTAGAAAATAAATACATTTATTTTTAGGGTTAAATAAATAAGGAATGATGATCTATACACATGGTGAAAGGGCATTTTTGAATTTTTTTTGATTTTTTAAATTTTTATTTTGTTTTTTTAATAGTCTCTAAATATACACAGAATATGTACAAGCATATTTTTGGGTGAGGAAAATATAATTTTATTTATTTACAGAAGTATATACACATGAGCTCCTATCTCCCTCTACTTTGTCTTTTATGCGGTCAGGCCCATGCTGAGCCCTCCCTTGGGTCAAGTTGCTCAATATTTATTCTAAATATTTCCCTCTTTTTCTTTTTACTCTTTATTCTTTTATTTTTGCACAAAAACATGCTAATTACAGGTTTTTACACAATGCATGCTTTTGGTAATTATTAGTATTTACACATATCTACATGTATTTGCAAAGGTTTTTGTAGCTAAAATATAAGAATAAAGAGTGATGAATGGGTATTCATCACCCCCCTATGCTTAACTTTGCTAGTCCCTTAGCAAACACTTATTTGAAAAAGAAGTGAAAAAGAAAGAAAAAGAAAAAGAAAAAGAGGATGTACATGGATCAAGGTTGATTTATTAAACTTTCCTTCATTAAATTGAAATATGGAGCTCGATCAGATCTTTGGATTATTAATGTGTCGGAACCTTACTTAGACTTAAGCTTAAAACTCAACAGCCTCCAAGTTCCACCAATCTATGGGCAAGACTCCTCAATAAACCAGATCAGAACAAGTCTACATACACAAACTCTAATGACCATGAATCTTTCCGTGTGGTGTAAGTGATATGTGGCTCCCCACCTCATAAGTAACAAAGAAACAACCTCCCTCAACCTGGTAACTCTAATGCCTCGGTCTAGCAACTCTTTCCTCGAGAAGCGGGGTATTCCCTTCTAAGTTCAAGTGCAACCGGCTCAAGAAGAGGGGGTAGAAGTATAGAGTTTTGGAAGCTTAGCCAGTGTAGCTAAGTCTCCCGCTGCAAGCTTCATGAGATGTAACATTGATACCATAAGCTTTTGCTTTATTTGACTATGTATACTCCGGTGGGGTTATTAAATTTTCAATCCGACCCACCACTTTTTTTGGAGTTCTTTTTGCATTTTTGCATTTTTTTTTCAAGAACTTCTGTACAACGTATCTACATGGTGCAGCATATAAGAAATTTTCCCCTTGAGCCAGTAGACTATCCCTCTTTTGAAGCTTTATTGCACCCCACAGCTTCTGTCTTTAGCTTTCAACACCACTAGACCAAGTTGAGGTGCACTTCCTTCACTATAAGAAGAAGAGAGGTTCCGCCTAAAAGTACTACCCTCATAGGCTACCCCAAGCCAAAGGAAACTGCCTCCTCACCACCTCATCCATGGAGAGCCATGTGTAAGTGCAGGTGCAAGTCAAGCCATTGTCTCTAAGAGCCATGCGTGTGTTGTTAAGTGCTCTACTTAGGCTCATCAAGATGACATATGCTCATAGCCTAGTGGACTCAAAGAATTAAGTCCTTATGGACCTGAAAAGCCTTAACCCTAAGTCCTATAAGGCTCCTCTTAAAGTTAAGTGGATTAAGATCTTATTCAAGCTCCATTTCTCAATTTAATTCCAGGCTTAGTTTAAATGTCAACTCTCATCCAAGAAAAACTCTATACATATATTTACACAAGATGCTATTTACACATATTTTACAATCATGCAAAATTTTTGAAAAATGTTTTGAAATCATGAATGAATGATGCATGAGGTGCAAGTTTTGCAAAATGATATTTACAAACATTTACACAAGATATTTGCAAACTTTTGATTTTCAAAACATTTTGGAAAAATTTTGTACTATATACATAATTTTTGATACAAAATACTTACACAAACTTTACACAAAAGATTTTTGAAATCATTTTTACAAAAAATACTTTATACACTAGCTATGTATGTGCAAGGATAAAAGAGGTTTATGTACATGAAAATTTTTTTAAATTTTTGTGATTTTTAGCCATTTTATTTATTAACACACTCACACAAAGTACGAGTTATGGCTAAAGTATATATGAAATATATACACCCCCCCTATACTTAGCTCGAACGATGTCCTCAGAGTGATCAAGAGCGATGAAGATGACATAACTCGTGCTTGGTATAGGGAAGTGAAAAGGAATGGATAAGTACAGAAATGATTAAATGAATAGAATAAGAGGAACTCGGTGGTTTCCCCCTATACTTAGGATTAACTAATCCTAAGTATAGCAAGCTGTACATGAAGGGAAATCCGAGTGAAGAATATACAGAATCTGCCCCCCCTATACTTAGGGTAAAATATCCCTAAGTATAGGCAGCAAAAACAGGAGCAAAAAGAATAAAAAGAATACCCGCAGGTCCAACATCCCCCCTATACTTAGGGTAAAGTACACCCTAAGTATAGCATAATCACAGGATGAGAAAAGGGATGTGGGACTCAAGAATAGAATGATATGGACAACTGGATCTATACAGGCGGAAAGAACAGTAGATATCAGGCGTGAGATGCAAAAGATGTGAGTCAAAAGACCACATCTCACGCAAAATGAATAGCGGCAATAATAACGTCCCGCGGCCCATGATCTAGAAATGGCTTGAGCCGCTGGCCGTTCACTCGAAAGGTACTCTCAGAAGATAACTCAGATATATCAATGCTACCGTTATCGTGTACCTTTCTGACCAAGTAAGGTCCCTTCCATTTGCTCTGTAGCTTTCCTGGAAATAATCTGAGCCTCGCATCAAACAACCATACTTTCTGTCCAATCTCAAAATGCTTGTGGCTGATATGAGAATCATGCCACTCCTTCACTTTCTCCTTATAATGTAGGCTGTTTGAGAAAGCTGTATCTCTAAGCTCTTCCAAGGCGGCTAGCTCTGCCCTCCTCTGGTCTCCTATACCATCTGGATCCATAAGAATATCTGTGACTGCCCAAAGTGACTTGTGCCTCAGCTCAACAGGTAGATGGCACGACTTGCCATAAACGAGGCGAAAGGGAGATGTACCCAATGGAGTCTTGAAAGACGTCCGATATGCCCACAAGACCGAGTCCAAAAGCTGTGACCAATTCTTTCGGTCAGGGCGGACGACTTTCTGCAAAATATTCTTGATCTCCCTATTCGACACCTCAGCTAGACCATTTGTCTGTGGATGGTATGGTGTGGCAACACGATGGTCTATGCTGAACTCGCTGGCAAGGGCCTTCACCTGGTCGTTGATGAAATGAGACCCCTCATCAGAAATCAGAACTCGTGGAACCCCGAACCGCATGATGATGTGCTTCTTCAAAAATCTGCAAACTGTCTTCGCATCAGCGGCTCGGGCAGGGATAGCCTCAACCCAACGACTAACGTAATCTACGGCCAACAGAATGTACTCGAATCCCTGACTCTTAGGGAATGGACCCATGAAATCGATGCCCCATGCGTCAAAAACCTCACAGAAGTGAATGGGCTGCATCGGCATCATATCACGTTGTCCACAAGTGCCCATCCTCTGACAGTCAGTACACCTCTTCACGAACTCATCAGAGTCCTTGAAGAGTGTAGGCCACCACAAGCCGGATTGGAGCACTTTCTGTGCCGTTCTCCTCCCAGAATGATGTCCTCCTGCCTCAAGCTTGTGGCAGTAAGTGAGGACACTATGATGCTCCTCCTGAGGAATACACCGACGCCAGATGTTATCCCCTCCTTCGTGGTAAAGGATGGGATCCTCCCAGTGGTAGGACTTGGCCTTCGCAAGGAAGGTCTCAAGCCTCTGCCTGGGCCAATCTTGTGGGACTTTCCCAGCAACGAGAAAGTTCACAATATCGGCATACCACGGGAGTGAGGTGATAGCAAGGATCGCCTCATCTGGGAAGGTATCATGAATGGGATCAATCTGCTCAGAATCCTCAGGCTGCTCTAATCGGGAGAGATGATCCGCCACCACATTCTTGACTCCAGGCTTATCCTTGATCTCAATGTCGAACTCCTGGAGTAGAAGGATCCATCTAGTAAGTCTGGCCTTGGCATCCTTCTTTGACATGAGGTACCTGATGGCGGTGTGGTCAGTATACAAAGTCACTCTAGATCCAATGATATACGATCTGAACTTATATAGGGCAAACACTACTGCTAGCATCTCCTTCTCTGTGACCGTATAATTCCGCTGGGCAGAATCCAATGTGCGGCTAGCATAGTGTATGGCAAATGGAACTCCGTCCCTCCTCTGTCCTAGCACGGCCCCTACGGCAAAATCAGAGGCATCCGTCATGATCTCGAATGGGAGAGACCAATCGGGTGGCTGAAGGACAGGAGCCTCAATAACACGCTGCTGGAGAGTCTCAAAGGATGAAAGACACTTGTCATCGACAAGGAACTCGGTGTCTTTCGTCAAGAGGTCAGTCAACGGTCGGGCAATCTTGCTGAAATCATGAATGAATCTCCTATAAAAACCAACGTGCCCCAGAAATGACCGTAGCTGCTTTAAATTGGACGGCGGTGCGAGTTTTCTAATGACGTCAACCTTGGCCGGATCAACCTCCATGCCCCTGTTGGAGATGATGTGGCCAAGCACCGTCCCTTGAGTCACCATGAAGTGACTCTTCTCCCAAGACAGAACCAAGCGGGTAGCAATACATCGCTGGAGCACTCGGTCAAGGCAGTCAAGACAGGAATCGAATCCGTCGCCGTAAACCGAGAAGTCATCCATGAAGACCTCCAAACACTCCCCTACCATGTCCGAAAAGATCGACAGCATGCACCTCTGAAAAGTCGCAGGGGCATTGCATAGCCCAAATGGCATGCGTCGAAAAGCATATGTGCCGAAGGGACAGGTGAAGGTGGTCTTCTCCTGATCCTCAGGAGCGATGGCCACCTGATTGTAGCCCGAGTACCCATCCAGGAAGCAATAATGGCTCTTCCCTGCCAGTCTCTCTATGATCTGATCAATAAAAGGCAGGGGGAAGTGGTCCTTCTTGGTGGCCTGGTTGAGTCTCTTGTAGTCAACGCAGACCCTCCAAGAGGTGGGTACTCGTGTAGCAATCTCCTCTCCCGACTCACTGATCACAGTCGTGATGCCAGTCTTCTTGGGCACCACATGCAAGGGGCTAACCCACTTGGAGTCAGAAATGGGATAAATAAAATCTGCACTCCACCATTTTGATATTTCCTTCATGACAACTTCTCTCAGGTTGGGGTTCAGTCGCCGCTGGAACTCACGCGACGGCTTTGCCCCTTCCTCGAGATAGATATGGTGGGAGCACAACGAGGGACTAATCCCATGGAGATCTGCTACGCTCCATCCAATTGCCTTGCGGTTCTTTTCAAGAACCTCCATCAGACGGGATTCTTGTTCTCTAGTCAGATCGGCGGAGATGATGACTGGGTACATCTCAGACTCTCCCGCAAGGAATCGATACTTCAGCGAAGTAGGGAGCGGCTTTAGTTCTGGACAGCTGTGTGCTGGCAAATCTGGCTTCTGAAGAAGATGTGTTTATGCTGACAATTCTACCAAATCTGCCTGGGAAAATGATAACGAACTCTCACAAACTGGATCTGGAGAAGGCGGGTCCTCTGCATTGTCTCTAATCTGCTCTGCCTCTACCTCCTCCTCATCTGTAGGCTCAGGTGGATCCAGGTCTGGCATCTGATCATCACAATCTGCCCAATCAGACTCTGAATCCGAGGGATCTGTATCAACTGCGGTGGCATCAGTACCACCGTAGAGCAAGGTGGCCTCAGTACCACCATCACTGAAAATCGTGTCGCGATCAAGGTCCGACTCTGCTGACTCAATAGTATCCTGAACCAGGGCTGTGCTCTCCAGACCATCCTCTGCTATCATCTCTGCATCAGCTGTATCTGAATATGAGAGGATGGTCTACGCTGCAGGATCTGCCCAAGCTGCCTCATCATCTGTGATCACAAAATCACAGTCCTGGTGGATGTCTGGCTCTGCGTCTGTCAGCTGCTCTGAATCTGTACTGCCCTCTGAGCGGGATCTATCTCTGGCTCTGTGGTCCTATTATCTATTTAATTGTCATTCCTCATTATTATGAGGAAACTTGTTCATTGCAACCACATACATTATGTGTCCAACTGCAAGTACAATATCTGGATCATGAGTCCAATCCAAGATATTTCACTGGTTATTATTGAGTATATCATTGAGTGGGTTTTAATGAAGGATTATCTGAAATAAGAAATTTGCATAAATATATATATATATATTTTACTTTGATTTAGGATTTTTTTATATCAAAGTTGTCTTGTCTTGTCAACACTGAAAGTTCATTCCCTTAATCACTTTCAATGTAAGAGATATACTTACCATTATATCTCAACAAGATCTGGGATCTCCTTCCTTATCTTTGTTACATCCCAATAATATGAGAATCTGCAACTCGGATAAAAAGAAGCGGGAACACATTCCGCTTTGCAAGTCCAACTTGCATCTCCCAATTCGGTCTTTAACACCCGAGCCCACCACCCCTAAGGCGATGTTGATCCGTCATTAATTGAACAAACCGTCAACAGGAATAGTACTCGCTATACGCAATCCAATATCGCCCCAATAATATGAGGATCCGATATTGGGGTCACTACGTATACGGCCTTACTCTTTCGAGAAGCAAAGAGTCCGATCCAGATGCGCTTGCATACAGGAGCTAACACTTCGGACATGCGTCTCCCACATACAATCCCTGGCGACGGAACCCTTCGCCTTGACGGGATACCATGGATGTCACTTATATGATCCTCCACCTCATATTCAAATTTTAATTAATTATCGTGAATCACATTCACATAATTAATTCTTCCAAGGGAATTATTAACTCTAATAATATTAGAGTATTTCAATCTTAATTGGATTCCAATTAATCTAATCATATTAAATTAATGATCCAATTAATATCCAACAAACATTTTAATAGTTACTTGAATAATGGTATTATCTCAAATACGTATTATTTCGAATTTTAATAATTAGAAAAAAATACATCTTAATAACTCGGACATTATCCCGGCCCTACCCGCTGTCATGGCCAGTACCGACGAGAGTGGGACGGACCACATACGTTGCAACCCGCAACCCCAATGCTCTCCGACTAGGCACCATATCCGCCTCGGGAAAGGATAATGCCAAATTGATTAATTTGTACTTGAGATGATCATCGGTTCTTCAACCGAAATTGTACCATATAGTAATAATCAAAACATTTTTGATTAACATTATAATGAGATTTGCTAAACAAATCCCAAGTCCTATTCAAGCAACATGTTTGTTGGAATGTTGATCATGTAGATCATGTAACCAATCTTGATCTAGATCACATCTAATCATTTGTTGGTTAGGGCAAAGTCATTTAAGGGCATAATTATCATTAAATATTTCACAAATATTTATGCATAATTATTCCAGGAAATTAAACAATTTAATTTCACTAAATAATTAAATGACAATCACTAGGTTCTTGATTAGGAAAGTATTTTCAGCAGTGACCCTCACTTACTAAAAATATCATATCTCAATCAATTTAAATCCAAATTAAGCAAAGTAAATTTCTAAAGTTTGCTAACTTGATTTACAACATAACCCAAGTGATTTGCACGCATTTCAAGGCGTTTCAAATCCGCAATTAACATCTTAATTACGTCATGATCCGCAGTCCCCGAAACAGTGGACACATGTTCACTAAAATGAGCATATCTAGAGCAAACGGAATCGAAATCACACAAACTCAGATCCTACGGTTTCCTTATTTAATGGGGAACAAAATCCAATTATTATTTTCGTTTTTAAACAATTTAAACAGTGCCGAAAATAATATCAAAACAGAGATGCGAAAATGAAATGCAAGAAAACTTTCGCAAACCCTAATGAACCCAAGTCGTCCTCGGTTTATGGATCGTATCCAAAACCACCGACCTAAGGCTCTGATACCACTTGAAGGATATGGTTAGATCCTCAAGCGCATCACGGAAGCGTGAGCGTCGCATCGAATACGACGAACAACGACTAGTCGTACTAGTTGTTCTATGCAGCGGAAATTAAAAAAAAATTATGCGACGAAACCACATGATCCAAGAACACTTCTCGGATCGTTTCGTCTAAACCACAAACAGGTATTAGGTTTACCTCTTGAAGCATGGTTGCGATCAAGTCTCTAAACGAAGAGACCTCCTGTCTCAAGTCCGATCCGTCGGAGGAGACGCTTGCGAGCGCGGGGATGAACCGCGTGCTTCTCGCAATCCATGTTGATGATCCAAGCGGCGGATCTCCTGATCTCGACACACGAGATCCGATGTCTTCTTCACGAGCGGGGCGCACCGAAGGAGACGGAGATCCACGAGCAAACCATCGGGCAGCATAACGACGATGCCGCGGCGATGGAGAACCTCTCTAGGGCATCCATGGTGGACGGCCACATGAGAGAGATGGAGAGAGGACGTGTAGAGAGAATGAGAGAGAGAGAGAGATTTGTTGCCTCAACTTATGTGTCAAAGAAGAGCAATGGGGTGCCTCTCCTTATATAGGGTTTTGGGATCCATGGATCTCAATCCATGTGTCAACACAAATCCAATGGTCCACATTAATTTGTGTTTCTTTCAATGATCATGATTTGTTGCTAAAAACACAACAACAATAAATTTAATTTAAATTAAATATATGTTGATAAATCAACACAATTTAATTACAAAATTAAATCATCAATACATGGAGATAATGAAAGGAGAGAAAGCCTCCTTCCATGTGGAGAGGGGGGACGGCCTCCCTTTCCTAATGGGAGTGGTGGCCGTCCACCCTCCTCCATTAGGAAGGTGGCTATTTCACCTTTTATGTAATCTTCATTATTTGCAACAACTTTTGTTGCAAATTATTTCACAAAAAATAAATCCAATTTATTTTGTGAACATTGCAATCATGCCATTGAAAAATTGTGAATCACATTCACAACCCAAAACAAAATGTAAATTACATTTTCAATTTGATGTCCAATGTGAATCCAATTCACATCAACATTTAATTAAATGTAAATTACAAATAGCTCTCTCTTATATATTATAAATCACATTTATAATATATACGACTAATATGGATATTGCTATCCACATTATTCATATCCATGATAATTAAATCATATTTAATCATCTTGGATCTCTATTCTCTTGTGTCCAAATAATATGAATCACATTCACATTACTTACATCTTCGATAATTAAATCTCATTTAATTATCTAAGATAACTCTCTTTATAATATGAATCAAATTCATATTACTCATGATAATTAAATCACATTTAATTATCCATTTTTCTCAATGCTCGGATACATATATCAACAATAGAATTATCCATGAACTCTTTCAAGGATAATGCGCTTTCTCCGCAGATAATTGGAGATAAGGACAGGACGATTGTATTGTTCCACGTATAGTGACATGGATATTGAGATCGTATCTCAAATCCAGATCGCGGGCCTCCCATAGATGCTTGATTAAATCAAGACCGTAAATCTAATCTTCTCATTGTATCTGAATCACATTCAGATCAATGTCCAATACTTGGACCAAGATCAGATCACTTCTCTACTGAGAGGAGTCACTAAAATCCAGACCCGTTTCATCACTCCCTAGGAATGGAAGCGTCATGGTTATACAATCGTTTATGATCACATCACCCTCAGGTATTCCCAATACCTGTACATCCTGCATACTGGAAGACTCAGACTAAACCCGAAGTATTCGATCAACTTTATATTGTCTACTTCATGGTTTTATCAGTAAGTTTCTCATTCGATCATTGGGAGTCGGTATCGATCATATACTTTCCAAAAGCATATATCATACCTAGGTCTTGATCATATACTTTCCAAAAGTATATATCAAACCTACAAATTCAGTCAAGCTTCCAAAGCGAGACGACCGTGCGCACGGAATTTGATTCTTCCCAATATCTCATGAGTGAGCTCATGTCTTCCGGTTCAGTAACTGAACCTGTATGATCCCTTTGAGAGATCGTATTACTCATAGGCCCTTATATGCACACCAGCGCGCCGGTGTATAGACCTTGATTAGATCATCAACCTATTGGTCTGCCAAATGTACATACTCAGACATATAGTAACACATCTGTCTCCGGTCAGAGGATGTGTGCCTATATCATGACAGCATATGATATAGGACTTTGGTTATCTCGATCTCGTTAAGTCAACTCTTTGACCTAACTAATCTGACACCTTCGAATCTCTATTCCTATGCAGAGGACCTGCATCAAGAGGTCGGTCAGATATCAGCCTTCAGAGATAAGGATTGCCATCTCCTACTCAGGCTGGAGATCATCTCTTAACAATCATCTGACGGTGCTTGATGAGTCCTCAATCTAACTCTTTAGATATTCATTCAAGCACCAGCCTCTATGATTCAATAGTTGAATCAACAGCTGTATGATCATCAAGATGGCCATGGTACATAACCCTAATTGTACTAAGGGACCTATTATGCAAATTATGTATTCTTCATTTCAGATTAAGGAGTGAATTGCAATAACATTTATTGCATAATGGCTCACCGTGGGCTCGCATTTCCAACAGTACAGGTATTGGGAATACCTGAGGGTGATGTGATCATAAACGATTGTATAACCATGACGCTTCCATTCCTAGGGAGTGATGAAACGGTTCTAGATTTTAGTGACTCCTCTCAGTAGAAAAGTAATCTGATCTTGGTCCAAATGTTGGACATTGACCTGAATGTGATTCAGATGTAATGAGAAGATTAGATTTGTGGTCTTGATTTAATCAATCATCTATGGGAGGCCCGAGATCTAGATTTGAGATGTGATCTCAATATCCAAGTCACTATACGTGGAACAATACAATCGCCCTGTCCTTATTTCCAAGTATCCGCGGAGAAAGTGCATTCACTACAAGAAAGAGTAGAACAGGCGACGGTCAACATCCGTCGCTAAAGATAACATGACCGTCCCCATTGATCTATGGGGACGGTCATAAGACCGTCTCCAAAGGTCGCGTCCCATTTGTTATACGCGACGGTATTACAAACAGTCCCCAATACCCACACATAAGGGACGGTCAGGACCGTCCCTAAAAGTCTGGCATAGGGGACGGGCGTGACCGTCCCTTAAAGCATCTTATTGGGGACGGTCGTGACCGTCCCAAAAGAGAGAAACGAAGGGGACGGTCGCAATGACCGTCCCCTTTGTTCATCTGCTAACAAAAAAAAATTCCATTGCCCCCTATTTGATCCTCATTTTGCCCTGTTACAAAAAATCTGTATTCATAAAAAATATTACCACCACGAGACAAAAAAATGCAATCCACATTCATAAAAAACTCGTCCAACAACACACGCATTGAAAATACTACAGTATCCTACAATAATTGTTCAAAATAGTTATACAATATACTAAAGTATCCTACAAACTAAGTAAGCTATCCTAGTTGTCGTCCTCATCCTCGTCGTCGTCGTCGTCCTCGTCGTCATCAGCATCATCTTCTTCTTCGCCGTCATCGTCGTCGCCTAGCCTCACAGCGGCATTATCATCAACTGTTGGGTGGCTAGTCGACGCTCCACCTTGATGTGCCTGCATTAATGCATTGAAAATCGCCATTTGTTGGCGCAAATCCTGAATCTCCATATTCATGCTAGACACCTGACTCTCTAGTTCCCTCTCCCTTTGTGTCTTCTGAGAGGTCGAGCCGGTCCCTACTCCATATCAATTCCGTATGGTGGCGCCACGACCACCACAACGGACGCGTCCCTGATGCTCTGGACCGGTCGCCTGGAGGAAGGCCGCATCAGGAGTAAGAGGTGGATGACTCGTTCCGGAGTGGTCTACAGAGCCAGTGGTTGTGAGCCTCACCATCTCCTCCTACAAATTTATTTAAGTAATTAAGTTCGGATTCATTTAATTTGTAAAAAAGATGCAAATATGTTACGAATAACTTACATGAATCGGACCAATAACGCGGCGTAAACCACTGAATATATGCCTGCCACAAGAATGAAAGACCCATAATTTAGATTCGTCCTCTTCCTCCACGACCTCGCCTTCATCATTTCGTTCATATCGGTTAAAACGCACGCTTTCACCGTCCATATACATTTCACAGAAATTAATACACTCTTCACAAAGATAACCTTCAGCAATGCATCCTTCGGGTTGTGCCTTGTTAAAGACCATATTTTTTAATTTTCGAAGGAATCTTTCTATTGGATACATCCAACGATATTGAACCGGCCCACCGATTCTTGCTTCACCTGCTAAATGAACTATTAAATGAACCATGACGTCAAAGAAGGCTGGTGGGAAAATCTGCTCCAATTTGCATAATGTGATAACAATATCTTCTTCAAGTTTTCTCAAGATCAACGGATCTAAAACCTTCGAACACAATAACTAAAAAAACCACTCAATTCTTGTTAATGATTGGAGGACAGCATCGTCAAGTCAACAATTCCGCGAATTGCTAATGGCAGTAAAACTTCCATGTAAACATGACAGTCATGACTTTTTAATCCAGTTATCTTACGTTCTCTTTCATTTACACACCTCGACAGCTGCGATGAGAATCCGTCAGGTACCTTCAGACTTTTAAGGAAGCTGAAGATTTTATCACGCTCAGCATTGGATAAAGTATATATAGCTACAGGTACAGTAATCCGTCCATTGTCTAATTCAATTGGATGTAGTTCTTCCCGTATACCAAGTTGAACTAAATCTCGTCTCGTCCTTAAATTATCTTTTGATTGACCCGAAAGATATAACATTCCCAAAATATTTTCCTATACATTCTTCTCAATATGCATGACATCCAAATTATGACGAAGCTGTAAGTGTTTCCAGTATGGTAACTCTCTGAAAAAAATACTTTGCTTCTTCCAACCGTCGGCTGCACTTTTCTTGGTTGTCCGTCCTAGGCAACTGCTTCGTACAAGTAATTGTTGTTCCCAAATAATGTTGCCATTCACACGAGCTAAGTCAACTCTTTGTCCATAAGGTGTCCCGTCGAATTTCTTATTATTATCTGCCCTTTGCCATCTATGCTTTGGTGGAAGGAATCGACGATGACCCAAATAGCAATGCTTCATACTTCCAGACAGCCATGTCGAATGTGTTTTTTCAAAACAGACCGGACATGCGAGTTTTCCCTTGGTACTCCAACCAGACAAATTAGCGTACGTGGGAAAGTCATTTGTAGTCCACAATAGTGCATCTTGTAATTTAAATATCTCTTTCCTACTTGCATCATATGTAGGTATTCCAGTAGTCCATAAGACTTTTAGTTCATCCATTAACGGTTCTAGGTACACATCAATTGTGTTGCCAGGACCTTTAGGACCAGGAATTATTAGCGTCATCACCATAAATGATGAACTCATTGACATCCATGGTGGTAGATTGTAAACAATCAGAATCACGGGCCAAATGTTGTAACTCAGACTCATATTACCAAACGGATTGAAACCATCTGAGGCTAATCCCAAACGAACATTTCTCTCATCATTAGAGAACTGCGGATATCTCTGATCAAATTTTATCCATTCTTCTGCATCGGATGGATGTCTCATAGCTCCATTAGCATCTCGTTTATTTGAACGAGAATGCCACGTCATCCACTTTGCAGTTTTTTCTGACATGAAGAGACGTTTTAGTCTTGGAATTAATGGGAAGTACCGTAAAATTTTCACCGACTTCTTCTTTCTCTTTAAATCATTTTTTCTTTATACCGAGAAGCATTACAATATGGACAAAGAACTAGACCCGAATTCTCTCCTCGAAAAAGCATACAGTCATTAACACAAGCATCTATCTTCTCGTATTTCAGACCAAGCGATCGGAATCGTTGCTTCGCCTCTTTCCAATCCTTAGGATAATTCTGAGGATTATTTAATAACTTTCGTATTAAACCCAACACATCTGTCATCATTGCTGCAGTTGATCCGTTCCTTACTTTCATCTTAAACAGCTCTAACAAAAACTGCAAACACGTCATTTCCACCCCAGGAGCCAATATATCTTCTGCTTCTGGCCAACTGCTCGAGAACCTATCATCTGAACCAATGTCTTGTGCCTCAGGTCTTCTTAAATCGTCTATTAGTTTAAATAACTCGTGATCAACATTATTCAAGGTTTGTGTAGTCACTCCTGCATCTACGCCCATATCCTCATCCATTCGCAAATCTAAACCCTCTCCATGTTCTGTCCAAATGGAGTAATGTAACCAAAATCCGTTGAGGATGAGATGGTTATACACTGCCTCTCTAACATCCCATTTAATATTCTTGCATCTCACACATGGACAATAAATCTTTAGACCACCAAATTTCTTATCAACTCTCTCTATTTGAAATGCCCAATCCAAGAACGCAATCACTCCTCTCTTATATTGTTGAAAATCATCGTATCTCTTATCCATCCATGATTTATCCATTTTACTGCACAATCATAATAAAATCCACCATTGTGTTATTATAGACAACAAGTTTTCTACCCTAAACCATAATGAAGTGTTTCTCTTATACACAAATCATTATGGGTATATGTATTATATACACAAACCATTATGGGCATATCTATGATATACACAAATCATTATGGGTATATGTATTGTATACACAAATCACTATGGGCATATCTATGGTATACACAAATCATTTTGGGATATCCATTGTATACACAAATCATTATGCCTAATCTATTGTATACACAACCTAGGGAGAAAACCTAGGCTTATCATCAAAACAAATCATAACTAAGGGAAAACCTAGACAAATCATATCTATTGTATACTAAACAAATCAAGCAAACCTAGGCATATCATCAAAACAACTAAATCATATGGGGAAAAACAACTCTAACAAGATTATCAAGTAAACTAAACAAGAATAAAAGCAAAGGAGTGTTGATAGTTACCGGAAATGAAGATTAACGAGGTCGGAAAGCAAGGAGGAGCTGGAGGCGACGCCGTGGCGGAGCGGGCGATCGTGGGGCGGCGGGTTGGAGATGCAAGAATGGAATGAAAACGCAGGTCGACGGGGGTTTTTTCGATCTGACCAATGGGGACGTTCGTAATGACCGTCTCCATTGGTGACGATCGGCGACGGTTCACTAAAAACCGTCGCGTTTAGCCAAGCAGAGGGGACGGTCAATCAAGACCGTCCCCTCCTGTCGACCACTTTGCACCATTCGACAGATGCGACGCCAACAGAGGACTTATGGGGACGGTCAGGACCGTCCCCAAAGCCCTTCAAGAGGCAGAGGGGACGGGCAAGATAGCCGTCCCCTCTGGTCGACCACTTTGCACCATTCGTCAGCGGCGACGCCAACAGAAGACTTATGGGGACGGTCAGGACCGTCCCCAAAGCCCTTCAAGAGGCAGAGGGGACGGTCACTATAACCGTCCCATCTGGTCGACCACTTTGCACCATTCGTCAGAGGCGACGCCAACAGAAGACTTATGGGGACGGTCAGGACCGTCCCTAAAGCCCTTCCAGGAAGGCAGAGGGGACGGTCGCTATAACCGTCCCCTCTGGTCGACCACTTTGGTCCATTCGTCAGAGGCGACGCCAACAGAGGACTAACGGGGACGATCAGAACCGTCCCCAGAGCCTGGTCAAGGCAGAGGGGACGGTTATATAACCGTCCCCTCTGGTCGACCTCTTTGGTCCAACCGCTAGAGGCGACGCCAACAAAGGACCAACGGGGACGGTCAGAACCGTCCCCTAAGACCTTTCAAGGCAGAGGGGACGGTCGTTAGTGACCGTCCCCATTGAGTTAATACAGAAGGGACGATAGCCCACATATAGTCTCCTATTATGTGGTTATTGGGGACGGTAGTTTAATGACCGTCCCTAAAAAGAGGCATTAGGGACGGTCATTCAAAGACCGTCGCTAGTTGTCGTCCCTAAATGGGGCAATTCCTGTAGTGATTAACCTTGAAAGAGTTCATGGATAATTTCATTGTTGATATATATATCCAAGCACCAAGAAAATTGATAATTAAATGTGATTTAATTATCATGTATAATATGAATTTGATTCATATTATAAGGAGAGATATCTAAGATAATTAAATGTGATTTAATTATCAAAGCTATGAATAATGTGAATGTGATTCATGTTATTGGGCACATGAGAAAAGAGATCCAAGATGATTAAATGTGATTTAATTATCATGGATATGAATTATGTGGATAGCACTATCCATGTTAATCATATATATTATAAATGTGATTTATAATATATTAGAGAGAGCATATTGTGTCTTATATTTGTTGATTAATTGTTAATGTGAATGGGATTCACATTGAAGGATTAATTGAAAATATAATTACATTTGGTTTTGGATTGTGAATAAGATTCACATAATTTCAATGGCATGATTGATATTTTTCATAAAATAATTTGGAATTCTTTTTTGTGAAAATATTGTCAACAAGAGATGATGATATATATCATGAGATAATGAGATCTCATGGTAATTTGAAGAGATAGACTAAGTCCACCAAAGAGGAGTGGACGGCTACAACTCTCCATGAGGAGAAGAGTAGTCGTCCCCTCTTATTGGGAGATTGGTGTCCTCTTCATTATTTTTCTCTTATCAAAGATGATAATTTTGAATTAGTTTTGTTGATTTATCAATGGAAATTAATTTAAATTAAATCATTAGTTGTTGTATTTTTACAACACTATCTTGTCCATTGAAAGAAACACAAATCAATCTCAACCATTGATTGTGTGTTGTCCATAAATTGAGATCCATGGACTCCCAAAACCCTATATAAGAAGAGGCATGCCTTGCTCTTCAACTTGCACCGACTCGACGAGTCTCTCTCTCTCTCTCTTATTTTCTCTACACGCCAAGTCTCTATCTCTCTCTTATAATGGTCGTCCACCGTGGACCCATTGTGAGAGACGTCATCGACGCAGCATCGTCGTTATGCTGTTGTATCATCTACTCATGGATCTCCATCTCCTTTGGTGTGTCTCGCTCGTGAAGAAGATGTTGGATCTCGTGTGACAAGATTAGGAGATCCGCCGCTTGGATCATCAACATGAATTGCGAGGAGCACGTGATTCATCCCCACGCTCGCAAGCGTCTCCTCCGACGAATCGGACTTGAGACAGGAGGTCTCTTTATTTAGAGACTCGATCGCAACTACGCTTCAAGAGGTAATCCTATTACTTGGTTGTGATTTAGATGAAACGATCCGAGAAGTGTTCTTAGATCATGTGGTTTCATCAAAGAAATTTTTTAAATTCCGCTGCATCGAGCAACTAGTACGACTACTCACTCCCTATCGCATTCGATGAGATCACTACGCTTCGGTGATGTGCTTGAGGATTTTTTCCCGTATCTTTCAAGTGGTACCAGAGCCAGGTTGATGATGGTTTTGGATTAGATCCATGAACCTGCGAAAAATTTTGGCTCGTTTGGGTTCGTGAAGATTTTAGCATTTCGATTTCGACAGCCCTGTCTTATAATAAAATTTCAGCCCTGTTTAAAATGTTTAAACACAAAATTTTAAAATTGCAAAATGTTCCCATTAATTAAGGAAATAGTAGGATTTGAGTTTGTATAATTTGGATTCTGTTTGCTCAAGATATGGTCGTTTTATTAATCATATATCCACTGTTTCGGGGATGGCTATTAGAGACGTAATTAAGATGTTAATTACGGTTTTAAAACGCCTGGAAATTTATTTTTATCAATGGTTTTGTTTTTAAATCAAGTTATCAATTTCTGGAAATTGATTTTGCTTAATTTGGATTTAAAATGAATGAGATATGCTATTTTTAGTTAGTGAGGGTCACTGCTAGAAATTACATGATTATCCATAACCTTGTGATAGTCATTCAAATAAATTGATGAAAATTAATTGTTAATTTTCTGAAATGATTATTGATAAATATTTATGAAATATTTAAATATGATAATCAATTCCTTGAATGACATTTCACTAACCAAAATGATAGGATAGTTGATCTTGATCATGATTGGTTGATATGAAATCATCAACAAACATTGTTTTCTGAAAAACCCTAGTTTATCCTACAATAGTTGTAGGACAACTTTTACATGCAAAATCCTATTGCTTGAATAGGATTGGGGATTTGTTTAGCAAATCTCCTTATAATATTATCAAAATAGTTTTGATGAATATTATATGGTATAATTTCTGTTGAAAAACCGATGGGCATCTCAAAGTACACAATGATCTATCTGGCATTATCCTTTCCTGAGGTGGATATGGTGTCTAGTCGGAGAGCATTGGGGTAGCAGGTTGCAACGTATGTGGTCAGTCCCACTCTCGTCGGTACTGACCATGACAGCGGATAGGGACTCGGTAATGCCGGAGAAGTCAAACTGTATTTTTCTAATTATTAAAATTCGAATAATACATACTTTGAGATTATATCTACTATTCAAGTAATAATCAAGTTTATTGATTGAAAATTGGATTGATAATTAAATTTAATGTGATTAAATTGATTATATCCAACTAAAAGCACTCTATTATGAATAGATGTGTATTTCCCTTGGAAGAATTGATCATAATGAATCTGATTCGTGATGATTAATTAGAATTTGAATATGATATGAAGGATCACATAAGTGACATCCATGGTCTCCCGTCAAGGCGAAGGGTTCATTCGCCAGGGATTGTATGTAGGAGACACCTGTCCGAAGTGACAGCTCCTGTATGCAAGCACATCTGGATCGGGCTCTTTGCTTCTCGAAAGAGTAAGGCAGTATGCGTAATGACCCCAATATCGAGTCCTCATATTATTGGGGCAATATTGGATTGCGCATAGCGAGTTCTAATCTTGTTGGCGATTGGTTCAATTAACAACGGGTCAACATCGCCTTAGGGGTGGTGGGCCCGGGTATTAAAGATCGAATTGGGAGATGTAAGTTGGACTTGCAAGGAGGAATGTGTTCCCGCTTCTTTTTATCGAAGTCACAAGATCAAATTGGGATGTGACAAATATAAGGAAGGAGATCCCAGATCTTGCTTGAGATATAATGGTAAGTATATCTCTTACAGTGAAAGTGATTAAGGGAATGAACTTTCATTGTTGACAAGGCAAGACAACTTTGATATAAAAACTCCTAAATCAAAGTAAAAATATGTGTGTGTATATATATATATATGAATATATACACTTATGCAAATTTCTTATTTCAGATAATCCTTCATAAAACCCACTCAATGTTATACTCAATAATAACCAATAAAATATCATGGACTGGACTCATGATCTAGATATTGTACTTGCAGTTGGACACATAATGTATGTGGTTGCAATGTGCAAGTTTCCTCATAATAGTGAGGAATGACAATTAAATAGATAATAGGACTACAACCCTGGGGTTTGTATATATCTATAGTCTTGTTTTTTCTTCGAGTGTACTTTGGAAGTGACATGTTGATGATGGTCGCAATTGTCAAATAATCCTTATAAAATTTAAGAAGATGTTCTGGCATACATATGTGCTCTACACATTTAATCATGATTGACATGGTTCTCTGCATTATGCAGAATGGTGGCTCGAAAGAGATGATGTATTCAAAATGGTTGAATATCTACCTGAACCTAAGTCTCTAAGAGTTAAGATGTATGTAGATATGATGAGTGTCATCATTCTACTATCTATACTCAAGTCATTCATAAAGCTTCATAATAATCATTTTGTATGAATTTAAATGAAGCATGTATAAATGTTGAAGTTCTCTTATATTGAAATCTTTTGAGTCCAACATAAGAGATCCTTTGTCTTGAGCAATGGTTGTTCATAGATAAAGAGAGCGCAGTGGAAGCATGGGTCAGACCCAAGATGAGAAGGATAGTCAAAGAGTTGACCATACTTCTATGACTTCCATATGACATCCTAAGAGTTGGATGAATGCCAATATTGCAATAAGTCGGTGTGTTGATAGTATGACTATCAAGTCTGTCTGGAATCCTTAGAGAAGTACTCGGATAGAGCATCAGAATAATCTACATAAATCATTGATATTGACTTTCTTATTGAATAAGATAAAGTCTTATAATTGTATCTCAATCTTCTAACAACAATTGCAATGGGATGCAAATGTTTTAGAAGACTAGAAATTTGATCTTAAGGTTAAGTAGTCATCTACATGGATATTGCTGTAATCGTTGCAGCAATATCTGTTGGATTGATAGACTTCATATTCTCAGTGGGAGAGCCCTTAGTCTTGGAGAATGTCTCTATGACCTAGATATTAGAATACACTCATTGTTTGTTTCTAAATGTTTGAAACAAACATGAACTCTGAGATAGAATTGTCATAAGAAGTTATGATGGATATATTCAGATAGTAATCTAACATCTAGTGGACTCCACAAAATTAGAAAATTAATGAATGGTTCATTAAGATTTCTAATATTGAAAATTAAACCTTTAAAAGATCAGTAGGAGGATGAAGATCATTTGATAATGATCTGCCATCAAGTCTTGGACATTTATCTGTTGATTTGATCAATAGACTAGTAAGATATGAATCATTAGAATGTCTAAAATTTCAAATCTTACATACTTGTGAATATAGTATTCAAAGTAAAATGTCCAATACACCCTTCTCTGGTGTAAGATGTCAAGGTATTCGGGATCTCATACATATTGATGTATGTAGATCATCTATATCATAGTGAACATCATGGATATATGATATCTATTGATGATTATGTATGATATGAGATTTCTTATCTTCACCTAAGAAACCTTTGAAATGTTCAAAGATTTCACAATTTTGGTTTAGAACCAAAGTTTGAAGAAAGATGAAATGAATCTGATCTAACCTAGGTAGCTTGTACCTGTTAGATAAAATTTATAGAATACCTTATGGAGATATGAATATTATTTCTATCTCACTCCTCCTGATAAACCTGAACTAATAGAGTTGTAGGGAGATACAATTGGATCATGTGTGACATGATTTGATCAATGATGTTTTTTTAGCATAATTACCTCTTAGTTTCCAGGTATATACGTAGTAGAGACTACACTATATATCCTTAATAAGATTCCATGCAAGTAAGCTGGAATTAAGCACTAGAAAGTGCTACTTCATTAGGAAAATAAAGGATGGTATTAGATACCTACTTTATAACCTTGAGATTCTTAAAAGATCTCATCTCTAAGAATGTGATTCTTAGAGGATGACTCTCTTGAGAATCAAGATGAAAATGAAGTGAAGGAACTCATTTAATCTTTAGAACGAGAACTAAAAGGACAATTAAAGATGAAACACTAATACTTCTTCAAATGAGTTCGAGGATGTATTCCATGTGTCGATTAAGTCTGACAATGATCGGACTTCATGTGATGAAGCTCCTAAGGATCATGACATGGAAAGATGGATATTAGCAATAAAGTCTAAAGTAGACTTCATATACAAGTATTGTTTATGGACCCTCGAGGATCCACCTATATGGGTAAGACCCATAAAGGTGTAAATAGATCTTCAACAGAAAGGGAATCTGATGATAAGGTAGAGACCTTCAAAGCTTGGTTCGTAGACATGAGCTACACATTGTAAGAGAAGACATTGCTTGCGATGAGACTTTCTCTTCAGTAACCATGCTTAAACTCATCGGATTATTGCTAACTATAGCTACACAACTTGGCTTTGACATCTTCGAGATGGAAGTCAAGATTGCCTTCCTCTATGAATGCCTCTCTGAGGACATTCACATGAAATAGCCCCGTGGCTTCATGATTGAGGAAAGCAAGGTGTACAAGCTAAAGAAACTCCATCTATGGACTCAAATAAGCTTCTTGTAGTTGGAACATAAGATTTGATGAAATCATAAATGTTATGATTTCGGATAGAATCTTGATGTACCATGTGAAGCTTAGTGGGAGTGCCATTGTGTTCATCATGCTAAATGCAGATAATATCCTAATCAGTTGGAATGATATAAGGATGATAATAAGTGCTTTATAGACTGATTATTCCATACCTAGAGATATGATCTCAATAATACCTCTTAGATCTTAGTCCGGAAGTTGTTCAGAAGCAAAGAAAAGAGGGTATTGGGACTGTCGCATTTGTAGTACACCTTGGACATGTTCCATTATTGGAAAACCCCAAGGAAGGTTTCCTTTCCTTAAGATATGTGATGAATACCCATTCATCACTCTTTATTCTTATATTTTAGCTACAAAAACCTTTGCAAATGCATGAATATTCATGTAAATATAAATAATTATCAAAAGTATGCATTGTATAAAGTTTAATAATTAGCTTGTTTTTGTGCAAAAATAAAAGAATAAAGAGTAAAAAGAAAAAGAGGGAAATATTTAAAATAAATATTGAGCAACCTAACCCAAGGGAGGGCTCAGGATGGGCCTGACCGCATAAAAACCAAAGTAGAGGGAGATAGGGGCTCATATGTGTAAATATTTATGTAAATAAAACAAAAGTATTTTCCTCACAAAAATAGACTCAAATTGGTTTGTAGATAATTGTATATATTCATAAACATAAAATCAAGATAAAAATATAAAAATTAAAAAGAAAACAAAAACATCACTCATGTGGATAGTCATCTTGTATATAGTCCACTCATCCCTATTTATTTAGCTTTATAAATAAATAAAATTAATTTCCAAAAGTTTTGTAAATATTCTACATTATATAGTGTAAATAAATAAAATAAATTAAAACAAAAACAAAATAAAAATAACAAAAATTAAAAATCCAAAAATACTTTGTAAATATACCATGTGTATATATGTACATATCTATTTCACCTATGTATATAAATAATAAAAATAAAATAAAAATATATTTTTATTCCTAATTCTATGATATAAATAAATAAAATATAAAATGGGAATAAAAATGTATAAAAATAACAAATTAAAAATCAAAAATAAAAATTTATATATTGTATATATACCTATATACAAACCTACTATGTAAATACATTATTTTTATCTTGAAAAATTAATTAAAAATCACAAAAAATAGAAAATATTAAAACAAAAATATTTCATGTTTTGACTTTTTAATAATTCTGCCATTTACTATTTATAAATGATTTTTTAAATCATTTCCACGTGGAAGCTTCTCATTGGTCCACGGAGATGTTGACCTCCGGTCAACTCCCTCCGCGGACCTTCTTCTCCAGCGGATCTCGCGCCCGACCCGACTTCTCCTCTTTTTCCGCGCTCGATCCGCTCACCATCTCCGCAAACCCCGGGTCCTACTACTTCTCCTTGCATCTGACACCCTCGCCGGAGCCCTTGCCTCGGGATCCGCGCCTTCAATTGCCCAACCCGACCAACCCTAGTCGGACCTGCACCCATATATATGCCGAGCTCCGCCACCTTCATTCCTATCTTTGGCTCATCTGCTTCGCTACCCGTGACCTCCACTGCGTTGGCAAGAGTGACAGCTTGCTCCAGCAAGTGTCGCAGTGAGGAGAGGGGCAGTGGCCCATCGATCCGGCGATCAAGCACCGCCGTGCTCCGCCCTGAGCTGGAGCTCGAGCCTCGGAGGGAGACGCTCCTCGAGGCGACGACCTAGAGCATCGCCTGCTCATCCCCAGTCTCATCGTTCACCCAGGTAGCCCCGTAGTTCTTCCTTTTTCGCTAATTTTCAATTACCCCCAATTCGGTTCTCCGTCGGTCGCCGTCGATTCCGACCACCTCACAGCTCGATTCGATCATCGGAATCAACCGTCACCTCCGCCTTCCTCCCGCGCACCTTCTCCATACCTCCATTCAACCCAGCTCGCACAGGAGCTGGGGATCGAGCTCCTCCGTCTACCCCCCTCGTCGGAGCTCGCCCATATCGCACCTTCGATCACCTTCACCCCGCCTAACCGGGTCGAGGCAGTTTGCCCTCGACCCGCAAGTCTGCTGGTCTATCTTGCAAGTGCATCCAAGCCCATCTGAGGGCTTGGACCATTCGGTCCAGGAGCTCTACCTCCGCCGACCTCGCCGGAGCTCCCCAGAGCTCGGTCGGGTCATCGGAGACCACCAGCAGCTGCGGAGCGTCACGCCGGAGCTTCTCCGATCTCCAGAGGCAGCAGGAGAGGATCCCAGCGCACGCACGAGGCCGGCGAAACTCGCCGGCCAACTGTTCTTCCAGCATCTTCCCCGACCGTCCGATCTTCCTCGACCTCCAGTTTGCATCTCGTCCGTCCACTTGAGGAGGTCCCTCTACCGTCAGATCTTGGAGAGGCGATCTGGACCGTCCGTTGCACGAGGTTTAGCCGCCGAGAGCCTCACCCGTTAGATCCACCACGTGGCATAGCCTCAGCCGTCCGATCGCTGCGAGGACCCCAGCCTTGGAGCGCCCGCCGTTCTTCACAGTCCGATGCTCCACGTGGCGTCCATCCTGCGGCCCGCATTAATAAAGGGTAAATTACCCTTAGGCCCCCTCTTTTATTCTATTTCGCATTTAGTCCTATAATTATTTAGTGTAGTTGTTTAGTTTTTGGTAAAATTGCATAGAGGACCCTGCTCTTTATTTAGTTTGCAGTTATACCCATGTGTGTGATGTGACACGTGCTTCGTCACGTGTTTTTCTGGTGTATTTGCACTTTCTATCTTGTAGTTCTGAATGTTACTGAATGAATGAAAACTTTTGAGTATTTGCATTTATACCCCTGTGCGTGAAACATTTGTGCATGTGCTTTAATTCGTGGGTTATTTGCAGACTACCCCCTGGACTTTTGGTACCTGTTACCAAATAGTCCTCGGGAATAGTTTTTATTACATTTGGGTCCCTGAGTGCCCCAAGCAAGCGCCACGCGTGTGACCTCCTGGTTATTTTGCACCAGACCCCTCAGAACTTCGGGTATTTGCACTTTGGTCCCTGTGCACAGTACCCTCTTTCCATTTTTGAATAAAATAGAAAATCAACTCCAAATTTGATGAAAATTGGATACATGGCTCCTGCCATAGTGTAAAATTTTCGAGGATTTTTGGAGACATTTTTGTTTTGTTTTGATATTTTAAAAAATTCAAAAACATCAATTTTTGTTACTGTCTGACTTTAAAAATCCCAAAAAATATTAAAACTCCTCTAAAATTCACAAAAAAATTACCTACTGTTTGTTTATGATTGTTTGATTTTCTAGCCAATTTTGGCTATTTTTCATTACATAAACACCTAAAAATTGAAAAACACTCAAAATCTCCTAAAAATTCTAGTAAATAAATTAAAAATCCAAAAATAATAATCTAGATGCCTAAATTTTCCTTGTTTTATTCTCTATACAGGAAAATTACCTCCCGGCTAATTTGGGGCTTCTAGATATTTTATCTAGGTCCTTTTAGCTCGGCTGGACAGTACCTACATTTTCAGTCCTTGTTTGATTTTTAGAAAATTAAATAAACATCAGAAAAATCCCAAAAATTCACCAAAAACGGTAAAAATTATAAAACACATAAAAATATTTTTGTTAGAATTTTTGGTTGATTTTTAGTCCATTTAATAAATTATTGAAGTGTGTTGTTTAGTTGCTTTTCTTATTTTCTTAATTGATTAAAAATACAAAAAATATAAAAAGACCTAAAAACCACCAAAAATACCTTTTCTTCTCTTTTATTCTTTTTGACTACTTCGTAGGCCGTAAGGCCAATCCGTGCTCCTTGAGTTCGACCCTGGTCGCTATACCAGGTTAATAAAATAGCAAGACCGCTATTGATTCTTGATTTGATTTCATCTTTGATTGTTGGTGTATATTTCTTGATTGATCATCCTGATCGCTTGGGTCGCAACGACCATTTAGCACCTTATACCCTAGTAGTCAGGGCGGTCATCAGAATGGCGTCGTTTTCCGCGGCTTTTCTTTTCGCGACTTTTTGTATAGCTTTTTGCATATATATATTTTTCTGACATTTTTATAATAATTTGGTTTGTGACACTTGCTTTCTTTCTTGCGAGGGCCCGAGGACCCCGGAGGTGACTTTCGAGGAGCCAGCGCAACCGTAGGATTCGGAGGCGGCTCCCTTCTGCACGGAGCCGCAGGAGAGAGCGAGAGAGGAGCTGAGTGAGAGAGGAGTCTAGTTTAGGAGTTATTTCCCACACATTTGAATTATTGTAATAATACAGGTACAATCGGACAGACACTTGGACTCTCGGGTCTGTTTCGCCGAGCACCGGTGTGCTCGGGGGACCCCTTAGACTAGTTTAGATTTTTTCGCGGTTTTTAGCTTTTTAGCTGCCTTTTACGGTTTTCAGCGGTTTTTCTCGAGCCCCTAGATTTAGGATTTTCTGCTTGACTGTGCCGTAATAGTAGGATCCCCACACTTAATTGCCTGCTTGTTCCTATAGAGCGATAATTGGACCTACTAATAAATCATTAATAAAAATAGCTTAGTCGCTTTCTTGAGAGCCTATGCACCGCGAGCCTGCCCCGTCAAGCGCTACTCCTAAACTCGACCTGTCGAGAAGAGGAGGGGTGGGTCTAGACCGGACTCTTTGGATCGAGGGCGAGTGGCTAAGCTAGACAGTTCTATCGAGTAGAAATTGCATGTTTAGGACTCGGTTTTCACCGCTGCACCATATAGGTAGTTTCTTTTCAGTCTTTACATTTATGCGCGGATCATCTTACATGTAGACTGCTAGAGTCAGGTACGCATTTCTATTTCTGCATGCATCATTGATTTATCGTGCATCAGCTTTTTCGTCTTCTCCCCCTTGTTTTGGACTTAATAACCAGGAGAACCGAAAAATTCGTTAGGCCTTTGTTTTTATTGAAAAATATTAAAAAGAAAAACCATAAAATTGGGACTGTTTAAGCTATTGACCCTAAAAGACACTTGACTGAAAAAATTGTCTTGGGGAGAGCAACCCCCTCATTGTTTGGTTTGCTTGAGCGAGAGAGTGACCCATCCACTAGGTAGAGCCCTCCGGTGCTATTCCTGACTGACTACTGACTCTTCCGTGCGGGCCAGTCGGTTGGGGTAGCATCGGGAATCCCAACAGGTCACGTAAGCGCTCTAATAGATTGTTTGTTCACCTAATAAAATTTGACAAGATAATTTGACCGAGCCTTTACGGTCTTCAGCTCGTGTTGTGTTGGTGAACAGAGGGTTTGGTTGCCGATCATAATTTTTCCAGATCTCATCCGCCTTACTCGCCAGATCACGATGATGGGCAGGAGGTCTCTTAGGCAGCCTCTGGCTGCACCGCTTTTCAGCACTCCTGACCATTCATCTAGGTCGGTTCGTGGGAGCTCAGACCCGCTCTCCGAACCCGAGTATGACTCCGCCCTGTTCCCCCTCGACCACCCTTCTTCTGATTCAGAGATACCAGTGCCAGAGGAGAGACAGACAGATGATTTATCGGCACCTGAGTTCAGTTATTTTGATTTTTCAGAGACGATGGCCGGCAGTTCTGGTGATCACCCCGGAGGTCCACGTGGAGAGCAGCATTTTGTTCTGGACCAGGGTGCGATCAACTCCACCCTGATCGCCTCCCTCGAGTCAGTGCAGCAGCAGCTGAGGGATCAGGGAGCATTCATGATGGACATGAGGCGAGAGTTTGAGCAGATGAGAGCCAACCGCAAGAACCGCGGAGGAGGAGGACCTGACGATACGGCAGCTGCCGCAGCAGCCGCAGCCGCGGCAGCAGCCGCAGCAGCAGCAGCAGGAGGAGGAGCACCACCACCACTTAGATCGATGCGGGAGAACCACAATCTCGGGTCGACCTTGACACACCGCTGGGTGGTACTTCCAGCGATCGTGGGTTACTTTAAGTTCCCCCCGAATACCTTACAGCTTCTTCCCCGATTCCACGGTTTGGCCATAGAGGAGCCTCATCTCCACCTGCAGGAGTTTGAGATGATATGCAGCACTGTCCACGATCGTCAGGTGGACCAGGATACTATCAGGATGATTGCCTTCCCCTTCTCCTTAGCCGACAGAGCAGCCACCTGGCTGAAGCACTTGGGGAAGTTCGTTTACACCTGGGAGCAGCTCCGCACCGAGTACTTGAACAAGTACTATCCACTCGGGCGGACCAATGCAGCGAGAGCCCTCATCAACAACTTCTCCATGCTCCCCAACGAGCAATTCCATGAGGCATGGGAGAGGTTTCGTGAGCTGACTGACCGATGCCCGCACTATGATATTTCGAAGCCCGACCTTGTGCAGAGCTTCTTCAGCGGGCTGACACCAGAGCTCCAGGGCTTGGTGAACGCTTCTTGTGGCGGGTCTTACTTCGCCAAGGATCACGACCAGGTCTGGGCCGTCTACGAGGAGATGGCCGAGAACTACATGGTGATGTCCCAGACCAGGTTGTACACTCAGGGCAGACCCCAGCAGCCAGGACCCGTGCAGTACCAGAGGATTGCACGGGTCGACACCGGTCCTTACAGTTCATCCGCAGTAGCAGCAGCACAGGCAGAGTCATCCGCTGTGGATATGGGTATCATCAGTGAGAAGTTGGACCGGATGGAGCTGATCGAGAAGAAGCAGTGACAGGGCATCACTCAGATGGAGTAGATGGCACAGACTCTGAGCGACATGAAGACCCAGTTCATGTGTCTCCAGGAGGCACAAACGGCTTCACAACCCCGTCTTCAGTCGCAAGGCGATACCGGCAGCAGCAGCAGCTCGTTCCAGCACTCCAGCTCACACCAGCAGCCTAGACAGGTTCACCTTGTACAGGCGGAGCCGTACCAGCAGCAGCAGCCCTCCTACTAGTTACCACCATCTCCAGACATGCAGGTGGTGGTATACCATCCGGATCAGCCTCTGGCAGTACTCCCGCCAGCCCAGTACGATGCAGAGCCGTTGATGGATGTCAACGGGATTTGGTATGACCATCCTCAGCCTGGGATCCGACGAGACCATCCCGGATTCAGGTGGGGGAGTGGAGGTACCCAGCCCCAGCAGCAGCCATCTGGCCAGGGAGGCCAGTATAGCCAGCAGAGGGATCACCAGTAGCAGCAGCCCCCAGTTTACCAGTCACAGCAGCAGTCATCCTTCATTCCTCGTCCCTATCAGTAGGGACAGTCTTGGAGGCGAGAGCAGCCTCATCAGCCACACCAGCAGCAGCACCCTTCTACCTACCCCTCTCAGCAGCAGCAACACCAGTTCCAGTAGCCTCATTACCAGAGAGGCTACCCATCGGGCTCTCATGGTTGACCATACGAGAGCCCCGCCTTGGACGACATAGCCCGCCTCCTCACGGACCAGCAGGCTACTTTCAGACGGGAGATGGACGAGTTCCTCCAGGAGATGCGGGACATCGTGAGAGGGAAGGTCGCTATCCCTGCCCAGATAGAGCCGAATCCCAACAGCCTGAAGCGGAAGCCTGAGCAGGTAGTTCACACTGAGCATGCCACTCCTAGTGATCCGTTTGATGATATATCTTCAGATCTTTTTGATGCTGATTTTGTTACACTTAGGAGCGGTAGAGCACCAGCAGGCGGTGCCTCGTCTGAGCGACAGCATGAGGATACACCTAGAGTGCCAGATGAGGAGGAGGAGAGCGGTACTGAGGCCGCACATGATGATGATGGTGGTACTGATGCCACCAAGGATGTTGATTCCCCGGGCGGTGCTGAGGCCGCCACTTCACCAGTTCGAGGAGGTGGTACTGACGCCACCCGAGTTGCCGAGCCAGAGCGCGGTACTGAGGCCGCGAGTCTTCCAGCTGAGCCAGCCGATGGTGGTATTGATGCCACCAGACTTCACATAGAGACATCTGTTGTTTTTCCTTCCACTGATGTACCTCTGAACAGTTCTGTGAATAAAGAAAAGGCTTTATTTTCTTCTGGTCCCACTGTGGTGCATGATGTATGTATGGATCCGGTCATCGAACCGCCTAGACCCTTTTCTAGTCCTTCACCTGAGAAGGATCCTGTGATCCCCTTCCCTAGAGCCCTTCAGATGGGGAAGGGGAAGAAAAGAGAAAAAGATCCAAAAAAAAGAGAGCAGGAGGAGTTCATCCAGAGCATGATCGACAGATTCCATATACAGCTGACCCTTCAGGAGGCTTTGCAGCACATCCCCCTTCTTCAGCGATCGTTGAGAGATAGGACCACAGTCAGGAGGAGGAGGAGGAACCACCATTCAGAGATTCATGTGCTGACGAAAGCCACGTGCTTCGCAATCCAGAACCGTCTGCCGGCCAAGAGGCCAGATTCAGGAGCCCCATATGTCAGATGTCATATCAGAGAGTAGAGGTTCGACCGGACTCTATTGGATAGAGGATCGTCTATCAACCTCCTTCCGGCAGCCCTTCTCGACCGCTTCGAGTTGGGCACTCTTCGACAGAGCAGGGCAGTCCTTCAGTTTGCTGATAGATCTGTCAAGAGGCCGAAGGGGTTGTTGCGAGACGTTGTCGTCACTATTCAGGGTCTGCAATTCCCCGTGGACTTCATAGTGTTGGACATGGAGATCCCTGATTCAGTGACCGATACCCTCATCATTCTAGGTCCCCGTTCTTGGCCACAGCCACGGCGGTGACTGATCATGATAGCGGGAAGGTATACTTTCGCGTCGAGGGCGAAAGTGTACAAATAGAGACGGTCGAGGACTACAGAGCCAGAGAGAGCATGCTCAGAGACCAGCACAGATACAGAGCAGCTGACAGATGCAGGGCTAGACATCCACCAGGAATGTGACTTTGTGATCACAGATGACGAGGCAGTTTGGGCAGACCCAACAGCACATGCCATCCTCTCATTTTCAGACACCGCTGATGCAGAGATGACAGCAGAGGAGAGCTTGGAGAGCACATTCCTGGTTCAGGATACTACAGAGGCAGCAGAGCCGGTTCTCGACCGCGACACAGAGTTCAGTTACGATGGTAATGAGGCCACCTTGTGTGACGGTGGTACTGATGCCACCTTGTTTGATGCAGATCCCTCGGAGTCAGAGTCTGAGTGGGCAGATTGTGATGATTACATGCCAGACCTGATTTCCACTGAGCCTACAGTTGAGGAGGAGGTAGATGCCGAGCAGATCAGAGACAGTTCAGTTGAGCAGCCTTCTCCCGATCCAGTTTGCGAGAGTACACTTTCAGTCTTCCGGACAGATTTGGCATCATACACGCGTCTTATTTCGAAGCCAGATTTGCCAGCACCGAGTTGTCCAGAGCTGAAGCCACTTCCTTCGTCGCTGAAGTATAGATTCCTTGCGGGTGAGCATGAGATGTACCCAGTCATTATCTCAGCCGATCTGACTGGAGAGCAGGAATCCCGTCTGATGGGGGTTCTTGAAAAGAACCGCAAGGCAATAGGATGGAGCGTAGAAGATCTCCATGGGATTAGTCCAGCTCTGTGCTCCCACCATATCTATCTCGAGGATGAGGCGAAGCCGTCGCGTGAGTTCCAGCGGTGGCTGAACCCAAATCTGAGAGAGGTTGTCATGAAGGAAATTTTGAAATGGTGGAGCGCCGATTTTATCTATCCCATCTCCGACTCCAAGTGGGTCAGCCCTTTGCATGTGGTACCCAAGAAGACGGGCATCACTACAGTGATTAGCGAGTCTGGAGAGGAGATTGCTACACGAGTACCCACTTCTTAGCGGGTTTGTGTTGACTACAGGAGACTCAACCAGGCCACCAAGAAGGATCATTTCCCCCTGCCCTTTATTGATCAGATTATTGAGAGACTGGCAGGGAAGAGCCATTATTGTTTTCTGGATGGGTACTCGGGCTACAACCAGGTGGCCATCGCTCCTGAGGATCAGGAGAAGACCACCTTTACCTGTCCCTTCGGCACATACGCCTTCCGACGCATGCCATTTGGGCTATGCAACGCCCCTGCGACTTTTCAGAGATGCATGATGTCGATCTTTTCGGACATGGTATGGGAGTGCTTAGAGGTCTTCATGGATGATTTCTCGGTTTACGGCGACGGATTCGACTCCTGTCTTGACTGCCTAGACCGAGACTCCAGCGATGTATTGAGGTCCGCTTGGTTCTTTCTTGGGAGAAGAGTCACTTCGTGGTGACTCAAGGGACGGTGCTTGGCCACATCATCTCCAACAGGGGCATGGAGGTTGATCCGGCCAAATGTGATGTCATTAGGAAACTCACACCACCGTCCAATTTGCGGCAGTTGCGGTCTTTCCTGGGGCACGTCGGTTTCTATCGGCAGTTCATCCGTGATTTCAGTAGAGTTGCCCGACCGTTGACTGACCTGCTGACGAAAGACACCGAGTTCCTTGTCGATGACAAGTGTCTTTTGTCCTTTGATACTCTCAACAAGTGTATTGTTGAGGCTCCTGTCCTCCAGCCACCAGATTGGTCTCTCCCATTCGAGATCATGACGGATGCCTCCGATTTTGCCGTGGGGGCTGTGCTGGGACAGAGGAGGGATGGAGTCCCATTTGCTATCCACTATGCTAGCCGCACCTTGGATTCCGCCCAGCGGAATTATACAGTCACAGAGAAGGAGATGCTAGCAGTAGTGTTCGCCCTAGATAAGTTCAGATCTTACATCATTGGATCTAGAGTGACTTTGTATACAGATCATACCGCCATACGATACCTCATGGCAAAGAAGGATGCCAAGGCCAGACTGACTAGATGGATCCTTCTACTCTAGGAGTTCGACATTGAGATCAAGGATAAGCCTGGAGTCAAGAATGTGGTGGCGGATCATCTCTCCCGTTTAGAGCAGCCTGAGGAGTCTGAGCAGATTGATCCCATTTGTGAGAACTTCCCAGATGAGGCGATCCTTGCTATCGCCTCACTCCCGTGGTATGCCGATATTGTGAACTTTCTTGTTGCTAAGAAAGTCCCACAAGGTTGGCCCAGACAGAGGCTTGAGACCTTCCTCGCGAAGGCCAAGTCTTACCATTGGGAGGATCCCATCCTTTACCACGAAGGAGGGGATAGTGTCTGGCGTAGGTGCATCCCTTAGGATGAGCACCATAGCATCCTCACTTACTGCCACAAGCTTGAGGCAGGAGGACATCACTCTGGGAGGAGAACGGCACAGAAAGTGCTCCAATCCGGCTTGTGGTGGCCTACCCTCTTCAAGGACTCTGATGAGTTCGTGAAGAGGTGTACTGACTGTCAGAGGATGGGCACTTGTGGACAGCGTGATATGATGCCGATGCAGCCCATTCACTTCTGTGAGGTTTTTGACGCATGGGGCATCGATTTCATGGGTCCATTCCCTAAGAGTCAGGGATTTGAGTACATTCTGTTGGCCGTTGATTATGTTAGTCGTTGGGTTGAGGCTATCCCCGCCCGAACCGCTGATGCCAGGACAGTTCGCAGATTTTTGAGGAAGCATATCATCATGCGGTTCGGGGTACCTCGAGTATTGATTTCAGATGGGGGGTCTCATTTCATCAACGACCAGGTGAAGGCACTTGCCAGTGAGTTCGGCATAGACCATCGAGTTGCCACTCCATACCATCCACAGACGAATGGTCTAGCCGAGATCTCGAACAGGGAGATCAAGACTATTTTGCAGAAAGTCGTCCGCCCTGACCGAAAGGATTGGTTACAGCTTTTGGACTCGATCTTGTGGGCATATAGGACGTCTTTAAAGACACCATTGGGCACATCTCCCTTTCGCCTAGTTTATGGCAAGCCATGCCATTTACCTGTTGAGTTGAGGCACAAGTCACTTTGGGCAGTCACGGATATTCTTTTAGATCCAGATAGTGTAGGAGACCAGAGGAGGGCAGAGTTAGCAGCCTTGGAGGAGCTGAGAGATACAGCCTTCTCAAACAGCCTACAGTATAAGGAGAGAGTGAAAGAGTGGCATGATTCTCATATCAGCCACAAACATTTTGAGCCTGGACAGAGAGTATGGTTGTTTGATGCGAGGCTTCGTCTATTTCCAGGGAAGCTACAGAGCAAATGGAAGGGTCCTTATCTTGTGAGAAAGGTACACGACAACGGTAGCATTGATATATCCGAGTTGTCTTCTGAGAGTACCTTTCGAGTGAACGGCCAGCGGCTCAAGCCATTTCTAGATCATGAGTCGCGGGTCGTTGATGTTGCCCCTATTCACTTTGCGTGAGATGTGGTCTCTTGATTCACATCTATTGCATCTCACGCCTGATTATCACTGATCTTCCGACTTGTATAGATCCAGTTGTCTATATCACACTATTCTTTAGTCCCACATCCCTTTTCTCATCTTATGATTATGCTATACATAGGGTGTACTTTACCATAAGTATAGGGGGGATGTAGGACCTGCGGGTATTCTTTTCATTCTTTCTGCCCCTGTTTTGCTGCCTATACTTAGGGATATTTTACCCTAAGTATAGGGGGGGCAGACTCTGTTCATTCTTCACTCGGATTTCCCTTCATGTACAGCTTGCTATACTTAGGATTAGTTAATCCTAAGTATAGGGGGAAACCACCGAGTTCTTCTCATTCTATTCATTTATTCATTTCTATATCTAGCCATTCCTTTTTACTTCCCTTTTACTAAGCATGAGTTATGTCTTCTTCATCGCTCTTATCACTCTGAGGACATCGTTCGAGCTAAGTATAGGGGGTGCGTATATATTTCATATATACTTTAGCCATAACTCGTACTTTGTGTGAGTGTGTTAATAAATAAAATGGCTAAAAACCCCAAAAAAATCACAAAAAATAAAATTTTTTCCTATAAATATACATTCTTTTATTGCACACACAGAGCTAGTGTACAAAATTATTTTTTGTAAAAATGTTTTCAAAAAGTTTTTGTGTAAATTTTGTGTAAATATTTTCTTATCAAAATTATGTATATAGTACAAAATTTTTCCAAAATGTTTTGAAAATCAAAAGTTTGCAAAAATCTTGTGTAAATGTTTGTAAATACTTTTGCAAAACTTGCACTTCATGCATCCATCCATTCATGATTTCAAAACATTTTTCAAAAATTTTGCACAAGTGTAAATATTTGTAAATAGCATCTTTGTATATATATGTATATAGTTTTTCCTGGATGATAGTTGACATTTAAACTAGCCTGGAATTAAATTGAGAAATGGAGCTTGATTAAGATCTTAATTCACCTAATTCTAAGAGGAACCTTATAGGGCTTAGGGTTAAGGCTTTTCAGGTCCATAAGGACTTAATTCTTTGAGTCCACTAGGCTATGAGAATATGTCATCTTGATGAGCCTAAGTAGAGCACTTAACAACATACGCATGACTCTTAGAGACAATGGCTTGACTTGCACCAGCACTTTACACATAGCTCTCCACGGATGAGGTGGTGAGGAGGCAGTTTCCTTTGGCTTGGTGTAGCATATGAGGGTAGTACTTCTAGGCGGAACCTCTCTTCTTCTTCTAGTGAAGGAAGTGTGTCTCAACTTGGTCTAGTGGTGATGAAGGCTAAAGACAGAAGCCGTGGGTTGCAATAAAGCTTCAAAAGAGGGATAGTCTACTGGCTCAAGAGGAAATTTCTTGTATATATGTTGTACCATGTAGATATGTTGTACAGAGGCACTTGAAAAAAAATGCAAAATGCAAAAAGAACTCCAAAAAAGTGGTGGGTCGGATTGAAAATTTAATAACCCCACCGGAGTGTATATAGTCAAATAAAGCAAAAGCTTATGGTATCCATGTTACATCTCATGAAGCTTGCAGCGGGAGACTTAGCTACACTGGCTGAGCTTCCAAAAGTCTATACTTCTTCCCCCTCTTCTTGAGCCGGTTGCACTTGAACTTAGAAGGGAATACCCCGCTTCTCGAGGAAATAGTTGCTAGACCGAGGCAGTAGAGTTACCAGGTTGGGGGAGGTTGTTTCTTTGTTACTTCTGAGGTGGGGAGCTACATATCACTTACACTGCATGGAAAGATTCATGGTCATTAGAGTTTGTGTATGTAGACTTGTTCTGATCTGGTTTATTGAGGAGTCTTGTCCATAGATTGGTGGAACTCAGAGGCTGTTGAGTTTTAAGCTTAAGTCTAAATAAGGTTCCGACACATTAATAATCCAAATATCTGATCGAGCTCCATATTTCAATTTAATGAAGGAAAGTTTAATATTCAACCTTGATCCATGTACATTCCCCTCTTTTTCTTTTTCTTTCTTTCTTTTTCACTTCTTTTTCAAATAAGTGTTTGCTAAGGGACTAGCAAAAGTTAAGTATAGGGGGGTGATGAATACCCATTCATCACTCTTTATTCTTATATTTTAGCTACAAAAACCTTTGCAAATGCATGAATATTCATGTAAATACAAATAATTATCAAAAGCATGCATTGTATAAAGTTGAATAATTAGCTTGTTTTTGTGCAAAAATAAAAGAATAAAGAGTAAAAAGAAAAAGAGGGAAATATTTAAAATAAATATTGAGCAACCTAACCCAAGGGAGGGGTCAGGATGGGCCTGACCGCATAAAAACCAAAGTAGAGGGAGATAGGGTCTCATATGTGTAAATATTTATGTAAATAAAATAAAACTATTTTCCTCACAAAAATAGACTCAAATTGGTTTTTAGATAATTGTATATATTCATAAACATAAAATCAAGATAAAAATATAAAAATTAAAAAGAAAACAAAAACATCACTCATGTGGATAGTCATCTTGTATATAGTCCACTCATCCCTATTTATTTAGCTTTATAAATAAATAAAATTAATTTCCAAAAGTTTTGTAAATATTCTACATTATATAGTGTAAATTAATAAAATAAATTAAAACAAAAACAAAATAAAGTAACAAAAATTAAAAATCCAAAAATACTTTGTAAATATACCATGTGTATATATGTACATATCTATTTCACCTATGTATATTAATAATAAAAATAAAATAAAAATATCTTTTTATTCCTAATTTTATGATATAAATAAATAAAATATAAAATGGGAATAAAAATGTATAAAAATAACAAATTAAAAATCAAAAATAAAAATTTATATATTGTATATATACCTATATACAGACCTACTATGTAAATACATTATTTTTATCTTGAAAAATTAATTAAAAATCACAAAAAATAGAAAATATTAAAACAAAAATATTTCATGTTTTGACTTTTTAATAATTCTGCCATTTACTATTTATAAATGATTTTTCAAATCATTTCCACGTGGCAGCTTCTCATTGGTCCACGGAGATGTTGACCTCCGGTCAACTCCCTCCGCGGACCTTCTTCTCCAGCGGATCTCGCGCCCGACCCGACTTCTCCTCTTTTTCCGCGCTCGATCCGCTCGCCATCTCCGCAAACCCGGGGTCCTACTTCTTCTCCTTGCATCCGAACACCCTCGCCGGAGCCCTTACCTCGGGATCCGCACCTTCCATTGCCCTACCCGACCAACCCTAGTCGGACCTGCACCCATATATATGCCGAGCTCCGCCACCTTCATTTCTATCTTTGGCTCATCTGCTTCGCTACATGTGACCTCCATTGCGTTGGCAAGAGTGACAGCTTGCTCCAGCAAGTGTCGCAGCGAGGAGAGGGGCAGTGGCCCATCGATCCGGCGATCAAGCACCGCCGTGCTCCGCCCTGAGCTGGAGCTCGAGCCTCGGAGGGAGACGCTCCTAGAGGCGACGACCTAGAGCATCTCCTGCTCATCCCCAGTCTCATCGTTCACCCAGGTAGCCCCGTAGTTCTTCCTTTTTCGCTAATTTTCAATTACCCCCAATTCGCTTCTCCGCCGGTCGCCGTCGATTCCGACCACCTCACAGCTCGATTCGATCATCGGAATCAACCGTCACCTCCGCCTTCCTCCCGCGCACCTTCTCCATACCTCCATTCAACCCAGCTCGCACAGGAGCTGGGGCTCGAGCTCCTCCGTCTACCCCCCTCGCCGGAGCTCGCCCATATCGCACCTCCGATCACCTTCACCCCGCCTAACCGGGTCGAGGTAGTTTGCCCTCGACTCGCGAGTCTTCTGGTCTATCTTGCAGGCGCATCCAAGCCCATCTGAGGGCTTGGACCGTTCGGTCCAGGAGCTCTACCTCCGCTGACCTCGCCGGAGCTCCCCAGAGCTCGGTCGGGTCATCGGAGACCACCAGCAGCTGCAGAGCGTCACGCCGGAGCTTCTCCGATCTCCAGAGGCAGCAGGGGAGGATCCCAGCGCATGCACGAGGCCGGCGAAACTTGCCGGCCAACTGTTCTTCCAGCATCTTCCCCAACCGTCCGATCTTCCTCGACCTCCAGTTTGTATCTCGTCCGTCCACTTGAGGAGGTCCCTCCACCGTCAGATCTTGGAGAGGTGATCTGGACCGTCCGTTGCACGAGGTTTAGCCGCCGAGAGCCTCACCCGTTAGATCCACCACGTGGCATAGCCTCAGCTGTCCGATCGCTGCGAGGACCCCAGCCTTGGAGCGCCCGCCGTTCTTCACCGTCCGATGCTCCACGTGGCGTCCATCCTGCGGACCGCATTAATAAAGGGTAAATTACCCTTAGGCCCCCTCTTTTATTCTATTTCTCATTTAGTCCTGTAATTATTTAGTGTAGTTGTTTAGTTTTTGGTAAAATTGCATAGAGGACCCTACTCTTTATTTAGTTTGCAGTTATACCCCTGTGTGTGATGTGACACGTGCTTCGTCACGTGGTTTTCTGGTGTATTTGCACTTTCTATCCTGTAGTTCTGAATGTTACTGAATGAATGAAAACTTTTGAGTATTTGCATTTATACCCCTGTGCGTGAAACATTTGTGCATGTGCTTTAATTCGTGGGTTATTTGCAGACTACCCCCTGCACTTTTGGTACCTGTTACCAAATAGTCCTCGGGAATAGTTTTTATTACATTTTGGTCCCTGAGTGCCCCAGGCACGTGCCACGCGCGTGACCTCCTGGGTATTTTGCACCAGACCCCTCAGAACTTCGAGTATTTGCACTTTGGTCCCTGTGCACAGTACTCTCTTTCCATTTTTGAATAAAATAGCAAATCAACTCCAAATTTGATGAAAATTGGATACATGTCTCCTGCCATAGTTTAAAATTTTCGCGGATTTTTGGAGACATTTTTTGTTTTGTTTTGATATTTTGAAAAATTCAAAAACATCAATTTTTGTTACTGTCTGACTTTAAAAATCCCAAAAAAATATTAAAACTCCTCTAAAATTCACAAAAAATTACCTATTGTTTTTTATGCTTGTTTGATTTTCTAGACAATTTTGGCTATTTTTCATTACTTAAAACACCTAAAAATTGAAAAACACCCAAAATCTCCTAAAAATTCTAGTAAATAAATTAAAAATCCAAAAATAATAAGCTAGGTGCCTAAATTTTCCTTGTTTTATTCTCTATACAGGAAAATTACCTCCCGGCTAATTTGGGGCTTCTAGATATTTTATCTAGGTCCTTTTAGCTCGGCTGGATAGTACCTACAGTTTCAGTCCTTGTTTGATTTTTAGAAAATTAAATAAACATCAGAAAAATCCCAAAAATTCACCAAAAACAGTAAAAATTATAATACACATAAAAATATTTTTGTTAGAATTTTTGGTTGATTCTTAGTCCATTTAATAAATTGTTGACGTGTGTTGTTTAGTTGCTTTTCTTATTTTCTTAATTGATTAAAAATCCAAAAAAATATAAAAAGACTTAAAAACCACCAAAAATACATTTTCTTCTCTTTTATTCTTTTTGACTACTTCGTAGGCCGTAAGGCCAATCCGTGCTCCTTGAGTTCGACCCTGGTCGCTATACCAGGTTAATAAAATAGCAAGACCGCTATTGATTCTTGATTTGATTTCATCTTTGATTGGTGGTCTATATTTTTTGATTGATCATCCTGATCGCTTGGGTCACAACGACCATTTAGCACCTTATACCCTAGTGGTCAGGGCGGTCATCAATATGGTACTGACCTATCTAACGGGATAGCACCTCAAAGAGTTGAGGAAGTGAATGCTAGAACTGCTTGCACTTGTGCATCACTTACGAGAATCTAAGTGTGTACAAAAGCCAGATATCTGCCACGTAGTGGGAGTAGTAAAGAGTTGCTAATCCTACTATGGAGAGAAAATACTTGATTGCAGTAATAATAAATATCTTCAAAGATGACAAGTCTTGGAGATAATGATCTCAAAGTCTCATCATCAAGAACCTAAGACTTTATAGATAGTGATCTAAAAGGCCTTAACTGTAGATGCCTTGGGAGATAGAGATCTCCAGGATAAAGATATTCCGATAAGGATTATGGAAATACTGGTTATAATAATTACTGAGCAATAGTGTCAAGGACACTATAATTGCTTTATCAATATGGAGTATTGGTTGCATAAGATGCAACATTCGCATTGGATGCAAGCACTGTTACCTAGGGATATGCAAGTGTCGTAAAAGGACTTGGCATAGTCTTTTGGGAATAGAGTGACTGATCAGATTACCTAGCTATTTTCTAAATAGCCTATGATTGTCACATGAGTGTGGGTTTAAATGATTAGCCCATTAATGGCTCTTTGGGCTAGTGGGAGATTGTTGGACATGCGAGCCTACGGCGAGCCATTATGCAATAAATGTTATTGCGAATATCATTCCCTGATCTGAAATGAAGAATAACTAATTTGCATAATAGGCTCCTTGGTACAATTAGGGTTATCTACCATAGTTATCTTAATAATAATACAGCTGTTGATTCAATAAGTGAATCATAGAGGCTGGTACTTGGATGAATATCTAAAGGGTTAGATTGAGGACTCATCAAGCATCGTCAAATGATTATTAAGAGATGATATCTAACCAGAGTAGGAGATGGCAATCCTTTCTCACATAGGCTGATATCTGACCGACCTATTGATGCAGGTCCTCTGCATAGGAATAGAGATTCGGAGGTATCAGATTAGTTAGGTCAAAGAGTTGACTTAACGAGATCGAGATAACCAAAGACCTATATCGTATGCTATCACGGTATAGGCACGCATCCTCTGACCAAAGACAGATGGGTTACTATATGTCTGAGTATGTACATTTGGCAGACCAATAGGCTGATGACCAAATCAAGGTCTAAACACCGACGCGCTACTGTGCATATAAGGGCATATGAGTAATACGATCTCTCAAAGGGATCATACAGGTTCACTATTGAACCGGAAGACATGAGCTCACTCATGAGATATTGGAAAGAATCAAATTCCGTGCACGGTCGTCTCGCTTTGGAAGCTTGACTGAATTTGTAGGTTTGATATATACTTTTGAAAAATACATGATTAAGACCTAGGTATGATATATGCTTTTGGAAAGTATATGATCGATACCAACTCCCAATGATCAAATGAGAAACTTACTGATAAAACCCTGAAGTAGACAGTATAAAGTTGATCTAATACTTCGGGTTTATTCTGGGTCTTCCAATATGCAGGATGTATAGGTGTTGGGAATACCTGAGGGTGATGTGATCATAAATGATTATATAACCATGACGCATCCATTCCTAGGGAGTGATGAAACGGGTCTGGATTTTAGTGACTTCTCTTAGTAGAGAAGTAATCTGATCTTGGTCCAAATGTTGGACATTGACCTCAATGTGATTCAGATGCAATGAGAAGATTAGATTTGCGGTCTTGATTTAATCAAGCATCTATGGGAGGTCCGTGATCTGGATTTGAGATGTGATTCTCAATATCCAAGTCACTATACGTGGAACAATACAATCGCCATGTCCTTATCTCCAAGTATCCGCAGAGAAAGCGCATAATCCTTGAAAGAGTTCATGGATAATTTCATTGTTGATATATGTATCCAAGCATCGAGAAAATTGATAATTAAATGTGATTTAATTATCATAGATAATATGAATTTGATTCATATTATAAGGAGAGATATCTAAGATAATTAAATGTGATTTAATTATCAAAGATATGAATAATGTGAATGTGATTCATGTTATTTGGGCACATGAGAAAAGAGATCCAAGATGATTAAATGTGATTTAATTATCATGGATATGAATAATGTGGATAGCATTATCCATGTTAATCATATATATTATAAATGTGATTTATAATATATTAGAGAGAGCATATTGTGTTTTATATTTGTTGATTAATTGTTAATGTGAATGGGATTCACATTGAATGATTAATTGAAAATATAATTACGTTTAGTTTTGGGTTGTGAATAAGATTCACATAATTTCAATAGCATGATTGATATATTCCATAAAATAATTTGGAATTATTTTTTGTGAAAATATTGTCAACAAGAGATGATGATATATATCATGAGATAATAAGATCTCATGATAATTTGAAGAGATAGACCAAGTCCACCAAAGAGGAGTGGATGGCTACAACTCTCCATGAGGAGAAGAGTAGCTGTCCCCTCTTATGGGGAGATTGGTTTGTCCTCTTCATTATTTTTATCTTATCAAAGATGATTTAATTTTGAATTAATTTTGTTGATTTATCAATGGAAATCAATCTCAACCATTGATTGTGTGTTGTCCATGGATTGAGATCCATGGACTCCCAAAAACCCTATATAAGAAGAGGCATGCCTTGCTCTTCAACTTGCACCAACTCGACGAGTCTCTCTCTTTCTCTCTCTCTCTCTCTCTCTCTTATTTTCTCTACACGCCAAGTCTCTATCTCTTTCTTATAATGGACGTCCACCATGGAGCCATTGTGAGAGACGTCATCAACGCATCATCGTCGTTATGCTACCATATCATCTATTCGTGGATCTCCATCTCCTTCGGTGTGTCTCGCTCGTGAAGAAGATGTTGGACCTCGTGTGACGAGATCAGGAGATCTGCCGCTTGGATCATCAACATGAATTGCAAGGAGCACGCGATTCATCCCCGCGCTCGCAAGCGTCTCCTCCGACGGATCGGACTTGAGACAGGAGGTCTCTTTGTTTAGAGACTCGATCGTAACCACGCTTCAAGAGGTAATCCTATACTTGTTTATGGTTTAGATGAAATGATCCGAGAAGTGTTCTTGGATCATGTGGTTTCATCAAATAAATTTTTAAAATTCCGTTGCATCGAGCGACTAGTATGACGAGTCGCTCCCAATCTCATTCGATGCGATCACCACGCTTCCGTGATACGCTTGAGGATTTTTTTTCTGTATCCTTAACCTCCTCCCCACCCAGGCCTCCCTCTTCCCAGGTCGCAAACCCTTTGCCCCCGACGAAGTTCATCCTGTCCGGTACCCTCCCCACCCATGCCCCCCTCTCCCCAGGTCGCAAACCCTCCACTCCCCCCTGTGAAGCCTCCCCACACGACCGACCGCATCGAGCTCAAAGCCCCCCAGCGCCTTGCAGCCTGCACCCACAAGGCCGCCTGCGATGCCCTCCCTCCCCCGCTGCCCAGACTCACCGAGCCCTGCAAAGTCGTCCACCTTCCTGCATGCACGAGCCCGCAGACCTCCTTTTCTTTTTTTATTAATCTCAATCGTTAGATCTACAGTTGGTTAGATTAACTCATCTATCTGGTTGAGTTAATGGACTAAATTAACGGAAGGTTATGGTGTATAACGGAGTGGTTATTCGGGGTTCTGGATGTAATTCATAATTATCGAGGGTTCCTGGGGTAATTACAGAATTACTCAGGGTTATGAGTTTAAATATCCCTTTTAAGAGTGAGAAAAGCATATGTTCGAGGGATGGAGGCTGCTACCTCAGTGAAGGGCATAGTGGCCCGTCCTTTGGGACTTCCCCTCTTTTGGGACTTCCCCTCTTGTTCTTACGAAGCCTAATATGGCATGGATCATTTCATCCCCATAAGAAGAAACGAGCTGCTTTGGGTCACTCATAGCCTAACACCCCCATGGGCACCTCTTTAACTGAACTCTATGACGGTTGTAATGTGAACCATCGGAGGCCTAAAACTTAGGTCCTATTTGGTTGCCAGGGTATCTCGGGTTACCCTCGCATATCCCTGTCCTCAACCCTGCATTCTTGGGTTGGGATTACTTGTATTGACCATACAATTTCTTTGTTATAATAATTTTGAACCATGTTCCAATACACCTATTAACATAAAAAACATATTATAATCATCAAAAAAGTTAATATAACACTTAATCAATGTCACATTACATCACAGTTATCATTAAAACCATCCTAACCCTCCAAATAGCTACTATTCACAGGAGGATACTCCAACCCAACCCAACCCAGCTCAACCCAGTAACCAAACAAGCCCTAAGGGTCGTTCTTCGCAATTTGACACAAGTATAAATATGGAGCTCATTGGCCTCTTCGAGACCAAAGTTGGACCAGAAAATCAATACAATTTTCCTTAAACCTCCTCGATGGATCTACGGCCCTCCTTTCACAATGACATCCATATCAAGCGCATCTACTTCCTTTGGAAAGAAGCTTGTTAAACATGCTCCACACCAAAGTCATTCCCGAGGTCGTTACTCTATCCTGGCACATTAGAGGTGGGATGAATTTTCCTCAACGACCATTTGTGGCTGATTACCTTAATGAGAGGAAAGGTATATGGTGGATCTGGTCTAAACGTGTGTGGAAAATACATGTTCCATGGCTCCTCTTAAGGGATTTTAAGGTTTACATTTGACGTAATAAAGAAAGAGGATTGTCCTTACAAGAATTAGGATTTAAGACTCGACAGCCCAAGTTCCACAAATTGTTCCATTCTCCCGTGTGCTCCGAGTGACTCTAGAGGATGTGATAGCTCCGGGAGCAGATCCTCGTCGTAGTGAGGTTTGGGGGACGAATCCGACGAGATCACATCTCCACCACCGCGTTGCGCAGGCGAGAACTCCAGCCCCTGCGGTCCGTCGCTGCCGTGTTGAGGTTGCGACCCTTGGAGCTTGTCCCGAGCTCCTTCACCAACGATATCATTCATCTGCTACTTCTGACCACGTTAACTCCAAGTCAGATCTTCCTCTTCTGATTCTGTTATCTCATTCTTATTCTGCTTTCTGTTCCATTTTTTTCCTCTCCTCTGTACTTCTCTTCCTTACTGTATCCCTCTATTCTCTTTAATTTCGATTTAAAATCATATAAAAAATAATTTATATATAAATAGAGTATATAAATTAACCTATATAAACTAATAATATATTACAGTATATTGTACAATATACCAATACAGATCCAAAAACTGTGTTTTTCACATTAACTCTGATTTCAGCGAAACAGTTCATTTTGTAGACAATTTAATTATATGATTTGCAGGACTGATTTTGCTCAATTCAGAGTTCATACGGTCGAGTTACGAGGTTCGGAAAATTTAGGTAACGGATTCGAGCCTTCAAGTTTTATTGGTATTTTGTCTTAATTATAATTTTATATTTTTATATACATTTTTAGATCATTTTAAGAAAAGAAATTAAATTAATCAGGTTTACATTTATTTAATTAAAAATTCGGGAAGTTTCTACATATATTACAAATAGACAACGGATCCCAAACGTCAAAACTCGTGGATTTAATTCGAATATTTTTTATATTTTTAATAAATAATACTATGTATAAAATGGATTTTAAAAGCGAGTTTGGTCCGTTTGGAGTTTTCTATAAATAGTTATGAACCTTCGAAGTCAGATTTTACGGCTTTTACGGTTCATTGCAGTTAATTATTTTTTATGACAAATTATTTTTCTGATATTTTTATAAAATAATATATATTTGTATGAACATCATTTATAAAAGAAGTGATTTGATTTGAGTTAGTCTTTATGACAAATAAAATAGGTGAAGTATTTACATGGTGTAAAATGGATAATTTATATTTTTGATCTTGATTTTCTTGATATTTTTATAAGTTATGATCCTTATCTGCCCCTACTTATTTATTTTTTCGACCCGATCAATATTGACCTGGTCAAGGTTAGGATCAGTCTGTATTTATTTCAATCTACATCCTTCGTTTTCTTTTATTTTTCTTTTTCCCATTATTCTTTTATTTTGGGTAAAATAAGTGTTAAATATATAATATTAACATTTGTGATTAGAATAATAATTAATTAAAATTAGTGATTATTTACATGTATTTTACCAAGGATTTTAGCCAAAATGAAAAAATAAAGGTGATGAATCACGGACTCGTCAGTCCTCTCTTACACATGGCCAAAGAGGACATCAACTCCTACATTGAAGCATGCAACCTACTTGACTTGATATATGATCTTTTTACCTTATTAAAATATTAGATTGTAGTATAGTCGGGTATAAAGATCACAAATTTTATGAATTATAAAGTGTGACCATTTTATTTTATTTGGCAAGCCTACAAAGGTCAAACACGTGAAAAGGGACTAGTTAGTTACAATATTCAGGTCAAGTTAATGTATATCAATTTATTACAAATTGATATCGAGTATATTGTACAAGGAAATTGAATTTCGATGCAAATTTTTTATTAGTTTTAAAATATTTTATATTCGTAATTTTTTTGTACTTTTAATTTTATAAATTTCTATTTTATTTTAAATTTTCAAAAGGAAAGAAACAAGAAAAGGTGGTACTATAAAAAATGGAGATAAAACAAAAGTTTAATTTGTTTTAAAATGGTGATGAAATATAATAAAAATGTAAAGGATGATGTTTTTGGTCTTTTCTTGGTTTTATGGTCATTGGATATTTTTTAGATAGATAATAAAATTAAAAATAAAATAAAGAAAAAGACATTTTAAAAATCAATTTTAAGGGAAAATTGGGCTAACTTAAAATAAGTTTCTTTGGGAAATTGGGTCCTAAAAAATCTAAGGCTAATTTTCTGCAAATCTTTAGCTTGCAAGGCATATGAAAAAAATGTAATTTTTCTATTTAAAAATGAATTAATATGCATGATTCAAGTTTTTGGATTTTTTTCTATTTTAATAATGAAAATGCAACTTTACAAAACCAAAAACATTTTGTGGAATATATTATAAAATGAAGCTATCGAATTTTTTGAATTTTTATAACTAATATGAATAAATTAAAAATATCTAATGCAAATTATTTATTTTGGAGTTTTTGAATTTTTAATTATGTCACCCTTCTATTTAAATTCTACAAAAATCATGCAATATAGGGAATTCAAAGAGATGTCTAGAGCAATTTATATATTTGGAAAATATTAAAAAATAAATCCTATCCAATTCAATAAAGGAACATAAAAAATTAATTATGCAATACGAATTATTAAAGCATTTCAATAATTGAAGTGCCCAAGATTTATTTGTCACAACTTAATATTTTTCATAATTTTTTGAAACAACTTTGATTTTTGTAATGAAATAAATTGCTCGAAATAGAAAAACTCATAATAAATTCATTCGAATTAAACCATGGTCCATAATAAATAGAATAAAGAGAATTAAGAGTAGTCTAAAATAAGACTATTTTCAAGAATTTTGAAATATGGTTCAAATGATATTTAATGTTGAACACAAGGAATGAAATGTAAGATTGTAAAATTAAAGCTTGGCTCAAGGGGCCAATGACATGGATTTCACGAGGGTCTAAATAATATCTTCACAGAGAAGCAAAGATAAAATGTCGCCGACGTGATCACTCACAAAATCACATGGTCAATCAACAATTAACCCGTATTAGAAATAAATCACTCAAGCATAGGATCAATTTTATTATACCCTACAATAGATTATATGAAAGACCGGTAGAGTAGGGGTCGAACACAAGAAACAACGGAGGATAGAAACTCAAATTTGACTAAAAAGACATTAAAGATTTTGGGTTTTTGATATTTTTGGATTTTTATGGGCTTTTAATTATACAGTTTTTATGTATTTTAATTTTTATATTTTTTAATAGTTTTTAATTATATGTTTTTTCTTTTCATAATTCCTTATTTTAATTTTACTTTTCTTTTTTGTTTTAATATAGAACATAGTAATATATATTATATAGAGCTACATAATACAATATAGATTAATATAATTATAAATATAAGTACAACCAAAATTTGCAGAAATACCTATTTTTGTATTTTATATATTTTTATATTACTTTTTTTGATTTTTGAGGATTTATTTTGCTAATTTTTAGGTATTTTTAAAATTAGAAATAATTAAAAACAAGAACTAATTCCTAAGTATAGAAGGGTGGAGACAATATGTTGTTCAAATCGTTCTTTTCTATTACCCCTTTTGTTGCTTATACTTAGGATGTGCTTTACCCTAAGTATAAGGGGTGGTAATGTCTCTCACATTGGTTTTTGATCATTTTCGATTTTTGTATCATTTGCTCCACTGCTTGTTCCTCAACTTTTGATATTCTTCTCTATACTTAAGAATATTTTACCCAAAGTATAGGGGGGACAAGCCGAGTCGTTGATTGTGTACATTCACTTGACCTCGATCATTTTCAATTCTGAGTCTATTATCTTTAGGATTATTTGATCCTACTTATAGAGAGGATGACTGACTTCTATTCTTTATTCATTATTCTTTTGAGCCATTGTTGTCTATAATTCTTTTCACCAATCTATACTTCGCCCGAGTGATGAGCCCAAATCCGACGCGGTCAAGATGGAAATAAATATCACGATGTTGTTATTCTCAACCACTCGATTCGGCCAACAGAAAAATTTGTATTTTAAACCACTTAAGAAATATCAGACAATCAAAGCAAATGCAAGCGGTTTTCACTATTCTTTTTACCTGGTATAGTGACCAAGGTCGAACACAAGGAGCACGATTTAAAAGCTAAATAGTCAATTTTGGGAAATGAATTTCTAGTGGTTTTTGAATTTTTATTTTTTTATTTTTCGAATAAGGCATAAAGGATAAAAACGCAAACACACAGCTATTTTGTATTTTTCAAACTAGCCAAATGCTCAAAAAAATTTGAAGAAAACATTTTTGTGTTTTAAATATTTTAAAATATTTTTAATAATTTTTTTAGATTTTTCTGATGTCTTTATGATTTTCCAAAAAATCAAACAGTGCAAAACAAGGGAAACAATGCACAACCAAGAGTATTTTGCAACTTAAAAATACTTTAAGTGCCCAATACTCCTGCAAATTATTTTAATATAAACTACAAATCAATATCTACAATCAGAGATTGAAATCAAAATTTTTATATTTTTTCTAGAATTTTCTACAATTTTTTAAGATTTTCCATTTTTTGCATTTTTTCAGAGTTTTATAAATTAAAAATGCACAAAAAATGGACTAAAATTAAAAAAGAACAAAACACGCCTACACTATTTTTTGGAATTTTTAGGTCAATTTTCGAATTTTTATGAATTTTCAAATTTCGGATAGAAAAAAGTTACTATTTTTTATTTTTAAAATATATTAAACGACAATAAAATTTGATGAAAAAGTTATACAATGATAAGAACTACAGCAGGAACATACATCATTTTTTTAAGAATTTTTCGAATAGTAAAAACATTTATTCCATCAAGAAAATCATGCACAGTTTATGTCTGTAATGACAGGGACTTATTCGCAAAGATTTAAAGTTTTTGTACTGAATCTAAAAATATAAACTTGAGGGAGATAAAATGAAATTTACCCATAATGAGTTTGCTAGTAGGGGGATATTCTGCAAATAAGGAATCTCTCAGTGACGTATATGCAACTTTTCCAAATTCTTTTTTTTAATGCCCCCGTGGGTTTCTCTCTCTCTCAAATCACAAGGGGGAAAAAGGGGGGGCTGCCGCCACCTTCCCTTCTTCCTCAGGACAATGGCAGCGCGGCGATCTGAAGGCGGTCAGGCGCAGGGCAGCGCTGGGCGAGGCGGCACGCGGAGCCGCGCGCCTGGACGGATGAGCTCGGAGATCGATGGGGGGCCGCGGCGGTGCTGTCTCGCGGAAGGGGAAAGCGCACAACGGCGGTCGAGGGAGATCTGGGGTGGTGCGGAAGGACTCCGCTGGGGAAGGCCCTGCCGCTGGCGGTGGCACGGCTCCGCTCGCGGAGGTGCGGGAGGTAAACCGGGGCGCGGCAGGAGGTGGCACGGTCTGCGGGCTTCGGGTGGACGACTCGCGGCTACAGGATGGCGGTTGTGCCGCCCGCTGGAAGGAGGCGCGTGGGGTCTGGCGACTGCGCGCGGAGGGCCACACGCGGCTGCTGGAGGTGCGAAAGGTTGGTGACGGGAGAGCAGCGGCTTGGCGGCGCGCTGCCGCGCGGAAGAGGGGGGCGCGTATGGCGCAGGGAGTTGCGCGGGTGTCGGCGTCGTACTGCCACGGATGGGCGCGGTCGGGCGGCCGCTGGGGAATACCAGCAAGGGTGGAGGCCACCCCGCGCACGGACGGCGCTGAAGCGGAGGTGGAGGACGGGCCGCCGACGCGCTGGGGAAGAAGGCTGCTTCGGCGCGTAAACTGCTGCTGCAGATTTTTTTATTTTTTATTTTTTTAATGTAAACTGTAAAGAGATATGATAAAAAAAATATTTTTTTTAAATTTTCCTGTAAAACAACCGTTATAAATGAAAGAAATAATTTTTTTATTTTTTTCTGCAAAAAAAAGTTGGAGAGAAAAGAAAAACAAAAAATTTATTTCTTTTTTTTATATCTTCCAGCAAAAATAAATGTGAGGTAAATAGGAAAAAAATTATTTTTTACTTATACACAAAATGGAAAGTGTGAATGGGCAGATCTTGCGATATGGAAGAGAGATCTGTGACTTCGACCACCGTGCGTGGTCGGAGGTGATAGGTTGTGCGAGGTAGAATGTGAATATGTAGAGATCGAGAAAATGGTATGAAAAATCAGTGTCGGACGTCAATGTGTGTGGTGACGAATTTTTATGAATTTTTTAAGATCTAAAGACTAATAAAATATGAGCAAAAAATTAAACCTACGATTTATCTAAGAGAAAAAGACACGAAATAAAATAGATCTCACCTCGGGGTTCAGAAATGCCATGATGGCCTCGACGAGAGCCGATGCGTTGTCACCGGACAGCTCGGAGGCTAGGCACCCTTCTTCGACAAGATCTCTCTCGGAGATCGGGCTCCTCTCCTCCAAAGATCGATCGAGAGAAAATGAGGGAGGAGGAGCCCACTAAAAGAGGAAGAAAATCAAAAAATATATATACAAATGGGGATGTTTTTATTGGTGAATATAATAAAATAAGTAAATTAATTAATTAATTACAAAAATTCAGAATTAAATTAATTAAATAAATTAAATAATGAGTGGAAATCAATTACCCACCTTAATGGTGGCCATTAAAGGCATAAAATCAAATCTAATATTGATATGTTATAAAATCAAATAATGAATTAAATAATTAAATCTAAAATATAATTTTCGTAATTAAATGAAATTAATTAATTAATATGAGATATTTTAATTTTTTGGTGATTTTTATTTAAGGAAGTTAGTTGTATACACATATTATACACATATAATACAATATATACATACACAAATAAGGAAATAATTGTTTATAAAACATTTTTAATTTTTTTAATTAATTTATTTATTATTTATTTTAAATGAAAATAATATTTACATTAATATTTACAATTATATCTAAAAAATATGAATAAATATGTATAATAAATAATGGTGAAACTGCACAAAACACCCTAGAAAATCGACTTTTTAACCGTAACTCCAAAAATTATGAAATCATAGCCATTTGAAAGATAATTTAATTTAGAGTATAATGGAAGTGAGTTTGATTCAATTTGAGTTCGTATGGAGCCTGAATTGGTATTTCAATGATCGCATTGTGTCTTTTTCTGAGGGTGATTAATTGTAATATGTACATTATTTTACTTTGCAAATATTTTTATTATTTACAACACATTTTTATTTACAATTTTTGTTTACAAAAATAATTATATTGTGGTCAAATTATGTACAAATAAAATAGTACGAGTTTTATACAAATATAGAAGGAATTTATATACAAATTATTTTTAGATTTTTGACAGAAGACCCTATCTCCCCCTACTTTATTCCTGGTCGATCAGGTCAAGTCTTGACCTTCTCTCGGGGTTCGGGTAAGTCAGTATTTATTGCATAGACACATCCTTCATTTTTCTTTTCTTCTTTTCTTCTTTATTCTTTTATGTAAGCACAAAAAGTGTTAAAAATGCGTATTTAATAAATGCATGCAAAATGATAAAATTATACTATTAGTGGGTATTTACATGTGTTTAACTAAGAAAATTAAGCTGAAATAAAAGAGTAAAGGCGATGAATCATGGATTCATCACCGAGTTGTGTCTTCCTTTATCGCTTCTTTGGTCACTTTGAGGATATAGTTCATGCTAAGTATAGGAAAAGACCTAAGTCCAGTCTTGGAGGTCGCAAGGTGCCCGCCACAACAGCACCTGCTAGTGCTATATGCGACCTCTCATGATGTGTGGTCTCGTATCTAATTAAGCTAACTTTTTATGTTTATTTTAGCCAAGTCCAATTATGTTCTATAGGAACAGACAATCAATTAAGGTGTTGGGACCTAGGCAAATTACGAGCTCACGAAAATACAAATCCTAAATCTGGGGCCAAATCCTCGAGAATCAAATAAAAATAAAGGAGAAAAATCTCAGAAAATTGCAGTGAGGTCCCCCAAGTGCACTGGCACTCGGTGAAACAGACCCGAATAACTAAGTGTCCAAAAGTCTGTAAAGAGTCTAAATTATTACGAGAATAATTTTCCTAAAAATAAATAAATCGATCTACCATAATAGCCTTCTCTCATCCTCTTCTACTCCTCGCTCTCCTCCAAAAACGAACCGAGTCGTCCCTCGGGCGGTCTCTCACACAAAAAGTGAAACAGAAGAACGTAAGAAAGTGGTTATAATAGATAGATACAACATGATCAAAAATTGAAATCTAACTACTAAGTCGTGCTCCCCGACAACGGTGCTATTCTAAAGAGCGGCTAGGAGACTCATGTTAAGTATGAAAATAATCAAAGGTCATTGTGACCCAAATCACTCGGCTCGGTCAACGAGAAAAATTAAACCACTCAAGAAATTGAAACAAGAAATGTAAGCAGCTTCGTTGTTTTATTTTCCTGTTATAGTGACCAGGGTCGAATATAAGGAGCACGATTTAAGAACTAAGTAGTCAAATCTCTAAAAGAAAAGCATTTTTAGTGGTGTTTAGTTTTTCAAATTTTTAATTTTCTAATAAAGGCAAACAAGCTCAACACATAGAAGACACACACAACACTATTTTTGTATTTTTTTAAAATAGTCAAAATGCTTAGAAAATTACAGAGAATATGTTTTTGGATTTTATAGTTTTAAAATATTTTTGGTAATTTTCAAGAATTTTTCAGATATTTTTGTGAATTTTTAAAAGTAAAAAAGGGTTAAAAATTTAAAACAGTGCATAGCCAGGAATAATTTGCAAATTAAAAATACTTAAAGTGCCCAAAACTACTAGATGATAATTTTACTATAACTAAAAGTAAAAATCTACCAAAAACAGAAAAAAGATTTTTGAATTTTTCTTTTATTTTCTAAAAATTTCTATAAGATTTGGGTTTTTTTACAATTTTTAGGGGTTTTATGAAGATTTTTCAAATCAAATTAATATTGGAAATCAACAACAATAGACAACTACAAAAATTGTTATGGAATTTTCTAGACTTTTTCAAATTTTTAAAATTTTTGTAACTCAAACCGAAGTTTTTTGAATACTTAATAAAGAAAATGCATGCAAATTAGCACAGAAAAATAAAATTGCACACTAGCAGAAGCTTTAGTATTTTTTAGAAAATTTTCAAAGAGAAGTTGATAATTATTTCATTTAATAAAAGTCAAGGAGTTAAATACAGTTTACGGGGACCCAAACATAAATATTTTAACTTTCAGGACCAATCAGATAACATACTAATAAAGCACAAGGCCAAATGTGGACGTGCAAATAGTCCACTCAAAACACACACAACACGTGATCCAGATTCACATGGGTATAAGTGCAATTATAAAAACTTAATATTCATTGAGTACTCAGCAGAAAGTTCAAGGAACAACTTGCAAATATCCCAACAAAGCACGTAGGGACACACGTGACTCCAATTCAATTGATCTGAAATGCAAATACGAAAACTATAGGGTTCAAACTGTAAATGTTTTTAACTAATCAATTTATTTACTGGACTAAAACTAAATAAAACAGCATGCATGGCAAAAAAGGAAATATACCCAGGCAAGGGCACGTGGCGCATACAGAGGAGGAGGGCTTTTGACATACGACCCTGATGGCCGCTCCAAGTAGATCTGACGGCTCTGATCCCAGGTAAGATGATGAATCTACGATTCTCATTCTCTATTCTTTTATTTTAGCTCTTCATTTTAGCAAAACCATCTGTAAATACTTGTAAATATAATAACTTATCATATTGCATGTCCTTGTTAATAATGCATAACTAACACTTATTTCTTAAAAATAAAAGAATAGACAGAAAAATAAAGATATAATTAGAATATATACATAATGGTCGAAACCCCAAGAGAGGATCAAGTCTTGACCTGATCACAACCAAAATAAAGTAGAGAGAGATAAGAGTGCACATGTATTGTACATATCATCTATACTTGTACATAATATTTATTTATTTGACAAAATAAAAAATTTTATTCTTTTTAACCCTTGTATATAGTCCTAGAAATAATATAAAAATAAAATGAAAATTATAAAAAAAATGAAAATGCAATTAAAATCATCAAACCTTGTACAAAATACATATATATAATACATCACCTGTTTATTCTACACCCTTAAATAATTTGTACATATTAAATAAAAAATTAGTTTATATCCCTTAAATTATGTTGTAATAAAATAAAATATAAAATAAATAGAATGTTTATAAAAATAATAAAATAAAAATATTTGTATATAATACATAGGTATAAAATATCTGTAAATAATACATTATTTCATTTTTCATAAAAATAATTAAAAATCACAAAAAACAACTCATAAAACAATAAACATTTTTTATTTTATATACTTTTTTATTTTAAATCATTTAATATTTTTAATTCATATTTTCTTTTATTTTTGTGCATCCTAATTTCTCATTGGTCCACGTCCGAATGTTGACCCCGGTCAACGGTCTCTTCCAACCCGGTCGGGTCGCGCCTTATCTCGCTGGAGATCCTTCTCCATTTTCTAGCACCCAAACCCGAGCACCTTTAGCCTCGATTCTTGTGCCCGATTACAGCCCTGATATCCATGATCCTCACGTATCCCTAGGAGCAGTTGGATCGTCCTAGGGTTCCACTCCACACTTCGATTTTTTTGGACCCTCGAGCATCCTATAAGTATCATCTTCCTCTCCTCTAGTGACTGAACTTATCCCTGGAACAACCCAAGAACCCTAGCCACCTTCACTGGAGTGACAACCTTTAGAGGAGCAGCTTAGGTCCCTGTGGAGATGCCTGGAGGCTCGTAGCTCGTTTCGTGCCAGAAATCGCCCACGAGTAGCCTCCCAGCCAGCCGTAGCCCAGTTGAGGCCAAGATCCATCCGTTCACCTTCTCTTGGAGCTTCTAAGTTCATTGGTAGCCTCAAATATCACTCTTTTCATTAGCACTTCCCTGTTCGATCCATAGTTTCCATTCTGTCGATGTCGCCTTTCATCTGCTCCGACCATCGGGGCTGGAGCTCCATGATGACACGAAAATGCGAGCGAGCGAGGTGAAGGTACTAAAATGGTCGTTGCGACCTCAATCACTCGGGTGTGCCAATCAAGAAAAAGGAGACCACCAATATAAGATAAAATCAAGCCAAAATCAATATAGCGGTCTTGTTATTTTATTAACTTGGTATAGCGACCAGGGTCGAACTCAGGGAGCACGTAATGGCCTTGCGGCCTACAAAGTAGTCAAAATAGAATGAAAGAGAAGAAAAGAGTATTTTTGGTGGTTTTTAGGGTTTTTATATTTTTTTTGGATTTTTAATTAATTAAGAAACTAAAGAAAACAAGTACACAAGGCAATTCAACTATTTATTTAATGTATCAAAAATCAGTCAAAAATACCAATAAAAATATTTTTGTGTGTTTTATGTTTTTTACTATTTTTGGTGAATTTTTGGGATTTTTCTGATTTTTATATAATTTTCTAAAAATAAAAAAATGAAAGGAAAAGAAGGTACTGTCCAGCCGAGCTTAAGGGACCTAGATAAAATATCTAGAAATCCCAATAAGCCTGGAGGTAATTTTCCTGTATAGAGAAATAAAAAAGGAAAATTTGAGAACCTAAATTATTATTTTTAGCTTTTTAGTTTATTTATTAGAATTTTTAGAAATTTTTAGGTGTTTTTCAATTTTTAGGAGTTTTATATAATGAAAAATAGCCAAAATCGGCTAGAAAATCAAGCAAACCAAGACAAACAGTAGGTAATTTTTTTTGTAATTTTTAGATGAGTTTTAATATTTTTTGTGATTTTTCAAATCAGACAGTAAAGAAAACTAATGTTTTTGAATTTTTAGAAATATCAAAACAAAACAAAAATGTCTCCAAAAATTCTAGAAAAGTTTACACTATGGCAGGAGCCATGTGCCCAATTTTCATTGGATTTGGAGTTGATTTGCTATTTTATTCAAAAATAAGAAGTGGGTACTGTGCACAGGGACCTGAGTGCAAATACCAAGAGTCCAGGGGGGTCCGGTGCAAAATACCCAGGAAAACACGCGTGTAGCGCGTACCTGAGGCACTCAGGGACCTAAATGTAATAAAAACTAAGTCCTAGGACTATTTGGTAACAGGTACCAAAAGTCCGAGGGCTAGTCTGCAATTAACCCAATAAAAAGCGCACATGCACTATTAAATTACGCACAGGGGTATAAATGCAATAATCCAAAACTATTCATTCATTCCATAACATCTCAGAACTACAAGGTATAAAATGCAAATAGCCCAGAAAACCACGTGTCGAAGCACGTGCTACACCATACACAGGGGCATAAATGCGAACGAAATAAAGTACAGGGTCCTCAATGCAATTGTACCAAAAACTAAACAACTAGATAACGTATTTACAAGACTAAATGCTAAACAAAAGAAAAGAAGGGCCTAAGGGTAAATTACCCTTTATTAAGTCGAGCCGATGGATGAGCGCCACGTGGTAGATGAACGGTCAGGATGCGGGTGGCGCTCCAAAGCTGGGCTCCTCGCGCGGATCTGACGGTCGAGGCCTCGCCAAGTGCTAGATCTGGCGGTGGAGATGCATCGCTGCTAAGCCTCGACCATCGGACGGCTGGGATCAGACCTCCTAAGGATCGTGCGGTGGCTGCTGCTCCGTGAATGAAGGGCTCAGATCGAATCTGGAGCTGGAGGCTGATCGAACGGCGGACAGGGATGGAGGACGAACTATCCTCCGGCGAACTTCGCCGAGGTCGTGACGGCGCTGGCCTCCTCCTGGGAACCCTCTGATGATCGGAAAAGGTGCGTGGAAGGCTTCCGCGTCTACTGGAGGTCTCCGATGACCCAGCCGAGCTCTGGAGAGCTCCGGCAAGGTCGGCGGAGCTGGAGCTACTGGACGGAATGGTCCAAGCCCTCAGATGGGCTTGGATGAACCTGCAGAGTAGACCAGAAAGCTCGCGGGTCGAGGGCAAACTGCCTCGACCCCGTTAGGCGTGGTGAAGGTGGTCGGGGGGCGATGTGGGCGAGCTCCGGCGAGGGTGTGGACGGAGGAGCTCGAACCCCAGCTCATGTGCGAGCTGGGTTGAATGGAGGGGTGCAGAACATGCACGAGGGAAGGGCGAACGTAGTGATGGATTCCGATGATCGAATGGAGGGGGGATATGGTCGGAATCGGCGAAAATCGACGGCGGTGCGGATTGGGGGAAATCTGAAATTGACGAAAAGGAAAGGGAGAAAGGTCTACCTGGGTGGATGAATGGACTATGGGCGAGCTTGCGAAGCTCTGGGTCCTCCCTCAAGGAGCGTCGACGTCCGAGGCTTGAGCTCCTGCTCTGGGCGGAGCACGACGGTGGAGACTCGCCGGATCAGTGGTCTGAGCGTCCTCAGCCTCGCTGCAACACCTCTGGGGCAAGCTGTCACTCTCGCGATGAAGGTGGAGGTCACTGGAAGGGGGAACAACAAGCCAAAGATGCCTGAAAATGCGCCCGGAGCTGAAACTTTATACGGCTAGGGGTCCGAGAAGAAGAGGGTCGGGCGTGATGTCGGAGCTCGGATCCCTAGGCAAAACCACCGGGCGGGGATTAGGAACTGATCTAGAATGATTAGGACCCAGGGTTTGAGGGATTGGTGATCGGATCAAGCGGGGAAATATGTGAGAAATCGGGTCAGGCACTCGGATCCGCAAGGAGGGGGTCCGCGGGGGAGAGTTGATGGGGGGTCAACATTCCCCTTGGACCAATGGGAAAAGGCCACGTGGAAAAGATTTATAAAATCATTTATAAATAATAAATGGCCGATTGATTAAAAGGTCAAAACATGAAATATTTTTGTTTTAATATTTTCTATTTTTAGTGATTTTTAATTAATTTTTCAAAATAAAAATAGTGTATTTACATAGTAGGGCTATATATAGGTATATATACAATATATACATTTTTATTTTTTATTTTTAATTTATTATTTTTGTGCATTTTTATTCCCGCTTTATATTTTATTTATTTATAATATAAATTAGGAATAAAAGGGTATTTTTATTTTATTTTTATTATTTAAATACAAGGGTGAAATAAATATATATGTATATGTATATACATGGTATATTTACAATATATTTTTGTGTTTTGAATTTTGTTCTTTTTATCTTGTTTTTGTTGTAATTGTTTTTATTTTATTTATTTACACCAAAAAATATAGAGTATTTACAAATTTTATGGAATTTCATTTTATTTATTTATAGGGTGAAATAAATACAAGGGAGTGGACTATATACATGATGAATATGCACAAGTGACTATTTTTCTTTTCTTTTTAATTTTTCTATTTTTATCTTATTTTTTATATTTATAAATATATACAATACCATTTTATTCTATTTTTGGAGGGAAATATAGTTATTATATTTACAAATATATTTACACACATGAGCCCCTATCTCCCTCTACTTTGGCTTTTATGCTCAGGCCCATGCTGAGCCCTCCCTTGGAATTAGGTCGCTCAATATTTATTCTAAATATTTCCCTCTTTTTATTTTTACTCTTTATTCTTTTATTTTTGCACAAAAACATGCTAATTATTAAACTTTATACAATGCATGCTTTTGATAATTATTTGTATTTACATGAATATACATGTATTTGCAAAGGTTTTTGTAGCTAAAATATAAGAATAAAGAGTGATGAATGGGTATTCATCACCCCCCTATACTTAACTTTTGCTAGTCCCTTAGCAAACACTTATTTGAAAAAGAAGTGAAAAAGAAATAAAGAAAAATAAAAAGAGAGGAATATACATGGATTAAGGTTGATTATTAAACTTGCCTTCATTAAATTGAAATATGGAGCTCGATCAGATCTTTGGATTATTAATGTGTCGGAACCTTATTTAGACTTAAGCTTAAAACTCAATAGCCTCTAAGTTCCACCAATCTATGGACAAGACTCCTCAATAAACCAGATCAGAATAAGTCTACATACACAAACTCTAATGACCATGAATCTTTCCATGCAGTGTAAGTGATATGTAGCTCCCCACCTCAGAAGTAGCAAAGAAACAACCTCCCCTAACCTGGTAACTCTAATGCCTCGATCTAGCAACTCTTTCCTCGAGAAGCGGGGTATTCCCTTCTAAGTTCAAGTGTAACCGGCTCAAGAAGAGGGGGAAGAAGTATAGACTTTTGGGAGCTCAGCCAGTGTAGCTAAGTCTCCCGCTGCAAGCTTCATGAGATGTAACATGGATACCATAAGCTTTTGCTTTATTTGACTATATACACTCCGGTGGGGTTATTAAATTTTCAATCCGACCCACCACTTTTTTGGAGTTCTTTTTGTATTTTTTTCAAGTGCCTCTGTACAACATATCTACATGGTGCAGCTTATATACAAGAAATTTTCCTCTTGAGCCAGTAGACTATCCCTCTTTTGAAGCTTTATTGCAACCCACGACTTCTGTCTTTAGCCTTCATCACCACTAGACCAAGTTGAGGCGCACTTCCTTCACTAGAAGAAGAAGAGAGGTTCCGCCTAGAAGTACTACCCTCATATGCTACCCCAAGCCAAAGGAAACTGCCTCCTCACCACCTCATCCGTGGAGAGCTATGTGTAACGTGCTGGTGCAAGTCAAGCCATTGTCTCTAAGAGTAATGCGTGTGTTGTTAAGTGCTCTACTTAGGCTCATCAAGATGACATATGCTCATAACCTAGTGGACTCAAAGAATTAAGTCCTTATGGACCTGAAAAGCCTTAACCCTAAGCCCTATAAGGTTCCTCTTAGAATTAGGTGGATTAAGATCTTAATCAAGCTCCATTTCCCAATTTAATTCCAGGCTTAGTTTAAATGTCAACTATCATCCAGAAAAACTATATACATATATACAAAAAGATGCTATTTACCAATATTTACAATCGTGCAAAATTTTTGAAAAATGTTTTGAAATCATGAATGGATGGATGCATGAAGTGCAAGTTTTGCAAAAGTATTTACAAACATTTACACAAGATTTTTGCAAACTTTTGATTTTCAAAACATTTTGGAAAAATTTTGTACTATATACATAATGTTGATAAGAAAATATTTACACAAACTTTACACAAAAACTTTTTGAAAACATTTTTATAAAAATAATTTGTACACTAGCTATGTATGTGCAAATAAAAGAATGATTGTTTACAGGAAAAAATTTTAATTTTTGTGATTTTTAAGGTTTTTAGCCATTTTATTTATTAACACACTCACACAAAGTACGAGTTATGGCTAAAGTATATATGAAATATATACACACCCCCCTATACTTAGCTCGAACGATGTCCTCAGAGTGATCAAGAGCGATGAAAAAGACATAACTCGTGCTTAGTAACAGGGAAGTGAAAAGGAATGGCTAGATACAGAGACGAATGAATGAATAGAATGAGGAGAACTCGGTGGTTTCCCCCTATACTTAGGATTAAATAATCCTAAGTATAGCAAGCTGTACATGAAGGGAAATCCGAGTAAAGAATGCACAGAATCTGCCCCCATATACTTAGGGTAAACTATCCCTAAGTATAGGTTGCAAAACAGGGGTAGCAAGACACGAAGAAAATCAACACATATATGCAAGGTGGAGGGGGCATCACTCCCGCTATACTTAAGGTGAAGAACCTTAAGTATAGGTAACACAACAGAAGTGATGAAACAGAACGAATGAACAACTCGGTGTTTCCACCCCCCTATACTTAGGATGAGGAATATCCTAAGTATAGCAAAGATAATCCTAGGCGAGACCTGGGGTGAAAACAAGAACGGAAGACAGAAAGATCAAACTAAGACAAAACATGTATATACAAAAGAGTACAATGTTGAGGTGCCTCTTGATGAATACCCATTCATCACTCTTTATTCTTATATTTTAGCTACAAAAACCTTTGCAAATACATGTAGATAAGTGTAAATACAAATAATTAGCAAAAAGCATGCATTATGTAAAAACTAATAATTAGCATGTTTTTGTGCAAGAATAAAAGAATAAAGAGTCAAAAAAAAAGAGGGAAATATTTAGAATAAATATTGAGCGACCTAATCCCAAGGGAGGGCTCAGCATGAGCCTGACCGCATAAAAACCCAAGTAGAGAGAGATAAGGAAGCTCATATGTGTATATACCTGTAAATAAATAAATAAAAATATTTTCCTCTAAAAATAAAAATGGATTATATTCATTTGTAAATATTTGTAAAGATAAAATCAAAATAAAAATATAAAAATAAAAAGAAAATTAAAAATCCCTTCACTATTGTATAAAAGCCAGGTACATAGATCCCTTTATCTAAATAAATAAAAATCCAATAAAATATGTACATACTCCACATTCCATAATGTAAATAAATAAAATAAAAATCAAAAATAAAAAAATAAAATAAAAAGAAATAAAATAAAAATCAAAACCAACATTGTATATATACCATGTATACATATGTACATATCTATTTATTTCCCCCTTGTATATAAATAATAAAAATAAAATAAAAATATCAAATTATTCCAAATTTTATTATATAAATAAATAAAATATAAAATTGGAATAAAATATACAAAAATAAATAATTAAAAATCAAAAATCAAAAATACATAGTGTATATACCTATATAAAATAATAATATTTTGTAAATACCTAAATTATATTTCAGAAAAATAATTAAAAATCACTAAAAATAGAAAAAAAATAAAATAAATATTTTTCATGTTTTAAGTTTCTTTTAATTCGATCATTTTCTATTTCAAAATAGATAATCAAATAAATGGAATTTGGCGGATTCTGATTGGTCCACGGGGGTTTGTTGACCCCGGTCAACTCCCCCTGTGGACCACTTCGCTTGCGGATCTGGGGACCGACCCGATTTCACTATTTTCTCCACTGTCGACCCGATCGCCATTGACATTAACCACGGGCCCCGATTCCTCCTTGATCATTCTAGACCCACGCCCAGGGTGGATCTTAGGGATCCGAGTTGCCTACAGCTCGCCCGACCCCTTCCTTCTCGGACCCATGATCATATAAAGTCTCAGCTCCGGCGAGGTTTTCACGCATCTTTGGATCTCCCCCTCAACGCATGTGACCTCCTCTGAAGTGCCTGAGTGACAGCCGAGTGCTTTGGAGTAGCAGCGAGACCCGGGAAGCCGGGAGCCATTGATCCGGTGGTTTTCACCGTTGTGCGTCGCCGCGAGCGCGCTCAGCCACGGGGAGACGACGCCCCCTTGCAGGCCATGACCCCGGAGCTCCCCGAGCTCCAGCGCAGTCGACAGCATCCGCCAGGTAACCTTCTTAGGCCGTAGAGTAGCGTAGATTAGGATTTCTACGATTTCAGTAGTGTAGCTCCGCCACCTCCGCTCTTCGTCTCCGTCTACTCATTCACCCATCCGACACCGCCACCACCTTCGCAAGACTTCTCCGCACATTCTTCGTTCATCCACCCAACCCTGACTCGCCCCAGAGCAGGGACTTCGGTCCTCTTCCTCTGCCGCTCGCCGGAGGACTTTCGCCCCGACGCACCTTCCACCTATTTCACCTCTGACCGGGTTGAGGCAATTTGCCCTCGACCCGAGATTACGTTTGTGCCCTTGTGCAGGTAGACTGACCCCATCTGGGAGGTCAAATCAGTTGGGCACCTGAGCTCCGAGCCCTCTAGTCGTCAGAGCATCGCTGACGCTTCCAGCCTCATCGGAGGCACCCACGAGCTGCGGATCACGGGGACGAAGCCTTTGCACATCTTAGCAGCAGCGGAGGAGACGCACAGTGTGAGCTTTAGGCCGGCGAACATCGCCGGCGACCTGTTCTTTGTGCATCCTCCCCAACCGTCCATCCAGCCTCGCTGCTCCAGATGTGATCTCGACCCTTGGTTTGAGGAGCAGCAGCACCCGTTCGATCACCAGAGGCAGGATCTGAACCGTCGGATCATCGAGGGTTAGCCACACCGCCTCACAGACGTCCGATTTGCTACGTGGCGCTTCCCCGACCGTCCGATCAGAGTGGAGGCCATCTGTTCACCCACGTCGCATCACAGCCGTTGGATCCTCCACGTGGGATAGCCTCCACCGTCCGATCAGAACTGAGGTTTCTCTACTCGTGCGTCGCGCCTTTTCCCCCGTTCGATCTGCCACGCGTCGCGCATCCAGCTCCTCGGATAATAAATAAGGGGTAAATATCACTTCGACCCCCTCTTGTTTTGTCTTTACTATTGAGTCCTGTAAATATTTTAGGTAGTTTATTTTAGTTTGGTACATTTGCATTTTGGACCTTATAGTTTCTGGTATTTGCATTTATACCCCTGTCTACATGGACCACGTGCCTCGTCACGTGAACTTTATTGGGTTATTTGCATATATAGACCTATAGTTTCAAGGTGTTTCTGAATGAATTTATGTTTCTAAGATTTGCAAATATGCCCATGTGAATGGTTTGATTGTGCATGTGCGTTATATAGTGGGTAATTTACACTAAAGCCCCTGGACTTTTAATACGTGTTACTAATTAGTCCAGGAACTTAATTTTTCTTGCAAATAGGTCCCTGAGTGCCTCAGGTCACGCGCTTTGCACATGGATCCTTGGGAATTTTGCACCGGACCCCCTGGAACTTATTTTAATTGCATTTAGGTCCCTGTGTATTGTGCCCTTGTGTGTGATTTTAATAAAATAGAAAATCAACTCCAAATTTGATGAAAATTGGATACATGGCTCCTGCCATGGTGTAAAATTTTCTATAAATTTTGGAGACATTTTAGACACTGTTTGATATTTTTAAAAATTCAAAAACATTAATTTTCTTCACTGTTTGATTTGAAAAATCACAAAAAAAATATTAAAACTCATCTAAAAATTATAAAAAAAATTACCTACTATTTGTCTTGGTTTGCTTGATTTTCTAGCCAATTTTGGCTATTTTTCATTATATAAAACTCCTAATAATTGAAAACACCTAAAAACTTCTAAAAATTCTAATAAATAAATTAAAAACCCAAAAATAATAATTTAGGTGCTCAAATTTTCCTTGTTTATTTCTCTATATAGGAAAATTACCTCCAGGCTTATTGGGGATTTCTAGATATTTTATCTAGGTCCCTTAATCTCGGCTGGACAGTACCTTCTTTTCCTTTCATTGTTTTATTTGTAGAAAATTATAAAAAAATCAGAAAAATTCCAAAAATTCACCAAAAACAGTAAAAAACATAAAACACACAAAAAAATATTTTTATTGGAATTTTGACTGATTTTTAATACATTAAATAAATAGTTGAATTGCCTTGTGTACTTATTTTCTTTAGTTTCTCAATTAATTAAAAATCCAAAAAAATATAAAAACCCTAAAAACCACCAAAAATACTCTTTTCTTCTCTTTCATTCTATTTTTGACTACTTCGTAGGCCGCAAGGCCATTACGTGCTCCCTGAGTTCGACCCTGGTCGCTATACCAGGTTAAAATAATAGGAAGACCGCTATTGATTTTCGAGTTGATTTTTATATTGGTGGTCTCTTTTTCTTGATTGATCTAGCCCTATTGCTTGGGTCGCAACGACCATTTAGCACCTTATACCCTAGTGGTCAGTGCGGTCATCAGAATGGCACCGTTGCCGGGGAGCACGGCTTAGTAGTCGTTTTTCCACGGTTTTCTTTTCACGGCTTTCTGTACATATTTTTGTATATACATTTGACCTGTTTATATATTTATCTGGTCTGACCACTCTTGTTTGTTTTCTTGCGAGGGCCCGAGGATCGAGGCGGCTTTCTTCGGAAGCCGAGCAACCGCGGGAACCGGAGGCGGCTCTTTTCTTTACAGAGCCGCAGGAGAGCACGAGGAGCGAGCAGGAGTGCGGAGCCGCGGGATAGCCGCGAGATTAGTGTAGAGTAGATTAGCTTTATTTCCCACACATTTGAACTATTGTAATAATACAGGTACTCAGAGACAGTTGGACTCTCGGGTCTGTTTTGCCAAGCACCGGTGTGCTCGGGGGACCCTTTAGACTAGTTTAGATTTTTCGCGGCTTTTTCGCGGTTTTAGCTTTTTAGCTGCCTTTTACGGTTTTCCGCGGTTTTTCTCGGGCCCCTAGATTTAGGATTTTCTGCTTGACTGTGCCGTAATTAGTAGGATCCGCACACTTAATTGCTTGCCTGTTCCTATAGATCGTAATTGGACCTACTAATAATTCATTAATAAAAATAGCTTAGTCACTTTCCTAAGAGCCTACGCGCCGTGAGCCTGCCCCATCAAGCGCTACTCCTAAACTCGACCTGTCGAGAAGAGGAGGGGTGGGTCTAGACCGGACTCTTTGGATCGAGGGCGAGTGACCAGCTAGACGGTTCTGTCGATAAGAAATTGCCTGTTTAGGACTCGGTTTTCACCGCTGCTCCATATAGGTAGTTTATTTTCAGTCTTTACATTTCTGCGCGGATCATCTTGCATGTAGACTGCTGGAGTCAGGTACGCATTTCTATCTCTGCATGCATCATTGATTTATCACGCATCGACTTTTTCGTCTTCTCCCCCTGTTTTTGGCTTAATAACCAGGAGAACCGAAAAATTCGTTAGGCGTGTTTGCTTGCATTAAAAATATCTAAAAAATAAAAACAATAAAATCAGGACTGCTAATTATACTTGACCTAAAAGACACTTCACTGAAAATCTGTCTTGGGGAGAGTAATCCCCTCCTTGTTTGGTTTGGATGAGCGAGAGAGTGACCCGCACATTAGGATAGAGCCTCTGATCTTTCTTGACTGATTACCGGTTTTCAGTACAGGACAGTCGGTTGAGAAATATCTGGATACCTATTTACCTCACGTAATCGCTCTGATAGACTGAACGATCACCTAAAATAAAATCGACAAGATAATTGACCAATCCCTTCGGTCTTTAGCTTTGTGTGCGTAGGTGAATTGGGGGTTTGCATGTTCATCTTGTGTGATTACTAGATCCCTTCGATCTTTCCCATCTTCTATCCATCTGTTCCCCACCCTCCCTCCCTACACTCTTCTTCTCTTCTTCTCCTTTATCCCTGGATGATGGATCCACCTCACTTCGAGCCGACTCTTACGGCTTCTTTTCCATCTTCTGACCATCACTCCAGTCCACCTTCCAGGAGGTCGGATCTCCGACCAACCTCCCGCTCCCTCCCTCCCTTTCATCTCACTACCCTGGGCATGTTGTGCTAGATGTCCGAGGATTCCAGATAGAGCAGATGTGAGACCCGGACGATGCTATTGCTGAGTTGAGAGCGCACTCCGTTGGTGACCAGAGAGAGCAGTGGAGATCAGCAGACATATCCTATTCCAGAAGGATGGAGGAGCATATAGCACAGGGAGCTGAGTCAACTTCTACACTAGGACCATTCGTCTTGGAGTTGGATTACATTCAGCGACTGCCGACATTTTCAGGAGAGGCGCACGAGGAGCCTTATCTTCACCTGTTCGCATTCGAGGAGTTTTGTAGAGCACAAAGATATTCAGATATCACTGCAGAGGAGCTGATGACGAGGACCTTCCCATTCACACTTCACGACAGAGCCATGAGATGGCACCGACGATTGGGGAGGATATTCGATACTTGGGGAGAGCTACGCCGAGAGTTCTTACAGAGATACTTCCCTCCACGTAGAGCAGATTTCATGCGGTCTTTGATCACCGATTTCTCAGTAGACCCCCAGGAGCCATTGCAGGAGGCATGGCCGAGGTTTCTTGACCTCTTGAGGAGATTTCCCGATCACGGACTTCCACCGACATACTTGATTGAGATCTCCATGCGGGGGATGACCGCAGAGCAGCTAGCACTGATGATTACCACATGTGGCGGTTCACACCGCAGTTCCGACATTCACCTACTGGATACCATCTCGAGACTACTTTCACAGAGTTCTTCTTCACGAGATACCTTGGTCGGGACAGCACATGTGAACGATGTTGTACCAGTGCGGTGTGACACTTTACATGATGAGTCAGTTTCTACACACCAGCCCGAGGACTTGAAGCAGACAACACCACTGACAGAGGAGATGATTGCGATAACAGAGGTTCGGACCCAGAGTCTTCTCGAGTTCCCGTTGTTTTTACAGCTGGAGTTCGAGTTAGCCCCAGAGTTCCCAGTTGACGAGTCTTGGATATCAGACCTTCTGATACTCCAGGAACCGGAGGAGCCCCCGCTACTACAGTCATTGATTCAGACACTTCAGATTCCAGTCCCAGAAGAGTCAGTTTCCTTTCTGCAGAGATACTTCTTGGACGCAGACAGCTACCAGGATTCAGCCCAGTAGCTACAGCTCGAGGAGGGACACCACTTTGAGAGTACAGACACAGCGAGTCCCGTCTTTGAGCCTTTTGTCCTCCACTTTGTTGAGAGAGATACACTTCCTGAGGACCAGCTGACAGCCAGCATAGCCGCAGAGCGAGGATCAGCCGCAGACACTTTGCCGGCTTCCGCGGTGTTGACTAGTACCTTCTCCTGCTTCCAGATTGCCGAGAGCTATACTTCCGATGATGATGCAGCCTGGTGCACCGAGTGGATACTTGATAGCACTACAGATGCCCATCTAGATCCTGATCCTCTTCTTGTCACTCCTGATCTCGCATCTCTCCCCGAGGGTTATCTGCGGGAGGATGCCGCACTCGATGAGTACTCGGTTTCACCTTTTGAGAGTGTTTCCGGTCTGGCGGAACATGAAACCAAGTCTTTAGATCATTCTGATTCTGAGTTTTCTCACCTCGACGACCCTCGCGAGGATGAGCCCATTCTGGAGATATTCGATGATTTGCTTGATCTGATTCTATTTCATGCATCGGATATCAGTCTGCTTAGAGAGTCTCCTGATCTTGATTGTCCACACCTGTTTGAGACGCTGATTGATGTGGAGGATTCTATTACTGATCCATCCTTCTCTACGTTTGATTTCTTCGGCTCCACACTCTCACTCCAATCTGACCTAGAGCCGCTGATTTCTTTTGTGCTACCGGATCCCGATCACTTATTTCCATATCACTGGCCGGTAGCAGACACCCGCTTGATTGCATACCTGGGTGTCTTACTTCACACTGTTGAGTTCGTCGTTGTTCTCATACCGAGACTGCGACGACAGTACGTCATTCGACTTACCAATGTCGTCCTGAACCTTGATACTGCATTATCCTAGCCTTTACGCCCAGCTAGGGGCGTAAAATCTAGCGCTTGTTGAGAGGCACCTCAACATTGTACTCTTTTGTATATACGTGTTTTGTCTTAGTTTGATCTTTCTGTCTTCTGTTCTTGTATTCACCCCAGGTCTCGCCTAGGATTATCTTTGCTATACTTAGGATATTCCTCATCCTATGTATAGGGGGGTGGAAACACCGGGTTGTTCATTCGTTCTGTTTCATCACTTTTGTTGTGCTGCTTATACTTAAGGTGCTTCACCTTAAGTATAGGGGGAGTGATGCCCCTCCACCTTGTATATATGTGTCGATTCTCTTCCTGTCTTGCTACCCCTGTTTTGCTGCCTATACTTAGGGATTGTTCACCCTAAGTATAGGGGGGGTAGACCCTGTATATTCTTCACTCGGATTTCCCTTCATGTACAGCTTGCTATACTTAGGATTGGTTAACCCTAAGTATAAGGGGAAACCACCGAGTTCTCCTCATTCTATTCATTTATTCATTTCTGTATCTACCCATTCCTTTTCACTCTCCTTTTACTATGCACGAGTTATGTCTTCTTCATCGCTCTTGATCACTCTAAGGACATCGTTCGAGCTAAGTATAGGGGGGTGTGTATATATTTCATATATACTTTAGCCATAACTCGTACTTTGTGTGAGTGTGTTAATAAATAAAATGGCTAAAAACCTTAAAAATCACAAAAATTAAAATTTTTCCTGTAAATAATCATTCTTTTATTTGCACATACATAGCTAGTGTACAAAATTATTTTTGTAAAAATGTTTTCAAAAAGTTTTTATGTAAAGTTTGTATAAATATTTTCTTATCAAAATTATGTATATAGTACAAAATTTTTCCAAAATTTTTTGAAAATCAAAAGTTTGCAAAAAACTTGTGTAAATGTTTGTAAATACTTTTGCAAAACTTGCACTTCATGCATCCATCCATTCATGATTTCAAAACATTTTTCAAAAATTTTGCACGATTGTAAATATTTGTAAAAAGCATCTTTTTTGTATATATATATATATAGTTTGTCCTGGATGATAGTTGACATTTAAACTAAGCCTGGAATTCAATTGGGAAATGGAGCTTGATTAAGATCTTAATCCACCTAATTCTAAGAGGAACCTTATAGGGCTTAGGATTAAGGCTTTTCAGTTCCATAAGGATTTAATTCTTTGAGTCCACTAGGCTATGAGCATATGTCATCTTGATGAGCCTAAGTAGAGCACTTAACAACACACGCATGACTCTTAGAGACAATGGCTTAACTTGCATCAGCACCTTACACATAGCTCTCCACGGATGAGGTGGTGAGGACGAAGTTTCCTTTGGCTTGGGGTAGCATATGAGGGTAGTACTTCTAGGCGGAACCTCTCTTCTTCTTCTAGTGAAGGAAGTGCATCTCAACTTGGTCTAGTGGTGATGAAGGCTAAAGACAGAAGCCGTGGGTTGCAATAAAGCTTCAAAAGAGGGATAGTCTATTGGCTCAAGAGGAAAATTTCTTGTATATATGCTGCACCATGTAGATATGTTGTACAGAGGCACTTGAAAAAAAATGCAAAAAGAACTCCAAAAAAGTGGTAGGTCGGATTGAAAATTTAATAACCCCACCGGAGTGTATATAGTCAAATAAAGCAAAAGCTTATGGTATCCATGTTACATCTCATGAAGCTTGCAGCGGGAGACTTAGCTACACTGGCTGAGCTCCCAAAAGTCTATACTTCTTCCCCCTCTTCTTGAGCTGGTTGCACTTGAACTTAGAAGGGAATACCCCGCTTCTCGAGGAAAGAGTTGCTAGACCGAGGCATTAGAGTTACCAGGTTAGGGGAGGTTGTTTCTTTGCTACTTCTGTGGTGGGGAGCGACATATCACTTACACTGCATGGAAAGATTCATGGTCATTAGAGTTTGTGTATGTAGACTTGTTCTGATCTGGTTTATTGAGGAGTCTTGTCCATAGATTGGTGGAACTTAGAGGCTGTTGAGTTTTAGGCTTAAGTCCAAATAAGGTTCCAACACATTACACTACAAAAAAAGGCGGGATTAGCGTGCACGTCTTGGCGTGCACCTGGCGTGCACATGTGCTCGCCCCGTAATGGGCGAGCACACGAGGAGCACATGTGCTCGCCCATGAGGGTCGCTGGTTTGAATTTTGCGGAGAGGCGCGGTTACCAGTATTGAGGAGCACATGTGCTCGCCCATGTGCTCGCTCAATGTGCTCGCCCACTTGAATTTCATTGCGCGGAAAATTTTAGCGGCTGGAAATATATGGGCGAGCACTGGGCGACGGCCTGGCGAGCACTTAAGTGTGCTCGCCCAAGCCCGATAACAGAAACTGCAGCGCCCTTCTTCCTCATTTCTCACGCGAACTCCTCCCAAATCCTCCCCTCCGGCGACCCGCAAGCCCTCCGCCCCGACCCCGACGACCGTGGTTTTCGTGTTTTGAGTAGATCTACATCTACTACTCAGTAAAATCTTTAATCCTTTCTTTTTTTATTTGATTTCATTACGTAGTTGTATTGTTTGGATAGATTAGGGTTTAAAATTTTTGTTGAATGTAGTGTAGTATTTTGTTAGTTTATATGTCTTTTATACATTAAGGATAATAGTAGATCACTATTGTATTGTTATTTCGAATTTGGTTGTCTAAATAATATGTAGAATTGTATGCCCTTTAGGTGTTCGATAAAATGCCTCAACGAAAATTATGTTTAAATTTTGTAAATTTTAAATGACAAAATGCTTGTATGATTAGTTTAGATTAGTTATGCTTAGAAAAGATTAGTTACTCAACTTTTATAATGCCTTGGAATAATGTAGATAAAATGCCTCAACAAACATTATGTTCGAAAATGATTAGTTATGAAATTTGTGAATAACTTTAGTTACTCAACTTCAATAATGTAGATACTAGATATTATCAATATCATTAATAACAGTTTTAAAATTTCATATCGTTTTGATATGAGATATGATATACACCATTGTTTATTTTGTGATAATTTATTATCACATTAAATTTTAGTTAATGTGACCAATTATATCACATTAACTTATACATAGGTTTATAATTAGTCCAAAATATGATTTAGTAATTATTAGAAAATCGTACAAAATTCTTCACACACAGTGCGTCCTTCCACACCGGGTGGTGTGTGGCCCTGAACAACGGGTGGCGTGTGCAACACGTTAGAGGATTTGATCACCTCTAACTGTGTTATATTTTTTTTATTTTTTCACAGCACTATTGGACTCACTTTGGGATGTTTATCCCAGACCAATGGTCGTGGTTTTTGATGTATGCAGGTTAGAATTTTTTTTGCAGGTGCCCATTACATTTTAGTGACCCAAGCACTGTATTAGGCACTAAATAAGGATCACACTTATCCCTATCCCCATCGTTAATCAGCCAAATATACGTAAATGCCCGGCTAATATAAATGAATAAATATTTTAAGATTATTTTATAGTCTCATTTGTAGCACTTACAAATGTATGACGTAAAATGATCTTAAAATATTACATTTATATTAGCTTTCCTTAGTTCGGAGGTCCCGGACTAAGGGGGTCCGTAAGGATTCAAATTTACTAAAAGGTGATCCGTGTCACAGTGTCTTTATTTCTTACGGAAATTCGGTTCATAACCCCTTCCTCTTCTGTATACCAAATCAGTCATATTTATTATTGAAATAATCAATAATATGATTATTTTGATAATTAATTACGAATGATTTATGGGGTATACGGGAGAGGTGCAGGGTTATGCTGCCGAATTTTCGTTAGAAATAAAGATACTTGTGACAACGATCATCTTTTAGTAAATTTGAATCCTTATGGACGGGCTAAAGTGATAACATAATTAATACAGTTCTCTTCTCATCTTTTATCTCAAAAATGTGATACGTTTAGATATCCTCAATATTTTAGATTTGACATTTTAGATTATTTAATTCAGGTTCATAAATATGACCAATAGAGAATGGATGTACAACCGTGTAGTAGATGGGCGTATAGCAGATGCTTTTCAAAGAGGTGTTCAGGAATTCATACAATTTGCTTACGCACAAGGTTCCCGTATTGTGGATTCAGATGGAACTATCTTGTGTCCGTGTAAGAAATGTCGTCTAATGAAGAAGAGATCAAAAGATGAAACTCAGTTACATCTGTATAGAATGGGTTTCATGGAAGGATATCATATTTGGTGGAGACATGGTGAGAATTTCGAGAACAGACATGATGTGGAAGAAGCTGACAATATTAATCCCTTTGCAGATATGGTTATGAATGTTGCGGGTCCAGAATTCAATGATACTTTGTTAGATGATGAGGAACCATATGGAGAGTCTGCAGAATTCAATGATACCTTGTATCAGTATCTTTCGGCCATCCACTCATCTAATAGGCAAAGCAACTGAACGTTTCTTATCGAAACAAGAGAAGGATGCTGCAGAGTTATACGTATTAGACAATTGCGAGGAAATAACACCATATGTTCAGTAAGTATTTGAATTGCTTTATGTATATATTATGACAGGTAATGAATATTTTTCTCTTATAAATTTTAGGGAATTTAGACAAAAAATTATGGAGGAAAATCCTATGTATTCAGATGAAGAAGTTTTGAGCACTTATAGAAATCAATTTCCAGCATGGTTTAAAGACCGATCAAAACAGTTGGACGGTGGAGATTTCTATTCTCATATTATGAAATATTTTGGAGAAGGACCTGTTTATAAGGTTCGATCGTACAACTCATGTTACAGTAATGGGTATCGTTTTCATACCTTAAATTCCGGTAAATATTTGACAACTCAAAATCATGGAGTGATGGTTCGCGGATCTTGTTATGAGGAAGATCATCTGAATTACTACGGAATTTTAAAGGAGATTATAGAAGTGGAATATAGTATACCAGGCTTGAATAAAGTAGTTCTTTTCTTGTGTGATTGGTATGAACCCAATGGAGGTGTAGTACTTTATAAAAGAAATAACATTGTCGACGTGGTGCAAAGGAAATTCATACGCAGATTTGAACCATTCGTCTTAGCATCTCAAGCGGATCAAGTATGTTATATACCACAAATATCAAAGAAGAGAAAGGGCATTGAAACAGTAACTGTTGTGAAGATAAATTCTCGAAGTTATATCTCCAATGATTCCAGTAATCAGGAAGATGATATAGATGAAGCATTTACACCGACAAATGAAAGAATAGACTTAACGGAAGAAGTCCCAGTAATCGAATCGATTCGATTGGCTGATAATGAAGTTTTGTGTGTTGACTTACAAGATGATACGGGCTCCAGTAATGATTTTTCAGAAAACTCAGAAAATGAAGAAATATCGTTTAATCCCACTGAAATAAGTGATGAAGATTAGTTGTAAGTATTAGTATACAATTATAATTGAATTAACTAAAATCTTAAATAATAACTATGTAATGCATCATTATTACAGTCATGGCAGGTTTTGGACGCGGTGGGTCGCATGGATCACATAGATCCAATCGTCCTTCTTCTTCAGACACACCTTCTTCCAGTAGGCAGCCCACCCCAGATGTTGCTCCTGATTCACAGTCCGACGAGGTTCGTCGGGTGATAGCTTACTACGAGTCTCTTGGTTATCCTCTGCCACCCTTTTACGTAGGAGGCTATGGAGAGCCATCTACCTCAGCAGCCCCTACAGGATTCCCAGTCCAGGTCCCCATACCAGCCCGGACATCGATGGGTTCTGACTCTCCTTCTTCTGGACGGCCGAGCACATCCGTGCCTTTACCCACTGTAGTTGGACAGACGTCGGCGTCCCACCCTTTGTTGGAGGTTACGGCTGATGGGAGGTAAAAATTTTATATAATTTATCTTTAAATATTTTCCAATTTTTTTTTAAATTGTATGGAAGTTAATTTTTTTGGTAAATGCAGGGATTTTTTGAACAGCAACAGGGTGGCAAAGGAGATAACTAACATAATAAAGACACACCTGACTTCCATGCAATTTAGGTGGTGTCGCATCCCTGCTGCAGAGCAGGAGAGACTTTTTGACATGTTTCTGGTAAGAAATGTTTCTTATAATTGATACAGAATTTTTTGATCAAGTTTTTTGTATCTTATAAATTGTTATTATTTTTCAGAGTAGGTTTCGCCTTGGCACTGGTATGGGGAAGGAGGTTTATCGTAGAGCCTTCATTCGTTTGGCAGAAAAGAGAATGAGCGATACATTTTTCAAGGCAAGGAGAGACTCGCATGCGAAGACGGGATGCGAGGAGATGAATTTTGAGGAGATGAAGAGGTTCCCGCCGTCATGGTGTACGGAGGATAGGTATTATACTTGTCAAATAATTTTTATTACACTTTTTAAAATAATCAATTATCATAACGTAATCCTTGCAGATGGGCCGATTTCTGTGATGCATTCGTTGCGGATGATGAGTTTGGACGAAGATCTTCGGCGGGAAAGACAAACCGCCAAAAACAAAGGATCAAGTCTACCAGTGGCTCTAAAAGCCACAATCAGATTAGAGCGGAGATGGTATTACGATTTAAAATTATTTTTTGGAGATCTACTTTAAAATAATGCAATGTTTTAATAGATCTTGAAAAAATTTTCAGGCTGCTAGGTTGGAAAGGGAACCCTCTTTTCAGGAGTGGTGGTCGAGGTCCCACATGAGTGGGAGAGAAGGAGAGTCGCAATGGTCCACTCCTGAAGCCGGACAATTGTTGGTAAGTCTATCAATTTATTTAAAATTAATTGATATATTATAACATATTTATATATATGGTAAACTTTGTATTTCAGGATCGTTATCTGGCACTATCTGCAGATAAATGGGGTGTCGATCCAACTGGGGAGCAACCACCATTTGATAAAACGATCTGGAAGCAGGTATATATGGATAAATATTATCTTACTATATTTATTTCTAATATATACTTTTATTTTAAAAATTGAAAAACTTATAAGGTGTTGGAGGAGAGGGACGTTGTGGCGAATAGGAAGCAGACGCTTGGTGGTCTTCCTCCATACTATGTGGAGGAACATCGTCACTCCTATTCTGCATACTCTCAGCCGTCGTATACGCACCCACATACGTCCCAATCTTCAGTTCCAATGGAGTCGCAGATGGCGATGATGGTGGAGCAGGTGACGAAGCTCCGAGATGAGTTCACGGCGTACATGTAAGTATTCTTCTTATAGAATGAGTAATACAATTAAATTTCTATATCTACAAAATGCATTTAATAGATAAATATCTTCCATATATAATATAGGTCGCAAGGGCGTGCATCTCAACCTGAAGAGATTGAATCTGATCACGAAGAGGAGGAGGAGAACGACCCTGAAGAAGAGGCACGCATGTATGCGAGCTTCAAAGAAAAGGAGAAAGAAAAAAAGAAATCAAAGCAGGGTTTAGTCTCCAAATTTTTTAGATCAAAGAAGAAGTAGTATTTTTGTGGTTTGTACCTGTATTTTCTTTTAAACTTTTAGAACATCTTTTAATTTATATGAACTTTGTTGGCGTTGACTTGTTTGTAATATTTAGATCTTATATTATATTGTTTATTTCTGAATTCATGTATATTGCGTTCCTTTAAATTTTTAGTGCTAGTTATCTTAATCTACGATTTGCTATAATACATATATCCTTAGGAAGATACCTGCAGTGGTTTATTGGCAGGGTATACAGGTTCGACGGGGCGTCAAAACCCTGTCGAACCTGTATATTTTTTTCCTGGAAATCAGTTTGGGCGAGCACATGTGCTCGCCCGGTGCTCCGTGTTCAATCGCCGATTATAGAGAAGGCGATCACACCGGCGAGCACATATGTGCACGCCCGACGGGTGGGCGAGCACATAGCGTCCCATAGTGCTCGCCCACCACCCGTGGCGACTCTCAGATCAGCGAGCACGACCGTAACGAGCACATGTGCTCGCCCACTCGTCAGGCGTGCACATGGCGTGCACTAGGCGTGCACATAACGAGCTCTTATGTGCACGCCAATCCCGCCTTTTTTTGTAGTGTTAATAATCCAAAGGTCTGTTCGAGCTCCATAATTCAATTTAATGAAGGAAAGTTTAATATTCAACCTTGATCCATGTACATTCCCCTCTTTTTCTTTTTTTCTTTCTTTCTTTTTCACTTCTTTTTAAAATAAGTGTGCTAAGGGACTAGCAAAGTTAAGTATAGGGGGGTGATGAATACCCATTCATCACTCTTTATTCTTATATTTTAGCTATAAAAACCTTTGCAAATACATGTAGATAAGTGTAAATACAAATAATTAGCAAGAAGCATGCATTATGTAAAAACTAATAATTAGCATGTTTTTGTGATAGAATAAAAGAATAAAGAGTCAAAATAAAAAGAGGGAAATATTTAGAATAAATATTGAGCGACCTAATCCCAAGGGAGGGCTCAGCACGAGCCTGACCGCATAAAAACCCAAGTAGAGAGAGATAAGGAAGCTCATATGTGTATATACCTGTAAATAAATAAATAAAAATATTTTCCTCTAAAAATAAAAATGGATTATATTCATTTGTAAATATTTGTAAAGATAAAATCAAAACAAAAATATAAAAATAAAAAGAAAATTAAAAATCCCTTCACTATTGTATAAAAGCCAAGTACATAGATCCCTTTATCTATGTATTTACCCTTATAAATAAATAAATAAAAATCCAATAAAATATGTATATACTCCACATTCCATAATTTAAATAAATAAAATAAAAATCAAAAATAAAAAATAAAATAAAAAGAAATAAAATAAAACTCAAAACCTACATTGTATATATACCATGTATACATATGTACATATCTATTTATTTCCCCCTTGTATATAAATAATAAAAATAAAATAAAAATATCAAATTATTCCAAATTTTATTATATAAATAAATAAAATATAAAATTGGAAGAAAATATACAAAAATAAACAATTAAAAATCAAAAACAAAAAATACATAGTGTATATACCTATATAAAATAATAATATTTTGTAAATACCTAAATTATATTTCAGAAAAATAATTAAAAATCACTAAAATATAGAAAAAAAATAAATATTTTTCATGTTTTAAGTTTCTTTTAATTCGATCATTTTCTATTTCAAAATAAATAATCAAATAAATGGAATTTCGCGGATTCTGATTGGTCCACGGGGGTTTGTTGACCCCGGTCAACTCCCCCTGTGGACCACTTCGCTTGCGGATCTGGGGACCGACTCGATTTCACTATTTTCTCCACAATCGACCCAATCACCATTGACATTAACCCCGGGCCCCGATTACTCCTTGATCATTCTAGACCCACGCCCGGGTTGGATCTTAGGGATCCGAGTTGCGTACAGCTCGCCCGACCCCTTCCTTCTCGGACCCCTGATCATATAAATTCTCAGCTCCGGCGAGGTTTTCACGCATCTTTGGATCTCCCCCTCGACGCCTGTGACCTCCTCTGGAGAGCCTGAGTGACAGCCGAGTGCTTTGGAGTAGCAGCGAGGCCCGGGAAGCCGGGAGCCATTGATCCGGTGGTTTTCACCGCCGTGCGCCGCCACAAGCGCGCTCAGCCTCGGGGAGACGACGCCCCCTTGCAGGCCATGATCCCGAAGCTCCCCGAGCTCCAGCCCAGTCGACAGCATCCGCCAGGTAACCTTCTTAGGCCGTAGAGTAGCGTAGATTAGGATTTCTCCGATTTCAGTAGTGTAGCTCCGCCACCTCCGCTCTTCGTCTCCATCTACTCATTCACCCATCCGACACCGCCACCACCTTCGCCAGACTTCTCCGCACATTCTTCGTTCATCCACCCAACCCTGACTCGCCCCGGAGCAGAGACTTCGGTCCTCTTCCTCCGCCGCTCGCCGGAGGACTTTCGCCCCGACGCACCTTCCACCTATTTCACCTCTGACCGGGTCGAGGCAATTTGCCCTCGACCCGAGATTACGTTTGTGCCCTTGTGCAGGTAGACTGACCCCATCTGGGAGGTCAAATCAGTTGGGCACCTGAGCTCCGAGCCCTCTAGTCGCCGGAGCATCGCTGACGCTTCCCGCCTCATCGGAGGTACCCACGAGCTGCGGATCACCGAGACGAAGCCTTTGCACATCTTAGCAGCAGCGGAGGAGACGCACAGTGCGAGCTTTAGGCCGGCGAACATCGCCGGCGACCTGTTCTTGGTGCATCCTCCCCAACCGTCCATCCAGCCTCGCTGCTCCAGATGTAATCTCGACCCTTGGTTTGAGGAGCAGCAGCACCCGTTCGATCACCAAAGGCAGGATCTGAACCGTCGGATCATCGAGGGTTAGCCACACCGCCTCACAGACGTCCGATTTGCTACGTGGCGCTTCCCCGACCGTCCGATTAGAGTGGAGGCCATCTGTTCACCCACGTCGCACCACAGCCATTGGATCCTCCACGTGGGAGAGCCTCCACCGTCCGATCAGAGCTGAGGTTTCTCTACTCGTGCGTCGCGCCTTTTCCCCCGTTCGATCTGCCACGTGTCACGCATCCAGCTCCTCGGATAATAAATAAGGGGTAAATATCACTTCGACCCCCTCTTGTTTTGTCTTTACTATTGAGTCGTAAATATTTTAGGTAGTTTATTTTAGTTTGGTACATTTGCATTTTGGACCTTATAGTTTCTGGTATTTGCATTTATACCCCTGTCTACGTGCACCACGTGCCTCATCACGTGAACTTTATTGGGTTATTTGCATATATAGACCTATAGTTTCAAGGTGTTTCTGAATGAATTTATGTTTCTAAGATTTGCAAATATGCCCCTGTGAATGGTTTGATTGTGCATGTGCGTTATATAGTGGGTAATTTACACTGAAGCCCCTGGACTTTTAGTACGTGTTACTAATTAGTTTAGGAACTTAATTTTTCTTGCAAATAGGTCCTTGAGTGCCTCAGGTCACGCGCTTTGCACGTGGATCCTTGGAAATTTTGCACCGGACCCCCTGGAACTTATTTTAATTGCATTTAGGTCCCTGTGTACTGTGCCCTTGTGTGTGATTTTAATAAAATAGCAAATCAACTCCAAATTTGATGAAAATTGGACACATGGCTCCTGCCATGGTGTAAAATTTTTTATTTGGAGACATTTTAGACACTGTTTGATATTTTTAAAAATTCAAAAACATTAATTTTCTTTACTGTCTGATTTGAAAAATCACAAAAAAATATTAAAACTCATCTAAAAATTACAAAACAAAATTACCTACTGTTTGTCTTGGTTTGCTTGCTTTTCTAGCCAATTTTGGCTATTTTTCATTATATAAAACTCCTAAAAATTGAAAAACACCTAAAAACTTCTAAAAATTCTAATAAATAAACTAAAAACCCAAAAATAATAATTTAGGTGCTCAAATTTTCCTTGTTTATTTCTCTATACAGGAAAATTACCTCCAGCTTATTGGGGATTTCTAGATATTTTATCTAGGTCCCTTAAGCTCGGCTGGACAGTACCTTCTTTTCCTTTCATTGTTTTATTTTTAGAAAATTATAAAAAAATCAGAAAAATTCCAAAAATTCACCAAAAATAGTAAAAAACATAAAACACACAAAAAATATTTTTATTGGAATTTTTGACTGATTTTTGATACATTAAATAAATAGTTGAATTGCCTTGTGTACTTGTTTTCTTTAGTTTCTCAATTAATTAAAAATCTAAAAAAATATAAAAACCCTAAAAACCACCAAAAATACTCTTTTCTTCTCTTTCATTCTATTTTTGACTACTTCGTAGGCCGCAAGGCCATTACGTGCTCCTTGAGTTCGACCCTGATCGCTATATCAGGTTAAAATAATAGCAAGACCGCTATTAATTTTCGAGTTGATTTTTATATTGGTGGTCTCTTTTTCTTGATTGATCGAGCCTGATTGCTTGGGTTGCAACGACCATTTAGCACCTTATACCCTAGTGGTCAGTGCGGTCATCACCTCTCAACAAGCGCTAGATTTTACGCCCCTAGCTGGGTGCAAAGGCTAGGATAAAGCCGTATCATGGTTCAAGACGGCATCGGTAAGTCGAATGTCGTACTGTCGTCGCAATCTCGGTATGGAAACTGCGACAAACTCAACAGTGTAAACAAAGACACCCATGTATGCAATCAAGCGGGTGTCTGCTACCGGCCAGTGATATAGAAAGAAATGATCGGGGTCCGGTTGCACAAAAGAAATCAACGGATATGGGTCAGACTGGAGTGAGCGTATAGAGCCGAAGAAATCAAACGTGGAGAAGGATGGATCAGTAATAGAATCCTCCACGTCAATCAGTGTCTCAAATAGATATGTGCAGTCAAGATCAGGAGATTCTTTAAGAAGAATGATATCCGATGTATGAAATAGAAGCAGATCAGATAAATCATCGAATATCTCCAAAATGGGCTCATCCTCGCGAGGGTCGTCGAGGTGAGAAGAGTCAGAATCAGAAGGATCTAAAGACTCGGTTTCGTGCTCCGCCAGATCGGGAACACACTCAGTAGGTGAAACCGAGCACTCATCGAGTGTGGCATCCTCCCGCAGATAACCCTCGGGGAGAGATGCATGATCAAAAATGAGAAGAAGAGGATCAAGATCTAGATGGGCATCTGCACTGCTATCAAGTATCCACTCGGTGCACCAGGCTGCATGATCATCGGAAGTGTAACTCTCGGCAATATGGAAGCAGGAGAAGGTACTGGTCAACACTGCGGAAGCGGGGAAAGTGTCTGTGGCCAATCCTCGCTCTGCGACTATGCTGGCTGTCAACTGGTCCTCAGCAAATGTATCTGTCTCGTCAGAGTGGAGGACAAAAGGCTCGAAGACGGGACTCTCTGTGTCTGTACTCTCAAAGTGGTGTCCCTCATCGAGCTGTGGCTGCGGAGCTGAGTCCTGGTAGCTGTCCGTATCCAAGAAGTATCTCTGCAGAAAGGAAGCTGAGTCCTCCGGGACTGGAATCTGAAGTGTCTGAGACAATGGCTGTAGTAGCGGGGGCTCCTCCGGTTCCAATATCAGAAGATCTGATATCCAAGACTCGTCGACTGGAAACTCTAGGGCTGCCTCGAACTCCAACTGTAAAAACAACGGGAACTCGAGAAGATTCTGGGTCCGAACCTCTGCTATCGCAGTCATCTCCTCTGTCAGTGGTGCTGTCTGCTCCAAGTCCTCGGGCTGGTGTGTAGAAGCTGACTCATCATGTAAAGTAATACACCTCACTGGTACAGCATCATCCACATGTGTTGTCCCGACTACGGCATCTTATGAAGAAGATCTCTGTGAAAGTAAACTCGAGATGGTGTCCAGTAAGTAAAGGTCGGAACTGCGGTGTGAACCGCCATATGTGGTAATCACCAGTGCTATCTGCTCCTCGATCATTCCCCGCATGGAGATCTCAATCAAGTCTGTCAATGGAAGTCCATGGTCTGGAAATCTCCTCAAGAGGTCAAGAAACCTCGGCCATGCCTCGTGTAATGGCTCCTGGGGGTTTACTGAGAAGTCGGTGATCAAAGACCGCATGAAATCTGCTCTACGTCGAGGGAAGTATCTCTGTAGAAACTCTCGGCGTAGCTCTCCCCACGTCTCGAATGTCCTCCCCAATCGGCGATGCCATCTCATGGCTCTGTCGTGAAGTGTGAATGGGAAGGTCCTGCTCATCAGCTCCTCTGCAGTGATATCTGAATATCTCTGTACTCTGCAAAACTCCTCGAATGCGGACAGGTGAAGATAAGGCTCCTCGTGCGCCTCTCCTGAAAATGTCGGCAGTTGTTGAATGTAATCCAAATCCAAGACGAATGGGCCAAGTGTAGAAGCTGACTCAGCTCCATGTGCTATCTGCTCCTCCATCCTTCTGGAATAGGATATGTCTGCTGATCTCCACTTCTATCTCTGATCACCCACGGAGTGCACTATCAACTCAGCAACAGCATCGTCCGGGTCTCGCATCTGCTCTATCTGGTATTCCCGAACGTCTCGTACAGCATGCCCAGAGTAGTGAGATAAAAGGGAGGGAGGGAGCGGGAGGTTGGTCGGAGATCCGACCTCCCTAGAAGGTGAACTGGAGTGATGGTCAGAAGATGGAGAAGAAGCCGTAAGAGTCGGCTCGAAGTGAGGGGGATCCATCATCCAGGGGTAAAGGAGAAGAAGAGGAAGACTGAAGGGAGGGAGGGTGGGAAACAGATGGAGGAAGATGGGGAAAGATCGAAGGGATCTGGCAATCACACAAGATGAACAAGCAAACCCCCAATTCACCTATGCACACAAAGCTGAAGACCGAAAGGGATCGGTCAGTTATCTTGTCGATTTTATTTTAGGTGATCATTCAGTCTATAAGAGCGATTACGTGAGGTAAATAGGTATCCAGATATTTCTCAACCGACTATCCCGTACTGAAAGCCGGTAATCAGTCAAGAAAGATCGGAGGCTCTATCCTAATGTGCGGGTCACTCTCTCGCTCATCCAAACCAAACAAGGAGGGGGTTACTCTCCCCAAGACAGATTTTCAGTGAAGTGTCTTTTAGGTTAAGTATGATTAGCAGTCCCGATTTTATTGTTTTTGTTTTTACATATTTTTAATGCAAGCAAAAACGCCTAACGAATTTTTCGGTTCTCCTGGTTATTAAGTCAAAAACAGGGGGGAGAAGACGAAAAAGCCGATGCGCGATAAATCAATGATGCATGCAGAGATAGAAATGCGTTCCTGACTCCAGCAGTCTACATGCAAGATGATCCGCGCAGAATTTAAAGACTGAAAAGAAACTACCTATATGGTGCAGTGGTGAAAACCGAGTCCTAAACAGGCAATTTCTACTCGACAGAACCGTCTAGCTGGTCACTCCCCCTCGATCCAAAGAGTCCGGTCTAGACCCACCCCTCCTCTTCTCGACAGGTCGAGTTCAGGAGTAACGCCTGACGGGGCAGGCTCGCGGGGCGTAGGCTCTCAGGAAAGCGACTCAGCTATTTTTATTAATGAATTGTTAGTAGGTCCAATTACGATCTATAGGAACAGGCAAGCAGTTAAGTGTGGGGATCCTACTAATTATGGCACAGTCAAGCAGAAAATCCTAAGTCGAGGGGCTCAAGAAAAACCGTGGAAAACCGTAAAAGGCAGCTAAAAAGCTAAAACCGTGAAAAAGCCGCGAAAAATCTAAACTAGTCTAAAGGGTCCCCCGAGCACACCGGTACTCGGCGAAACAGACCCGAGAGTCCAACTGTCTCTGAGTACCTGTATTATTACAATAGTTCAAATGTGTGGGAAATAAAGCTAATCTACTCTACACTAATCTCGCGGCTATCCCGCGGCTCCCGCACTCCTGCTCGCTCCTCGCGCTCTCCTGCAGCTCTGTAAAGAAGAGAGCCGCCTCCGGTTCCCGCGGTTGCTCGGCTTCCGAAGAAAGTCACCTCGGTCCTCGGGCCCTCGTAAGAAATCAAACAAAAGTGGTCAGTCCAGATAAATGTATAAACAAGTCAAATGTATATACAAGAATATGTACAGAAAGCCGCGAAAAGAAAACCGCGGAAAAACGACCACTAAGCCGTGCTCCTCGACAACGGCGCCATTCTGATGACACGAAAATGCGAGCGAGCGAGGTGAAGGTACTAAAATGGTCGTTGCGACCTCAATCACTCGGGTGTGCCAATCAAGAAAAAGGAGACCACCAATATAAGATAAAATCAAGCCAAAATCAATATAACGGTCTTGTTATTTTATTAACCTGGTATAGCGACCAAGGTCGAACTTAGGGAGCACGTAATGGCCTCGCGGCATACGAAGTAGTCAAAAATAGAATGAAAGAGAAGAAAAGTGTATTTTTGGTGGTTTTTAGGGTTTTTATATATTTTTTTGGATTTTTAATTAATTAAGAAACTGAAGAAAACAAGTACACAAGGCAATTCAACTATTTATTTAATGTATCAAAAATCAGTCAAAAATTCCAATAAAAATATTTTTGTGTGTTTTATGTTTTTTACTGTTTTTGGTGAATTTTTGGAATTTTTCTGATTTTTATATAATTTTCTAAAAATAAAACAATGAAAGGAAAAGAAGGTACTGTCTATCCGAGCTTAAGGGACCTAGATAAAATATCTAAAAATCCCCAATAAGCTTGGAGTTAATTTTCCTGTATAGAGAAATAAACAAGGAAAATTTGAGCACCTAAATTATTATTTTTGGGTTTTTAGTTTATTTATTAGAATTTTTAGAAGTTTTTAGGTGTTTTTCAATTTTTAGGAGTTTTATATAATGCAAAATAGCCAAAATTGGCTAGAAAATCAAGTAAACCAAGACAAAGAGTAGGTAATTTTTTTTATTTTTAGATGAGTTTTAATATTTTTTGTGATTTTTCAAATCAGAGAGTAAAGAAAATTAATGTTTTTGAATTTTTAAATATATCAAAACAAAACAAAAATGTCTCCAAAAATTCCAGAAAGTTTACACTATGGAAGGAGCGATGTATCCAATTTTCATTGGATTTGGAGTTGATTTGCTATTTTATTCAAAAATAAGAAGTGGGTAATGTGCACAGGGACCTGAGTACAAATACCAAGAGTCCAGGGGGGTCCGGTGCAAAATACCCAGGAAAACACGCACGTAGCGCGTGCCTGAGGCACTCAGGGACCTAAATGTAATAAAAACTAAGTCCTAGGGCTATTTGGTAACAGGTACCAAAAGTCCGAGGGCTAGTCTGCAATTAACCAAATAAAAAGCGCACATGCACTATTAAATTACGCACAGGGGTATAAATGCAATAATCCAAAACTATTCATTCATTCCATAACATCTCAGAACTACAAGGTATAAAATGCAAATAGCCCAGAAAACCACGTGTCGAAGCACGTGCTACACCATACACAGGGGCATAAATGCGAACGAAATAAAGTGCATCGTCCTCAATGCAATTGTACCAAAAACTAAACAACTAGATAACACATTTACAGGACTAAATGCTAAACAAAAGAAAAGAGAGGGCCTAAGGGTAAATTACCCTTTATTAAGTCAAGCCGATGGATGAGCGCCACGTGGTAGATGAACGGTCAGGATGCGGGTGGCGCTCCAAAGTTGGGCTCCTCGCGCGGATCTGACGGTCAAGGCCTCGCCACGTGCTAGATCTGGCGGTGGAGATGTGTCGCTGCTAAGCCTTGGCCATCGGACGGCTGGGATCAGACCTCCTGAGGATCGTGCGGTGGCTGCTGCTCCGTGAATGAAGGGCTCAGATCGAATCTGGAGCTGGAGGCTGATCGAACGGCGGACAGGGATGGAGGACGAACTGGCCTCCGGCGAACTTCGCCGAGGTCGTGACGGCGCTGGCCTCCTCCTGGGAACCCTCTGATGATCGGAAAAGGTGCGTGGAAGGCTTCCGCGTCTGTTGGAGGTCTCAGATGACCCAGCCGAGCTCTGGAGAGCTCCAGCAAGGTCGGCGGAGTTGGAACTACTGGACCGAATGGTCCAAGCCGTCAGATGGGCTTGGATGAACCTGCAGAGTAGACCAGATAGCTCGCGGGTCGAGGGCAAACTGCCTCGATCCCGTTAGGCGTGGTGAAGGTGGTCGGGGGGTCGATGTGGGCGAGCTCCGGCGAGGGTGTGGACGGAGGAGCTCGAACCCCAGCTCCTGTGCGAGCTGGGTTGAATGGAGGGGTGCAGAACGTGCGCGAGGGAAGGGCAAACGTAGTGATGGATTCCGATGATCGAACGGAGGGGGGATATGGTCGGAATCGGTGAAAATCGACGGCGGTGCGGATTGGGGGAAATCTGAAATTGACAAAAAGGAAAGGGAGAAAGGTCTACCTGGGTGGATGAATGGACTATGGGCGAGCTTGCGAAGCTCTGGGTCCTCGCCTCAAGGAGCGTCGACGTCCGAGGCTCGAGCTTCTGCTCTGGGCGGAGCACAGCGGTGGAGACTCGCCGGATCAGTGGTCTGGGCGTCCTCAGCCTCGCTGCAACACCTCCGGGGCAAGCTGTCACTCTCGCGATGAAGATGGAGGTCACAGGAAGGGGGAATGACAAGCCAAAGATGCCTGAAAATGAGGCCGGAGCTGAAACTTTATACGGCTAGGGGTCCGAGAAGAAGAGGGTCGGGCGTGATGTCGGAGCTCGGATCCCTAGGCAAAACCACCGGGCGGGGATTAGGAACGGATCTAGAATGATTAGGACCTGGGGTTTGAGGGATTGGTGATCGGATAGAGCGGGGAAAAATGTGAGAAATCGGGTCAGGCACTCGTATCCGCAAGGAGGGGGTCCGCGGGGGAGAGTTGACTGGGGGTCAACATTCCCCGTGGACCAATGGGAAAAGGCCACGTGGAAAAGATTTATAAAATCATTTATAAATAATAAATGGCCGATTTATTAAAAGGTCAAAACATGAAATATTTTTGTTTTAATATTTTCTATTTTTTAGTGATTTTTAATTAATTTTTCAAAATAAAAATAGTGTATTTACATAGTAGGGCTATATATAGGTATATATACAATATATACATTTTTATTTTTGATTTTTAATTTATTATTTTTGTGCATTTTTATTCCCACTTTATATTTTATTTATTTATACTATAAAATTAGGAATAAAAGGGTATTTTTATTTTATTTTTATTATTTAAATACAAGGGTGAAATAAATATATATGTATATGTATATACATGGTATATTTACAATATATTTTTGTGTTTTGAATTTTGTTCTTTTTATCTTGTTTTTGTTGTAATTGTTTTTATTTTATTTATTTACACCATAAAATATAGAGTATTTACAAATTTTATGGAATTTCATTTTATTTATTTATAGGGTGAAATAAATACAAGGGAGTGGACTATATACATGATGAATATGCACAAGTGACTATTTTTCTTTTCTTTTTAATTTTTCTATTTTTATCTTGTTTTTTATATTTATAAATATATACAATCCCATTTTATTCTATTTTTGGAGGAAAATATAGTTACTATATTTACAAATATATTTACACACATGAGCCCCTATCTCCCTCTACTTTGGCTTTTATGCGGTCAGGCCCATGCTGAGCCCTCCCTTGGAATTAGGTCGCTCAATATTTATTCTAAATATTTCCCTCTTTTTCTTTTTACTCTTTATTCTTTTATTTTTGCACAAAAACATGCTAATTATTAAACTTTATACAATGCATGCTTTTGATAATTATTTGTATTTACATGAATATACATGTATTTGCAAAGATTTTTGTAGCTAAAATATAAGAATAAAGAGTGATGAATGGGTATTCATCACTCCACCACACCCACCTCTCAGCATGGATTTGCTCCTTGACTCACCCCGCATCTCCTTACGCAATCTGATAACCCTTAGACCCTCCCATCTTTGCAAGATTGAGGTTTAGACCTCCCTCCCCGCCTTCATCGGAGGTCGAGAACCAACCCCTTGTCTCTTCTCTTATCTTCTTATGTGATAACTTGGATCATAGCATCGCCCCGAGTCCATTTACCCTCTGCAAGTGATGTCGCACGCGAGGAGAACACTTTGGACCCCTATCTTCTCAAGCGGAGCAGCTCCAGGAGGGCCTTCATCGCCATGTTCATCAGACTGTCCTCCTGACCATCAGAGCATCCCATTCGACGCGGAGCATCCTCACATCCCTACTGGACTCCTTAGCGACCTCATCGAAGTGAAGTATCTCTTCCTTCTCTCGGTTGAAGTTCGCTTGAGTCGTGTTCTTGCAAACCTTCTCTCCACCGTTGGATGAGCATGCCTCTGCCAGACAGATCAGAGTCGCCAGACCGTGCAGCCTTTGAACCATTAGATTAGGAACCTGGTGCATCTGACACGTACGTCCGTGGCAGACTCTAGACCATGAGATGCGTTTTAGAGGATAATTAGAGCCATACGTCAGGGCCTACTTCTGCGTGCACCCCGTGCCCCCTTTGGGTATATTTCCTTTTTGTCCTTACATGTTTCCACTTTTAGATTTAGTCTGTTAAAAAATGTGTAGTTAAAAACATTTATAGTTTGGAACCTATATTTTTGTCTATTTGCATTTTAGTCCCTCATGGTTGTATGCATGTGTGATTTACTATGTTATTTGCAGAATATTTCTTGAACTCCTTTTATGTTATGAAATTCATGGTTAATTTTTATAATTGCATTTATACCTCTATGCATTGAATATTGAGCATGTGCGTGAATTGGCTGGGCTTTTTGCATGATTGACCCTATACTTTATCAGTTTGTTATCTATTTGGTCCGCAGAATTAAAATAATTGTGTTTGGGTACTTGTGAGATGTGTTTAATTGCATGTCTTTTATTGGACTTAATAAATATTAAATTAACTCTAAAAATTCCTCAAAAATAGTGATAGCTCCTACTAGGGTGTAGTTTTTGTGATGATTTTTATGTGTTAATTTTGTGGCATTTTATATTTTTAAAAATTGAAAACCCCCTAAAAAAGACCACGTTTAACTTCTAAACATTATAAAAAATTTAAAAAATATCTTAAAAAATCTATAAAAATTTCAGGAGTTGTCTTTTGTTGTGTTTTATCTTGAGTAAAATTTTGTTCGAAACATCCCTAAAAAATCATAAAAGATCATAAAACAACCAAAAACTAATAAAAATCATACTAAATCTAAGAAGAATCCAAAAATTGTGTTTTCATTTCCTATGGTAGCCTTTTTCCAATATTTTATCATAAATTTGTTATCCACGCCTTAGGGTATTTTAAGTATTTTTAAGTTGCAATTTGGTCTTGGATGTGCACTGTCTTATATTTTTCTCATTGTTTGATTTTTATAAAATTATAAAAACATCTGAAAAATCTAGACAAATTACCCAAAACATTTGAAAACCAAAAAAACCTAAAAATATTTCTAGTTTTAGTCATATTTCATTTTTTGTTATTTTAGAGGACCCGTACTCGAGGAGTAGAGGAGGAGAAGATTTAGTTATATTAGATAGATATTTATTTTTGCAAAAAACCATATTGTTGTTATAATTTTAGACTGAGACGGTTGGACTCTCTTGAACTATTCAGTGTTTGATTAGGACTCTAGGAACACTACCACACTTGATCCGAACATTGAAAACACTAGTTGATCTTCCCATTGGTCAAACTTTACTGGATTTCATTCTCGGAAAGAAATCATCAATTTATCTCTATTTAGATGGTAACCCCTCTTGCTCCTAAATCGTTCACATACTTCGATGATTGTGCTCAAAGGACGGGCCACCATGATAAGGTGTCTCATGATCTGTCTACCCATTACAAGAGAACTCTATTGATGCCTCCAAGAATCTCTTAGCCAAGTAGCATCTTAAAGCTTTGGTTGGGTAGGATGTTACTATCTTTTCGAAGATTAACGTTGCTAGGGACTTATTACGTGTTATCAACAATTCCATATCCCTTAATCCTTTGGACTCCTTCATAGTGTAGCCTGAGGTGGACTCCAAGAGATGCCTTGGGGCCTTAGACTTGAATGTTGTTGAATATGCTTGAATGCACAAAAGTTGCATGCAAGGGCTCAAGATGAGGGATCGATGAACATATTTCTTTCACTTCTTTGCTAAATGTTAGGTTGCAAGGAACCACATCCCTTCCACTTTGGATGGGCAGGGATTTCTGTTGATGCGATTTTTCACGGTTTAAGATGATGATTTTATGAAGTCGTTGTGAACCATGAATAATCGAGATCAAACAAATGATATTACAACTACGAGCATGATGAATGTATGCAAAAAGTATGCGGAAAGTAGAGGTTCGAATCCACAGGGACACAGCAAATTTGCGTAATTTATTTTTGTAATTTCTTACTCCAATTCCAACTTAATCCGGTCAAAATAACACCTCAAGGGTTGTTTTGCTATTTATCAAGAAGCTAAAGACTTTTATGCAATCAAAACAAAACTTGATTCACTATTTTAAAACTAAGAAGATGAAACATAAAATTCGTAGAATAGATAAAAAGTGGATTTGGAGAAACTGCAGAATAAATAACTAGTGACCTTTTAAATAAGAAGAGATCCTTTGTATGGACTCCTTCGCAAATAAAAAACAAAGGGAAACCACTTGATTTTAGTGAACTGTATGAATAAAACTAAAAAGATGAATTGCACGATTACCACAATATAACTTTAGATAAGATTCAGTTCGAACTTTTCCTAGATTTGCAGAGTACTAATGAAGACCAAATGAAATAAAGACCATCAAAAAAATCTAAAGAGAAAAGAGTTGAGTTTTGTTCTTCTCCAGGGTTGGTGTACAGGACGGTGCAACACCAATGTTAAGGAGCGTCGAGGACAGATCGCGACGATGATGGTTGCTGGTGCCTTGAGAATAGTGAATGGACACGCAACCGCGCACGACTGGGGACAGCGGGTGTGCGTGCGTACTCACGCGAGAGGGGGAGTGTGCAGCAGCTGGGGTGCACAGCCGTGATGTACAACTGCGGGCTGCAGCGAGGTGATGCCGGTGGCTGAACAGCCGAGGATGGACCCGGTAACTGGACGTACGGGCCGCTGCGGGCTGCACTCGCACACAGCCGTTGTGGAGGAGGTGCGTACGGACTGGAAGAGATGGAAGCGAGCTGGGGCGTGCAACTGCGGTGCACAACTGCTGTTGAAGGAGAAGAACATGCCCGCGAGGAAGGAGCGGAAGAATGGTGGCTACTGGAGACGCTTATGCCTGCATAAAACCAAAGAAAACGAGAGAGAGAGAGAGAGAGGTGGAGTATGGAGAGTGCGAAAGAGGGAATGGGGAGGAGGTGCTATGCGTGCATGGAGAAATGTGTAAGGGGGTAGTACGCATCAAATTCCTTGAGAATGGGGAGAGGGTCCCTTTTTATATTTGCAATGTGTGGTTTTGAGGGAGGCTTCCCCATGCAAATAAAGACAAAACATAATTGTTGCATGGGGAAGGGAGTACGTGGGTTACAAGAGGAGGGTGGCTCTATGCATGGGAAAGGGGAGGGATAAATGGTGCGCATGCATGATATTAAAGAGAGGAAATTTTTCTCTATTCCCCCTCTCCATTTCTTTCCAACAAAAAGCTATAGGCTTTAACCATGCTATAATGAGTGAGCAATTTATACTATCTTCCAAATAAAAAGTGAGGTTTTGTAGAGTCAAATCAATGTGTTATATTCAATGCTATATATACCCAATACATTTCCATATGATTTGCTTAATTCATGCAGATAATTAGTTAAGTTATATTTAGGTGACTTGACAAGAATGATTAGGAATGAAATATGTAATCGATATTTTTTTGAAAATATTTTTCATGATTAGAAAATCATGATCAGTTGATTTATGCAGAGATTGTGTGCAATTATAGATATCTTATCTGCTATAAGTAAGGAATAGAGATTATGTGAATTTGGAGTTTCAGATCAATCATTAAAGTTGTATATCACATAATTTGATCATATTATCTCTGTATATATTGTAATCATCACACCCCCATACTTAAGTCTTGCTAGTCCCGAGCAAGAATAAGATAAGAAATAATGAAGGAAAATAGCCAAGATAGATTGGGTGAGGGTTTGCAGCAGACATATATACCCACAAAGTCTTGAGTTTTCAGATCCTAACCACACAGATGCACAAACTTAAGTAGAGTTGACCCATGGATTAATGATTTATTCGAATAGTGAACTTGGCTCGAGTTTTGTAGTTTCAACAGTCTCTCAGTTCTGAAAAAATCAAGATGGTTTCAGAAAGGCGATCAAGTCAGATCATTCTAATCAACATGTATTCTCTTTGACCTTGAATGGATACAAACGGTGTTCGTGATGTTTTAGCTTTCGTAAGTCAAGAGAACGAGCTAACAACACAATCTATCAAGGTACCGAGTGATTCCCTACACATACAGCCTTAGTCCTCACCTGGATTCAGGCATATTCTCTTTTCACCCAAGTATGTCAGCATCAAGAAATAGGTCATAATTCTTTGGGAAAATGGGACTTATTTTTCGGGGTTTTCCGTAGACCGCTTTGGTCCGTTGCTCTCATTCTTTTCTTTTTGCATAGCATAACCCTGGGCCTCTTTGGGCCTCTTTTAAAAATTTAGGTAGCATCATTGGGCTGCTACCATGGATTTTTGGTGGAGAAGGGTTATTTGGTGGTCTTCTTTGCTTTTGCTTTGCGTATCTTTGCATGATTGATGTTTTTGGCATTTGTATTGTGTTATGCCTTTTTGTGGTGATTTTCTCTTGGGTTTTGACATCAAAAGGTAGTATCGGCTTAATATTGACTTTGGAGGCACGATACTGGCTTATTTGCTGGCATACTTAGACTAGAGAGATCATGTTGATCCTGAGTCAAGTTCCTTCATTAGCTATAGATAAGGTTCAGGCATTGGCACAACCAAGAGGACAACTCCTCACCTCAACTAGATTGTAATTGTATCTCGTAAAATAAACTCAATCAAGCTAAGTGCAATGTGCAGATGCTTAATATCCACTGAAGAGTTTAAGAGTGCTACTAGTTTCTCAGGTGATCTAGTTAGATACAGAAATTCATTCACCAGTAGAGTTAGTGGAACTGAGAGAATAAAATCCATATGGACCTGAAGAAAGCTTAAAAACTCATGCCTAGTGAAATTCTGATGAAGTTAAGTGGATTAGGGTCAACTCAACCTCAGTCTATGATTTACGCAGTGAAGATCTGATTTCTCAAAATAGGATAAAACTAGGAAGGATGTATTTTTAGTGGTTTTCTTGCTTTTTGAAAATATTTTTTTAGAGGAAATTTTGCAAAAATTTTGAAGTTTTTTTTGTTTTGAAAAGTATGCAATTTTGAAAATTATACAGACACCCCCCATACTTATCAGAAACCATGTCCTCATGGTGAAGACAAAGTGTAATAGAAGGATCAGAAGGGGTGAGTGATTGTGAAAAGTATTTTTGATTTTTTTTTGTGAAGCATGGAGGTGGACCCCGATACTTATCTAATGCAATGCAGTAAAGAAAAGGATACAAAGAAAGAAAAAGATACGTTATGGGTGTGGACCCACAAAATGTTGTTGGTTTAACGTCTTAACTCGACGATTCAGCTTATCAAGAGTATCCAGTGTTGTGTGTGAGTGCAGAAGCTGTATTCAGAAAACCCAAATGAAACTTTTGATATGATACGGATATCCTGTCCCAGATGTGAGAGTGCGGTTGATGAATTTCATAAATGTGTACTCTCATTAATACGGTGAAGACATTAATTGGTTGATGAATTGGAATGAGAGATGAATCAGTTTGATCTTGGATTGGATGTGATGGGAGGGAAATGGGTGGACTGGTGAAGGGCTCATGGACCAGATATGATGTATTGAAGTCGAGCTCTACATGATCAAGAATTGGTTCCTCCATGAGGTCCTCTGTATATTGCGATAAATCATCATTTTCCCTCAAATAATCATCATGGCTATCCTCAGTGGCATCTATTGTGAATTTCATTTCAGTTCTCTTCTTGAGCCACAAAGATGATTCTTTACAAGACATATGAGTAGGAGATTCAGAGGCCAAGAGTGGGGGAATATTGGCTAATGGATGATTTTCTTCGATTGTTTTGAGTAGTTCCTCGGTATCATCCCAAAAAGGATCAGAGAATAGAAAATCACTCTGATCAGACTCAGTAGTAGAAGATGTATCCATATTGTCATCGACTAAATTGATTTGATCTTCTTTCCTTGTGGTGGGGGTAATGGAATTGGAAATTTCATCTTTTAACGAGTCACAACAAATCTTCAGCCTATCATCATGTGTTGGTTGGAAGGGAGTTTTGGTGCATGAAGAAGTCAATTCATTGTCTGATATGTCCTCAGATTCCAACTCAAAATCTGTACTTTCCGTAATTGAAAAATCACATCCGGAATCAACATCAAATGGTATATCTCCTTCTGTTTCTTCTTCCCACTCAACATAAGTGTCATCCTCAATTTCAACTTTTGTCTCAGACAAATCAATATCATTAATACACCGAGGTTCATAACTTTCAAAATCGTCTGAGGAAGGATCAATGCTATCATCAAAATATGTCTTCATCTTTGGTATACCCAGGCCTGAAGTTCATTTGAGATCAGTATTTAGTGTTTCCCGGGCTTCATCTAATTCAAAAATTTCCCGATCAGTGAGAGGACATGGTGGGGCTTCAAGTGCAGAGTCTAGATGAGACATGTCCTTATGAGTGAGTTGTGAGGTGTTCAGACTAACCTCCAGAGGATCTTTGCTGAGATGGATGGGGGCAAAATCATCAAGAATAACACAGTTCTCTATCCATCCACATTCCTCAATTTCAGAGTCACTAGAAGTAGGGGTGACATGATCCACAGGAATATTTTCATCATTGATTTTCAGTTCCACTTTCTCATCTTCACAGTCAAAATGTGCCTTGGCAGTGGCCAAGAACGGTTGTTCAAGTATGTTGGGTCTCTCACTTAGTGTATTGGCTTGATTGGACTTTTGTTGTGTTGCAACCAGTTGCTGGATGGCCTGGGTCAAAGCATCAAAATCTACAGCCGAGGTTGGTTGTGTCAGTAAGGGCTCAATCAGCTATTTGGGCTGGGTGTGATTTTGGACCCAATGGACTGTGTCCTCTGCTGCAGAGAAATAACGTGTGCTGATGGGTGGTGGTCGGATGAGAGGAGCTATGGTATGTCGGATTGTCGCATTCTCTTCTCTCAAAAGTTGTAGCTGTTGGAAAATGAGGTCCATGGTGTTCGGTTTCTCTTCACCCATGTTTACTATGTCAGAGGAATTCTCAGTTGAAGGAGATGGGTTTGTTTTTCTTCTATAAATCGGGTCGTACTCTAATGGTTGTTGCACTGGATTTTTCAGAGACCTACGACCTAGCATACACAGCACAATACACCAGACAATTTGTTGATTCACCAACTCACACAAAATTACCGCGGAAGCGGTTATCTTTTCGATTTTAATTTAGTGTTTCAACAAAAGTTTTCAGAGAAATTAGAGTCCTTAAGAATGAGGTGGGTGTGGAAGATTGTGAGAAATCGATGTCCTAATCCGGCTGGGGGATCCAGGGTTAGTACTCAGATCGTTAGATTTGCTTTTCCCACAAGAACCTGTGCCCAACGCGTCGAGGAATTACGATTTCTCTCTGCAATACCACGTAGCACCAGGGATTTTTGTCACTATCCAAGGGTTCTATGTGCTCATGATTTTTGTGTCAACCACGTGCATCAAATCAAGCAATCAAAATTTTCCCGCTTTCTCCTCGGGCCACTGCGGTAGCCTTTCAAGCTCATTTTTTTTAGCGTGATAAAGCACATTTTGGTGATCTTTTTAGGTGAGCAGAGGGAGAAGACCACAGAGATGATGCAAAGAAGAACTCTTTTTTAATCTTTTTCCATTTAATTTGATGCGCAAACAAATGCAAGAGAAGTAAAAACCTAATATGCCTAAGAGAAAGAAAAACTGACAGTGCCTGCACTTCTGGCGCTAATCCGTAATATTTTGTCCTCTTGATGGCGAACTTTCTCAAGAAGACGGGGAGAGAAATTTTTTTTTCAAATTACAAGGTTGCTAAAACAAAATGCATGAAAAGACAAGTTTTTTTTCTTTTTGAAGCCTAAGTACCTGCAAAACAAAAAAATTGCACGGGTTAGATACTTGAAACCAAGTTGGAAGTGAAGAAAAATTGCAAATGTTGCCTAGTCCCCGGCAACGGCGCCAAAATGTTGATGCGATTTTTCACGGTTTAAGATGATGATTTTATGAAGTCGTTGTGAACCATGAATAATCGAGATCAAACAAATGATATTACAACTACGAGCACGATGAATGTATGCAAAAAGAATGCGGCAAGTAGAGGTTCGAATCCACAGGGACACAGCAAATTTGCGTAATTTGTTTTTGTAATTTCTTACTCCAATTCCAACTTAATCCGGTCAAAATAACACCTCAAGGGTTGTTTTGCTATTTATCGAGAAGCCAAAGACTTTTATGCAATCAAAACAAAACTTGATTCACTATTTTAAAACTAAGAAGATGAAACATAAAATTCGTAGAATAGATAAAAAGTGGATTTGGAGAAACTGCAGAATAAATAACTAGTGACCCTTTAAATAACAAGAGATCCTTTGTAAGGACTCTTTCGCAAATAAAAAACGAAGGGAAACCACTTGATTTTAGTGAACCGTATGAATAAAACTAAAAAGATGAATTGCACGATTACCACAATACAACTTTAGATAAGATTCAGTTCGAACTTTTCCTAGATTTGCAAAGTACTAATGAAGACCAAATGAAATAAAGACCATCAAAAAAATCTAAAGAGAAAAGAGTTGAGTTTTGTTCTTCTCCAGGGTTGGTGCACAGGACGGTGCAACACCAATGTTAAGGAGCGTCGAGGACAGATCGCGACGATGATGGTTGCTGGTGCCTTGAGAACAGTGAATGGACACGCAACCGCGCACGACTGGGGACAGCGGGTGTGCGTGCGTACCCGCGCGAGAGGGGGATTGTGCAGCAGCTGGGGTGCACAACCGTGATGCACAACTGCGGGTTGCAGCGAGGTGATGCCGGTGGCTGAACAGTCGAGGATGGTGCCGGTAACTGGACGTACGGGCCGCTGCGGGCTGCTCTCGCACACAGCCGTTGAGGAGGAGGTGCGTACGGACTGGAAAAGATGGAAGCGAGCTGGGGCGTGCAACTGCGGTGCATAGCTGCTGGCTGCGACGAGACGGACGCCGGTGCACGTTGAAGGAGAAGAACACGCCCGCGAGGAAGGAGCGGAAGAATGGTGGCTACTGGAGACGCTTATGCCTGCATAAAACCAAAGAAAATGAGAGAGAGAGAGAGAGGTCGAGTATGGAGAATGCGAGAGAGGGAATGGGGAGGAAGTGCTATGCATGCATGGAGAAACGTGTGAGAGGGTAGTACACATCAAATTCCTTGAGAATGGGGAGAGGGTCCCTTTTTATATTTGCAATGTGTGGTTTTGAGGGAGGCTTCCCCATGCAAATAAAGATAAAACATAATTGTTGCATGGGGAAGGGAGTACGTGGGTTGCAAGAGGAGGGTGGCTCTATGCATGGGAAAGGGGAGGGATAAATGGTGCGCATGCATGATATTAAAGAGAGGAAATTTTGCTCTATTCCCCCTCTCCATTTCTTTCCAACAAAAAGCTATAGGCTTTAACCATGCTATAATGAGTGAGCAATTTATACTATATTCCCAATAAAAAGTGAGGTTTTGTAGAGTCAAATCAATGTTTTATATTCAATGCTATATATACCCAATACATTTCCATATGATTTGCTTAATTCATGCAGATAATTAGTTAAGTTATATTTAGGTGACTTGACAAGAATGATTAGGAATGAAATATGTAATCGATATTTTTTTGAAAATATTTTTCATGATTAGAAAATCATGATCAGTTGATTTATGCAGAGATTGTGTGCAATTATAGATATCTTATCTGCTATAAGTAAGGAATAGAGATTATGTGAATTTGGAGTTTACAGATCAATCATTAAAGTTGTATATCACATAATTTGATCATATTATCTCTGTATATATTGTAATCATCACACCCCCATACTTAAGTCTTGCTAGTCCCGAGCAAGAATAAGATAAGAACTAATGAAGGAAAATAGCCAAGATAGATTGGGTGAGGGTTTGCAGCATACATACCCACAAAGTCTTGAGTTTTCATATCCTAACCACACAGATGCACAAACTTAAGTAGAGTTGACCCATGGATTAATGATTTATTCGAATAGTGAACTTGGCTCGAGTTTTGTAGTTTCAATAGTCTCTCAGTTCCGAAAAAATCAAGATGGTTTCAGAAAGGCGATCAAGTCAGATCATTCTAATCAACATGTATTCTCTTTGACCTTGAATGGATACAAATGGTGTTCGTGATGTTTTAGCTTTTGTGAGTCAAGAGAACGAGCTAACAACACAATCTATCAAGGTACCGAATGATTCCCTACACATACAACCTTAGTCCTCACCTGAATTCAGGCATATTCTCTTTTCACCCAAGTATGCCAGCATCAAGAAATAGGTCATAATTCTTTGGGAAAATGGGACTTATTTTTCGGGGTTTTCCGTAGACCGCATTGGTCCGTTGCTCTCATTCTTTTCTTTTTGCATAGCATAACCCTGGGCCTCTTTGGGCCTCTTTTAAAAATTTAGGTAGCATCATTGGGCTGCTACCATGGCTTTTTGGTGGAGAAGAGTTATTTAGTGGTCTTCTTTGCTTTTGTTTTGTGTATCTTTGCATGATTGATGTTTTTGGCATTTGTATTGTGTTATGCCTTTTTGTGGTGATTTTCTCTTGGGTTTTGACATCAAAAGGTAGTATCGGCTTAATATTGATTTTGGAGGCACGATACTGGCTTATTTGCTGACATACTTAGACTAGAGAGATCATGTTGCTCCTGAGTCAAGTTCCTTCATTAGCTATAGATAAGGTTCATTCATTGGCACAACCAAGAGGACAACTCCTCACCTCAACTAGATTGTAATTGTATCTCGTAAAATAAACTCAATCAAGCTAAGTGCAATGTGCAGATGCTTAATATCCACTGAAGAGTTTAAGAGTGCTACTAGTTTCTCAGGTGATCTAGTTTGATACAGAAATTCATTCACTAGTAGAGTTAGTGGATCTGAGAGAATAAAATCCATATGGACCTGAAGAAAGCTTAAAAACTCATGTCTAGTGAAATTCTGATGAAGTTAAGTGGATTAGGGTCAACTCAACCTCAGTCTATGATTTACGCAGTGAAGATCTGATTTCTCAAAATAGGATAAAACTAGGAAGGATGTATTTTTAGTGGTTTTCTTGCTTTTTGAAAATATTTTTTAGGGGAAATTTTGCAAAAATTTTGAAGTTTTTTTTGTTTTGAAAAGTATGCAATTTTGAAAATTATACAGACACCCCCCATACTTATCAGAAACCATGTCCTCATGGTGAAGGCAAAGTGTAATAGAAGGATTAGAAGGGGTGAGTGATTGTGAAAAGTATTTTTGATTTTTTTTTGTGAAGCATGGAGGTGGACCCCCATACTTATCTAATGCAATGCAGTAAAGAGAATGATACAAAGAAAGAAAAAGATACCTTATGGGTGTGGACCCACAAAATGTTGTTGGTTTAACGTCCCAACTCGACGATTCAGCTTATCAAGAGTATCCAGTGCTGCGTGTGAGTGCAGAAGCTGTATTCAGAAAACCCAAATGAAACTTTTGATATGATACAGATATCCTGACCCAGATGTGAGAGTGTGGTTGATGAATTTCATAAATGTGTGCTCTCATTAATACGGTGAAGACATTAATTGGTTGATGAATCGGAATGAGAGATGAATCAGTTTGATCTTGGATTGGATGTGATGGGAGGGAAATGGGTGGACTGGTGAAGGGCTCATGGACCAGATATGATGTATTGAAGTCGAGCTCTACATGATCAAGAATTGGTTCCTCCATGAGGTCCTCTGTATATTGCGATAAATCATCATTTTCCCTCAAATAATCTTCATGGCTATCCTCAGTGGCATCTATTGTGAATTTCATTTCAGTTCTCTTCTTGAGCCACAAAGATGATTCTTTACAAGACATATGAGTAGGAGATTCAGAGGCCAGAAGTGGGGGAATATTGGCTAATGGATGATTTTCTTCGATTGTTTTGAGTAGTTCCTCGGTATCATCCCAAAAAGGATCAGAGAATAGAAAATCACTCTGATCAGACTCAGTAGTAGAAGATGTATCCATATTGTCATCGACTAAATTGATTTGATCTTCTTTCCTTGTGGTGGGGGTAATGGAATTGGAAATTTCATCTTTTAACGAGTCACAACAAATCTTCAGCCTATCATCATGTGTTGGTTGGAAGGGAGTTTTGGTGCATGAAGAAGTCAATTCATTGTCTGATATGTCCTAGATTCCAACTCAAAATCTATACTTTCCTTAATTGAAAAATCACATCCGGAATCAACATCAAATGGTATATCTCCTTCTGTTTCTTCTTCCCACTCAACATAAGTGTCATCCTCAATTTCAACTTTTGTCTCAGACAAATCAATATCATTAATACACCGAGGTTCATAACTTTCAAAATCGTCTGAGGAAGGATCAATGCTATCATCAAAATATGTCTTCATCTTTGGCATACCCAGACCTGAAGTTAATTTGAGATCAGTATTTAGTGTTTCCCAAGCTTCATCTAATTCAAAAATTTCCCGATCAGTGAGAGGACATGGTGGGGCTTCAAGTGCAGAGTCTAGATGAGACATGTCCTTATGAGTGAGTTGTGAGGTGTTCAGACTAACCTCCAGAGGATCTTTGCTGAGATGGATGGGGGCAAAATCATCAAGAACAACACAGTTCTCTATCCATCCACATTCCTCAATTTCAGAGTCACTAGAAGTAGGGGTGACATGATCCACAGGAATATTTTCATCATTGATTTTCAGTTCCACTTTCTCATCTTCACAGTCAAAATGTGCCTTGGCAGTGGCCAAGAACGGTTGTTCAAGTATGTTGGGTCTCTCACTTAGTGTATTGGCTTGATTGGACTTTTGTTGTGTTGCAACCAGTTGCTGGATGGCCTGGGTCAAAGCATCAAAATCTACAGCCGAGGTTGGTTGTGTCAGTAAGGGCTCAATCAGCTGTTTGGGCTGGGTGTGATTTTGGACCCAATGGACTGTGTCCTCTGCTGCAGAGAAATAACGTGTGCTGATGGTTGGTGGTCGGATGAGAGGAGCTATGGTATGTCGGATTGTCGCATTCTCTTCTCTCAAAAGTTGTAGCTGTTGGAAAATGAGGTCCATGGTGTTCGGTTTCTCTTCACGCATGTTTACTATGTCAGAGGAATTCTCAGTTGAAGGAGATGGTTTTGTTTTTCTTCTATAAATCGGGTCGTACTCTAATGGTTGTTGCACTGGATTTTTCAGAGACTTATGACCTAGCATACACAGCACAATACACCAGACAATTTGTTGATTTACCAACTAACACAAAATTACCGCGGAAGCGGTTATCTTTTCGATTTTAATTTAGTGTTTCAACAAAAGTTTTCAGAGAAATTAGAGTCCTTATGGATGAGGTGGGTGTGGAAGATTGTGAGAAATCGATATCCTAATCCGGCTGGGGGATCCAGGGTTGGTACTTAGATCGTTAGATCTGCTTTTCCCACAAGAACCTGTGCCCAACGCGTCGAGGAATTACGATTTCTCTCTGCAATACCACGTAGCATCAGGGATTTTTGTCACTATCCAAGGGTTCTATGTGCTCGTGATTTTTGTGTCATCCACGTGCATCAAATCAAGCAATCAAAATTTTCCCGCTTTCTGCTCGGGCCACTGCGGTAGCCTTTCAAGCTCATTTTTTTAGCGTGATAAAGCACATTTTGGTGATCTTTTTAGGTGAGCAGAAGGAGAAGATCACAGAGATGATGCAAAGAAGAACTCTTTTTTAATCTTTTTCCATTTAATTTGATGCGCAAACAAATGCAAGAGAAGTAAAAACCTAATATGCCTAAGAGAAAGAAAAACTCACAGTGTCTGCACTTCTGGCGCTAATCCGTAATATTTTGTCCTCTTGATGGCGAACTTTTTCGAGAAGACGGGGAGAGAAATTTTTTTTTCAAATTACAAGGTTGCTAAAACAAAATGCATGAAAAGACAAGTTTTTTTTCTTTTTGAAGCCTAAGTACCTGCAAAACAAAAAAATTGCACGGGTTAGATACTTGAAACCAAGTTGGAAGTGAAGAAAAATTGCAAATGTTGCCTAGTCCCCGGCAACGGCGCCAAAATGTTGATGCGATTTTTCACGGTTTAAGATGATGATTTTATGAAGTCGTTGTGAACCATGAATAATCGAGATCAAACAAATGATATTACAACTACGAGCACGATGAATGTATGCAAAAAGAATGCGGCAAGTAGAGGTTCGAATCCACAGGGACACAGCAAATTTGCGTAATTTGTTTTTGTAATTTCTTACTCCAATTCCAACTTAATCCGGTCAAAATAACACCTCAAGGGTTGTTTTGCTATTTATCGAGAAGCCAAAGACTTTTATGCAATCAAAACAAAACTTGATTCACTATTTTAAAACTAAGAAGATGAAACATAAAATTCGTAGAATAGATAAAAAGTGGATTTGGAGAAACTGCAGAATAAATAACTAGTGACCCTTTAAATAAGAAGAGATCCTTTGTAAGGACTCTTTCGCAAATAAAAAACAAAGGGAAACCACTTGATTTTAGTGAACCGTACGAATAAAACTAAAAAGATGAATTGCACGATTACCACAATACAACTTTTGATAAGATTCAGTTCGAACTTTTCCTAGATTTGCAGAGTACTAATGAAGACCAAATGAAATAAAGACCATCAAAAAAATCTAAAGAGAAAAGAGTTGAGTTTTGTTCTTCTCCAGGGTTGGTGCACAGGACGGTGCAACACCAATGTTAAGGAGCGTCGAGGACAGATCGCGATGATGATGGATGATGGTGCCTTGAGAACAGTGAATGGACATGCAACCGCGCACGACTGGGGACAGCGGGTGTGCGTGCGTACCCGCACGAGAGGGGGAGTGTGCAGCAGCTGGGGTGCACAACCGTGATGCACAACTGCGGGCTGCAGCGAGGTGATGCCGGTGGCTGAACAGTCGAGGATGGTGCCGGTAACTGGATGTACGGGCCGCTGCGGGCTGCACTCGCACATAGCCGTTGAGGAGGAGGTGCGTACGGACTGGAAGAGATGGAAGCGAGCTGGGGCGTGCAACTGCGGTGCACAGCTGCTGGCTATGACGAGACAGACGCCGGTGCACATTGAAGGAGAAGAACACGCCCGCGAGGAAGGAGCGGAAGAATGGTGGCTACCGGAGACGCTTATGCCTGCATAAAACCAAAGAAAACGAGAGAGAGAGAGAGAGAGGTCGAGTATGGAGAGTGCGAAAGAGGGAATGGGAGTGAGGTGCTATGCGTGCATGGAGAAATGTGTAAGGGGGTAGTAAGCATCAAATTCCTTGAGAATGGGGAGAGGGTCCCTTTTTATATTTGCAATGTGTGGTTTTGAGGGAGGCTTCCCCATGCAAATAAAGACAAAACATAATTGTTGCATGGGGAAGGGAGTACGTGGGTTGCAAGAGGAGGGTGGCTCTATGCATGGGAAAGGGGAGGGATAAATGGTGCACATGCATGATATTAAAGAGAGGAAATTTTGCACTATTCCCCCTCTCCATTTCTTTCCAACAAAAAGCTATAGGCTTTAACCATGCTATAATGAGTGAGCAATTTATACTATCTTCCCAATAAAAAGTGAGGTTTTGTAGAGTCAAATCAATGTTTTATATTCAATGCTATATATACCCAATACATTTCCATATGATTTGCTTAATTCATGCAGATAATTAGTTAAGTTATATTTAGGTGACTTGACAAGAATGATTAGGAATGAAATATGTAATCGATATTTTTTTGAAAACATTTTTCATGATTAGAAAATCATGATCAATTGACTTATCTAGAGATTGTGTGCAATTATAGATATCTTATCTGCTATAAGTAAGGAATAGAGATTATGTGAATTTGGAGTTTACAGATCAATCATTAAAGTTGTATATCACATAATTTGATCATATTATCTCTGTACATATTGTAATCATCAATTTCTTATTGATAAATACGAGGAAGTGGCATCTATAGCCATCAACTACATTTTTACCAACCTCACCCCCCCCCCCCAAAGAAGCATGCTTTTGGTCGACATTCAAACTTGAGTCGTTAAAGCGTTTGCTAAGGAGGAGATCTTGGGGGCATTTGTGCTCTATCTTCCTTTCCAAGGCCGCGTACTTTGACAAATTTGGCATTGATCTTCAAGATTCAAAGATTTCTGATTAATTAAACACAATTTATGTGAGATGTTGACCTTCCTACATCAAAGGGTGACGTGGTTAGGGAGGTGAACAACCTTATTGACCCTCATCCCAAAATCACATTCCCTGACAAGTTTAGGGACTCCAAGAATCTAACTTGACTTGATGAATATTCTTTATACCAACTTCTTTGACACCTTTGATGGCCAAGGTAACAATGTTGTGACCTCTTATGTTCTTCACAATCTCATTGTCGTCTTTGATGGACATCTGATTACCGAAGATAAGAATATTGATTGTAGAATCAACAACCATGTTCCAATCAAATAATGTTTTATTGGGGTTTGTTTATTTTACTCAAAGTATCAAAGTCAAACTTAGGGAGGCAATCAAAGTATCAAAGTCAAACGTAGGGAGGCAATTACAAATCTTGGATAGATATACCAGGAAGGATAGTGTCCTCATACCTTTTTTATAATTTTGTATTCTTAATTGATTTTTTATTTTTCTTTTTAATGAATTAAAAAATATATATTTTTTGAAAATAATGAAAGTGTAAATAATACAATTACTTGGGTCGTTATTTTGAAACTACTTATAAAATTTTAGAAAGTAAACATTAGAGAAATAGGTTTGCTTTTGTTTAATTATCTAAAACATTTACGTGAATCTTGTGGTTTTTTATACTTTAGGGTATTTTTGAAAAAAAGGCATATCAGTTTGGGTATATAATAACATATAGGTTTAAATAACTTTAAAATAATCAAATAGTGACGATATTCAAGGCGTGCATTTTTCTATGGTAATTTTGATATTGCTACAAATAAATAAATAAATAAAATCTCATTTTTATCTATTATTGATTATTTCTTGTTTTTATAGTTTTTTTATAATTTTTAGTTAAATATACTTAATATTTTAGGATTTTTGGATTCGTTGCAAAACAAAACACAAGAGGCATACACAAAAGTTTATAAAATTTTCAATTTGTATGATTTTAAGACTATTTTTTATTTTTACAAGTTTTAATTTTTAGAAAATAGTAAATAATATTTATGCGATCAAAATTTACTAGAATCTACTCTACCATACCACTATTTTGAAGGAAGTTCCAATTTTATATCAAAAAAGGAGTAAGAAAGCATCAAGACCTGAGAGATGTACCAATAGTGGTGATGACTGACCCTAGTCAGACCTAGAGCAGATGATCCCTTGTAATCCACTTATCAATAGTTGGAGAAGGCTTTGCTCCTCGAATAGAGAAGACCGCATTCCATGCAGAAAGAAGGAGGCCTACTCAGAGGGAAAAGACGGGAAGGGTAGGTCGAGACCGGTCCAAAAAAGAGGATATGTGATATCTATTGAGTTTGAAGGTTTATAATAGACAAATGCTAAGTGTTTTTTAGTTTGACAAAATATCATAAAATATGCTTCATAAAAGTCAATTAGTGAATTTCAAAGGGAATTCATTCAAGTCATAAATTACAATAAATCTGGATGAATTTTCCATGACAATTAGGCAAACTGAAGTCTTAGCATTAGGCAAATTTCAAATTAAATTCACAAAAATAATTTTGTCAACAATTAATGAATAAAAGCTAAAAAGCAAGTTAGTAAAATTATTAAAAATAATAAATAGAAGTTAAAAATAAAAGTAAAACCTCTTTTGTTGTTTATACTTAGGGTGTGTTTTACCCTAAGTATAAGGGGTGGTAATATCACTCATATTGTTTTTTGATCATTTTCGATTTTTCTATCGTTTGCTCCCTCGCTTGTCCCTTAACTTTTGATATTCTTCTGTATACTTAAGAATATTTTACCCAAAGAATAGGGGGGACAAGCCAAGTCGTTGATTGTCTACATTCTCTTGACCTCGATCATCTTCAATTCTGAGTCTATTATCCTTAGGATTATTTGATCCTAAGTATAGATAGGATGACTGACTTCTATTCTTTATTCATTATTCTTTTGAGCCATTGTTGTCTATAATTCTTTTCACCAATCTATACTTAGCCCGAGTGATGAGCCGAAATCCGACGCGGTCGAGATGGAAATAAATATCACGATGACGTTGTTCTCAACCACTCGATTCGGTCAACGAAAAAATTTGTATTTTAAACCACTTAAGAAATATCAAACAATCAAAGCAAATATAAGCGTCTTTCGCTATTCTTTTTACCTGGTATAGCGACCAGGATCGAACACAAGGAGCACGATTTAAAAACTAAGTAGTCAATTTTCAAAAATGAAATTTTAATGGTTTTTGAATTATTATTTTTTTTATTTTTCGAATAAGGCACAAAGGTTAAAAACACAAACACGCCGCTCTTTTTGTATTTTTCAAACTAGTCAAAATTGCTCAGAAAATTATGAAGAAAATAATTTGTGCTTTATATATTTTAAAATGTTTTTAGTAATTCTTTTTAGTTTTGATTTTCTAAAAATCAAACAGTGCAAAACAAGGAAAATAGTGCACATCCAAGAGTATTTTACAACTTAAAAATACTTTAAGTGCCCAATACACCGAAAAATTATTTTTAGTGTAAACTATAAATCAATATCTACAATCAGAGACTGAAATCAAAATTTTTGGATATTTCTAGAATTTTCTATAATTTTTTAAGATTTTTCATTTTTTTGTATTTTTTGGAGTTTTATAAATTAAAAATGCACAAAAATTGGACAGAAATTAAAAGAGAACAAAACACACCTACACTATTTTTTGGAATTTTTAGGTCAATTTAAGAATTTTTATGAATTTTCAAATTTCTGGCAAACAAAAACTTACTGTTTTTGATTTTTTAAATATATCAAACGATAACAAAATTTGATGAAAAATTTATACAATGATAAGAACTACAACAGGAATATATAACACTTTTTTGAGAATTTTTCGAATTGTAAAAACATTTATTCCATCAAGAAAATCATGCCAAGTTTATGTCTGTAATGACATGTACTTATTCACAAAGATTTAAAGTTTTTGTACTAAACTTAAAAATATAAACTTGAGGGAGATAAAATGAAATTTACCCAAAATGAGTTTGCTGGCAGGGGTTATTCTACAAATAAGAAATCTCTCAGTGGCGTATCTGCAACTTTTTTAAATTCTTTTTTTAATGCCGCACCCGCTCAGGGTTTCTTTCTGGGTGAGAAGGCACGCGGAGCCGCACGCCTAGACGGAGGAGCTCGGAGGCCGATGGGGGGCCGCGCGCGGGGGCTACGGCGGTGCTGCCGCCTCGCGGAAGGGGAAGGCGCACGTACGGCGGTCGAGGGAGATCCGCAGGACGTGGAAGGACTCCACTGGGGTAGGCCCCGCCGCTGGCGGTGGCACGGCTCCACGCGCGGAGGCGCGGGAGGTGAACCCGAGCGCGGCAGGAGGTGGCGCGGTCTGCGGGCTTCGGGTGTACGACTCGGGCTACAGGATGGTGGCTGCGCCGCCCGCTGGAAGGAGGCGCGGGGAGTCTGGCGGTTGCGCGCGGAGGGCCACGCGTGGAGCTGCGGCTGCTGGAGGCGTGAAAGGCTGGTGACGGGAGAGCAGCAGCTTGGCGCACGCTGCCGCGCGGAAGAGGGGGCCGCATATGGCGTAGGGAGCTGCGCGGGTGTTGGGGGCGTACTACCGTAAATGGGTGCGGTCGGGCGGCCGCTGGGGAGTACCGGCGATGGTGGAAGCCGCCCTGCGCGCGGACGGCGTTGAAGCGGAGGTGGAGGACGAGCCGCCGACGCGCTGGGGAAGAAGGCGGCTTCCGCTCGTTAACTTCTGCTATAGATTTTTTTTATTTTTTTAATGTAAACTGTAATTAGATATGAAAAAAATATTATTTTTTTAAATTTTCCAATAAAACAACCGTTAGAAATAAAAGAAACAATTTTTTTCTGCAATAAAAAATGAAATTTTTATTTCTTTTTTTAATTCTTCCTGCAGAAATAAATGTGAGATAAAAAGGAAAAATAATTTTATTTTTTTTATTTATACACAAAATGGAAAGTGTGAACGGACGGATCTTGCGATATGGAAGAGAGATCCGTGACTCCAACCACCGTGCGTGGTCGGAGGTGATAGGTTGTGCGAGGTAGAACGTGAATATGTAGAGATAGAGAAAATGGTATGAAAAATTGGTGTCGGACATGAATGTGTGGTGACGAATTTTTATGAATTTTTTAAAATCTAAAGACTAATAAAATGTGAGCAAAGATTAAATCTACGATTTATCTAAGAGAAAAAGATAGGAAATAAAATGAATCTCACCTCGGGGTTCGAAAATGCCATGATGGCCTCGACGAGGGCCGACGTGCTGTCACCGGACAACTCGGAGGCTAGACACCCTTCTTCGACAAGATCGCTCTCGGAGATCGGGCTCCTCTCCACCAAAAATCGATCAAGAGAAAATGAGGGAGGACGAGCCCATTAAAAGAGGAAGAAAATAAAAAAATATATATACAAATGGGGAAAGTTTTTATTGGTGAAATTAATATAAATAATTAATAAATTAATTATGAAATTCAGAATTAAATTAATTAAATTAAATAAATAATGAATCGAAATCAATTAGCCACCTTAATTGTGGCCATTAAAGGCATAAAATCAAATCTAGTATACATGATATGTTATAAAATCAAATAATGAATTAAATAATTAAATCTAAATACAATTTTCGTAATTAAATTAAAATAATAAATTAATGTGAGATATTTTAATATTTTAGTGATTTTTATTGAAGTAAATTAGTTGTATACACATATTATACATATATAATACAATATACACATGCACAAATAAGAACATAATTTTTATAAAACTTTTTTTATTTTTTTATTTATATTTTTTAATTTTTATTTTAATTAAAATAATATTCACAATAATATTTAAAATTATATATATAATAAATATGAATAAATATGTATAATAAATAATGGTGAAACTGCACAAAACATCCTAGAAAATCGACTTTTTAACCGTAACTCTAAAAATTATAAAATCATAGCCATTTGAAAGACAATTTAATTTAGAGTATAATGGAAGTAAGTTTGGTTCAATTTGAGTTCATATGGAGCCGAAATTAGTATTTCAATGATCACATTGTGACTTTTTCTAAGGGTGATTAATTATAATATGTACATTATTTTACTTTACAATTATTTTTATTATTTACAACATATTTTTGTTTACAACTTTTGTTTACAAAAATAATTAATTTGGGGTCAAATTATGTATAAATAAAATAGTACAAGTTTTATACAAATATAGAAGGAATTTATGTACAAATTATTTTTGGATTTTTGACAGAAGACCCTATCTCCCCCTACTTTATTCCTAGTCGATCAGGTCAAGTCTTGACCTTCTCTTGGGGTTCGGGTCAGTCTGTATTTATTGCATAAACACATCCTTCATTTTTTTCTTTTTCTTTTCTTCTTTATTCTTTTATTTAAGCACAAAAAGTGTTAAAAATGCATACTTAACAAATGCATGCAAAATGGTAAAATTATATAATTAGTGAGTATTTACAGGTGTTTAACTAAGAAAATGAAGCTAAAATAAAAGAATAAAGGTGATGAATCATGGATTCATCACCGAATTATGTCTTCCTTTGCTGCTTCTATGTTCACTTTGAGGATATAGTTCATGCTAAGTATAGGAAAAGACCTAAGTCCAGTCTTGGAGGTCGCTAGGTTCCCACCACAACAGCACCTGCTAGTGCTATATGCGACCTCTCACGATCCGTGGTCTCGTATCTAATTAAGCTAACTTTTTATGTTTATTTTAGCCAAGTCCAATTACGTTCTATAGGAACAGACAATCAATTAAGGTGTTGGGACTTAGGCAAATTACGAGCTCAAGAAAATACAAATCCTAAATATTGGGGCCAAATTGTCGAGAATAAAATAGAAAAAAAGGTGAAAAATCTCAGAAAATCATAGTGAGGCCCCCCAAGTGCAGACTGGCACTCGGTGAAATAGACCCGAATAACCAAGTGTCAAAAGTCTCTGAAGAGTCTAAATTATTATAAGAATAATTTTTATAAAAATAAATAAATCGATCTACTATAATAGCCTTCTCTCCTCCTCTTCTCCTCCTTAAATTCGGGCTCCTTCAAAAATGAACCGAGTCGTCCCTCGGGAGGTCCCTCGCACAAAAAGTGAAAAAGAAAAATGTAAGAAAGTGGTTATAATAGATAGATACAACAATGATCAAAAACTGAAATCTAACTACTAAGTTGTGATCCCCGACAATGGTGCTATTCTGAAGAGCGGCTAGAGACTCATGTTAAGTATGATATTAATCAAAGCTTCTTTGACCCAAATCACTCGGCTCGAACAACGAGAAAAATTAAACCACTCAAGAAATTGAAACAAGAAATGTAAGCAGCTTTGTTGTTTTATTTACCTGTTATAGTGACCAGGGTTGAATATAAGGAGCACGATTTAAAAACTAAGTAGTCAAATCTCTAAAAGAAAAGCATTTTTAGTGGTGCTTAGTTTTCAAATTTTTATTTTTTAATAAAGGCAAACAAGCTCAACACATAGAAGACACACACAACACTTTTTTATATTTTTAAAATAGTCAAAATGCTTAGAAAATTACAGAGAAAATATTTTTGGATTTTATACTTTTAAAATATTTTTGGTAATTTTTAAGAATTTTTCAGATATTTTAGTGAATTTTTAAAAGTCAAAAAGTGTTAAAAATGTAAAATAATGCATAGCCATGAATAATTTGCAAATTAAAAATACTTAAAGTGCCCAAAACTACTAGATGGTAATTTTACTATAAATAAGAGTAAAAATCTACCAAAAATAAAAAAAAAAGATTTTTGGATTTTTTTTCTTTTATTTTCTAATTTTTTTTATAAGTTTTGGGGTTTTTTACAATTTTTTAGGGGTTTTTTGAAGATTTTTCAAACCAAATTAATATTGGAAATCAAACACAACAATAAACAACTACATAAATTGTTATGGAATTTTCAAGACTTTTACAATTTTTTATAATTTTTATAACTCAAACCGATACTATTTTATAGTTTTTTTGAATAATTAATAAAGAAAATGCCTGCAAATTAGCATAGAAAAATCACCATAAATATTGCACACTAGCAGGAGATTCATTATTTTATATAAATTTTTCAAAGTGAAGTTGATAATTATTTCATTTAATAAAAGTAAAGGAGTTCAATACAGTTTACAGGGATCCAGACATAAATATTTTAACTTTCACGACCAATCAGATAATATACTAATAAAGCACAGGGCCAAACGTGCAAATAGTCCACTCAAAACACGCACAACACGTGATCCAGATTCACATGGGTATAAGTGCAATTATAAAAACTTAACATTCATTGAGTACTCAGGAGAAAGTTCAAGGAACAACTTGCAAATATCCCAACAAAGCACGTAAGGACACACGTGACTCCAATTCAATTGGTCTGAAATGCAAATACGAAAACTATAGTGTCCAAACTGTAAATGTTTTTAACTAATCAATTCATTTACTGGAATAAAACTAAATAAAACAACATGCAAGGCAAAAAAGAAAATATACCCAAGCGAGGGCACGTGGCACATACAGAGGAGGAGGGATTTTGACATACGACCCTGATGGCCGCTCCAAGTGGATCTGACGGCTCTGATCCCAAGTAAGATGATGAATCTACGATTCTCATTCTTTTCTCATTCTTTATTCTTTTATTTTAGCTTTTCATTTTAGCAAAACCATCTGTAAATACTTGTAAATATAATAACTTATCATTTTGCATGTCCTTGTTAATAATGCATAACTAACACTTATTTCTCAAAAATAAAAGAATAGAGAGAAAAGAAAACGAAAGATATATTTAGAATATATACATAATGGTCGAAACCCCAAGAGAGGATCAAGTCTTGACCTGATCACAAACAAAATAAGTAGAGAGAGATAAGAGTGCACATGTATTGTACATATCATCTATACTGGTACATAATATTTATTTATTTATTCTTGACAAAATAAAAATATTTTATTCTTTTTAACCCTTGTATCTAGTCCTAGAAAAAATATTAAAATAAAATAAAAATTATAAAAAACAAAATAAAAATGCAATTAAAATCATCAAACCTTGTACAAAATACATATGTATATAATACATCACCTCTTTATTCTACACCCTTAAATAATTTATACAAATTAGTTTATATCCCTTAAATTATTCTGTATAAAATAAAATATAAAATAAATAGAATGTTTATAAAAACAATAAAATAAAAATATTTGTATATAATACATAAGTATAAAATATCTGTAAATAATACATTATATTGTTTATACCTTATTTTATTTTTCATAAAAATAATTAAAAATCACAAAAAATAACTCATAAAATAATAAAATTTTTTATTTTTATACAATTTTTATTTAAAAATCATTTCTATTTTTAATTCAATTTTCTTTTATTTTTGTGCATCTTGATTTCTCATTTGTCCACGTCCGCATGTTGACCCCGGTCAACGGTCTCTTCCAGCCCGATCGGGTCGCGCCTTATCTCGCTGGAGATCCTTCTCCATAATCTAGCACCCAGACCCGACCACCTTTAGCCTCGATTCTTGCACCCGATTACAACCCTGATATCCATGATCCTCGTGTATCCCTAGGAGCAGTTGGATCGCCCTAGGGTTTCGCACCACACTCCGATTTTCTTGGACCCTCGAGCATCCTATAAGTATCATCTTCCTCTCCTCTAGTGCCTGAACTTAACTCTGGCCACACCCACCTCTCCACATGGATTTGCTTCTCGACTCACCCCGCATCTCCTTACGCAATCTAATAACCCTTAGACCCTCCCATCTTAGCAAGATTGAGGTTTAGACCTCCCTCCCCCGCCTTCATCCGAGGTCGAGCACCATCCCCTTGTCGCTTCTCTTATCTTATTATGTGTTAACTTGGATCGGAGCATCGCCCCGAGTCCCTTTACCCTCTGCAAGTGCTATCGCATGCGAGGAGAACACTTTGGACCCCTATTTGCTCAGGGGGAGCAGCTTTAGGAGGGCCTTCATCGCCATGTTCATCAGACTATCCTCCCGACCATCGGAGCCTCCCATTCGACGTGGAGCATCCTCATGACCCTGCTGGACTCCTTAGCGTCCTCATCAAAGTGAAGTATCCCTTCCTTCGCTCGGTTGAAGTTCGCTTGAGTTGTGTTCTTGCAAACCTTCTCTCCATCGTTGGATGAGAACACCTCTGCTAGACAAATCAGAGTCGCCAGACCATGCAGCCTTTGAGCCATTAGATTAGGACCCCTAGTGCATCTGACACGTACGTCCGTGGCAGACTCTAGACCATCAGATGTGTTTTAGAGGATAATCAGAGCCATACGTCAGGGCCTGCTTCCGTGTGCACCCCGTGCCCCCTTTGGGTATATTTCTTTTTTGTCCTTGCATGTTTCCACTTTTAGATTTAGTCTGTTAAACAAAATGTGTAGTTAAAAACATTAATACTTTGGAACCTATATTTTTGTCTATTTGCATTTTAGTCCCTCCTGGTTGTATGAACGTGTGATTTACTAGGTTATTTGCAGAATATTTCTTGAACTCTTTTTATGTTATGAAATGCATGGTTAATTTTTATAATTGCATTTATACCCCTATGCGTTGAATATTGAGCATATGCGTGAATTGGCTGGGCTTTTTGCATGATTGACCCTATACTTTATTAGTTTGTTATCTATTTGGTCCACAGAATTAAAATAATTGCATTTGGGCACATTTGAGATGTGTTTAATCGCATGTATTTTATTGAACTTAATAAATATTAAATTAACTCTAAAAATTCCTCAAAAAATACTGATAGCTCCTACTAGGGTGTAGTTTATGTGCCGATTTTTATGTGTTAATTTTGTGGCACTTTATATTTTTAAAATTTGAAAACCCCTTAAAAAAGACCATGTTTACCTTATAAACATTATAAAAATTTTCAAAAAATATCTTAAAAATTCTATAAAAATTTGAGGAGTTGTCTTTGTTGTGTTTTATCTTCAGTAAAATTTTGTTTGAAAAATCCCTATAAAAATCATAAAACAACCAAAAACTTATAAAAAATCATATAAAATCTAAGAAAAATCCAAAAATTGTGCTTTCAGTTCCTATTATAGCTTTTTCCTATATTTTATCATAAAATTGTCATCCAGGACTTATGGTATTTTAAGTATTTTTAACTTGCAATTTGGTCTTGGATGTGCACTGTCTTGTTTTTTTGCATTGTTTGATTTTTTATAAAATTATAAAAATATCTGAAAAATCTAGAAAAATTCCCAAAAACATTTGAAAACGAAGAAAATCTAAAAATATTTTTAGTTTTATTTTCTGAGCATTTTTGGTAAGTTTGAAAAATCGAAAAAGAGTGTTGTTTGTGCTTTAAATGTTTTATGCTTGTTTTCCTTTATTCAAAAATTATAAATTTGAAAAATTAACAACAACTAAAAAATACTTTATTGTTGAAATTTAATTACCTTAGTTTTAGATCATTCTCCTTGTGTTCTACCATGGCAGCTATACCAAGTAAATTAAAATAGCAAACCACTCACATTTGATTGCTTGATCTATTTAGTCGTTTATTTTTCTTTTGACCGATTCTGTTGATTAGGGACAATGATATTTCATATTTTCCCACCTTAGTCGAGCTCGATCTTCATGTTATCAGAATGGTGTCATTGCCGGGGAGCATGGTTTCATGTTCAAGCGGACAGGGGAGCGAGAAGCTCGGCTGTGACAAGGGAGCAGGGGAGCGAGAAGCTTGGCTATGACAAGGGAGCAGGGGAGCGAGAAGCTCGGCTGTGACAAGGGAGCAAGGGAACGAGAATCTCGGCTGTGACAAGGGAGCAGGGGAGCGAGTTGAATTATAGGACGAAGGCTCGGACTCGAAGAGTAGTCAAGTTGCACGTCAGGGTCTTACTTAGTCATATTTCATTTTTTTTATTCTAGAGGACCCGTACCTGAGGAGGAGTAGAGGAGGAGAAGATTTAGTTATATTAGATAGATATTTATTTTTGCAAAAAACCATATTGTTGTTATAATTTTAGACTTTGAGACTGTTGGACTCTCTTGAACTATTCAAGGTTTGATTAGGACTCTAGGATCACTACCACGCTTGATCCGAATATTGAAAACACTAGTTGCTCTTCCCATTGGTCAAACTTTACTGGACTTCATTCTCAGAAAGAAATCACCAATTTATCTCTATTTAGATGGTAACCCCTCTTGTTCCTAAATCGTTCACATACTTTGATGAGTGTGCTCAAAGGACGGGCCATCATGATAAGGTGTCTCATGATCCATCTACCCATTACACGAGAACCCTATTGATGCCTCCAAGAAGATCTTAGACAAGTAGCATCTTAAAGCTATGGTTGGGTAGGATGTTACTATCTTTTCGAAAATTAACGTTGCTATGGACTTATTACGTGTCATCAACCATTCCATATTCCTTAATCCTTTGGACTCCTTCATAGTGTAGCCTGAGGCTGACTTCAAGAGATGCCTTGGGGCCTTAGACTTGAATGTCTAAATGTTGAATCTGCTTGGATGCACAAAAGTTGCATGCAAGGGCTCAACATGAGGGATCGATGAACATATTTCTTTCACTTCTTTGCTAAATGTTAGGCTGCAGGGAACCGCATCCCTTCCACTTTGGATGGGCAGGTATTTCTTATTGATAAATATGGGGAAGTGGCATCTATAGCCATCAACTACAATTTTACCAACCTCACCCCCTCACCCAAAGAAACATGCTTTTGGCCGACATTCAAACTTGAGTCGTTAAAGCGTTTGCTAAGGAGGAGATCTTGGGGGCATTTGTGCTCTATCTTCCTTTCCAAGGTCGCATACTTTGACAAATTTGGCATTGATTCTTCAAGATTCAAAGATTTCTGATTAATTAAACACAATTTATGTGATATGTTGACATTCCTACATCAAAGGGTGACATGGTTAGGGAGGTGAACAACCTTATTGACCCTCGTCCCAAAATCACATTCCCTGACAAGTTTAAGGACTCCAAGCATCTAACTTGACTTGATGAATATGCTTTATACCAACTTCTTTGACACCTTTGATGACCAAGGTAACAACGTTGTCACCTATTAGGTTCTTCACAATCTCATTATCGTCTTTGATGGACATCTGATTACCGAAGATAAGAATATTGATTGTAGAATCAACAACCATGTTCCAATCAAATAATGTTTTATTGGGGTTTGTTTATTTTACTCAAAGTATCAAAGTCAAACTTAGGGAGGCAATCAAAGTATCAAAGTCAAACGTAGGGAGGCAATTACAAATCTTGGATAGATATACCAGGAAGGATAGTGTCCTCATACCTTTTTTATAATTTTGTATTCTTAATTGATTTTTTATTTTTCTTTTTAATGAATTTAAAAAAATATATTTTTTTTGAAAATAATGAAAGTGTAAATAATACAATTACTTGGGTTGTTATTTTGAAAGCACTTATAAAATTATAGAAAGTAAACATTAGAGAAATAATTATGCTTTTGTTTAATTTTCTAAAACATTTATGTGAATCTTGTGATTTTTTATACTTTAGAGTATATTTGAAAAAAAGGCATATCAGTTTGGTTATATAAGAAAATATAGGTTTAAATAACTTTAAAATATTCAAATAGTGACGATATTCAAGGCGTGCATTTTTCTATGGTAATTTTTATATTGCTATAAATAAATAAATATTTCTCGTTTTTATTGATTATTGATTATTTTTGGATTTTTTTATTCTTTTTTATATTTTTTAATAAATATACTTAATATTTTAGGATTTTTGGATTCGTTGTAAAACAAAACACAAGAGGCATACACAAAGTTTATGAAAATTTTCAATTTTTATGATTTTAAGACTATTTTTTTATTTTTACAAGTTTTAATTTTTAGAAAATAGCAAATAATATTTATGTGATCAAAATTTACTAGAATCTACTCTACCATACCACTATTTTGAAGGAAGTTCCATTTAATATCAAAAAAGGAGTAAGAAAGCATCGAGACCCGAGAGAAGTACCAATAGTGGTGATGACTGACGCTAGTTAGACCTAGAGCTGATGATCCCTTGTAATCCCCTTGTCAATAGTTGGAGAAGGATTCGCTCCTCGAACAGAGAAGACCGCATTCCATGCAGAAAGAATGAGGCCTGCTCAGAGGGAAAAGACGGGAAGGGTAGGTCGAGACCGGTCCAAAAAAAGAGGATATGTGATATCTATTGAGTTTGAAGGTTTATAATAGACAAATGATAAGTGTTTTTTAGTTGACAAAATATCATAAAATATGCTTCGTAAAAGTTAATTAGTGAATTTCAAAGGAAATTCATTCAAGTCATAAATTACAATAAATGTGGATGAATTTTCCATAACAATTAGGAAAATTGAAGTCCTAGAATTAGGCAAAATTTAAAAGTTAAATTCACAAATATAATTTGTGAACAGTTAATGAATTTAAGCTAAAAAGAAAGTTAGTATAGTTATTAAAAATAATAAATAGAAGTTAAAAATAAAAGTAAAACCGCAATGCACTGGGGCTTTTTAGTAGAAACTTTAAAAAACAAAGCAAATGTTCAAAATGCAAAATGAAAATGAAGTGACTTAAATAAAAAGAAAAATACAAGAAAATAATCACAAAAAGATACTGAAAGGACGTGTTTGTCATTAAGAGAAATTGACCACAATGTTTTCGGTACCCCTCGGTGGGCATGGGTAAGTGAGCGGTCTTTAATCACTTCCCATGTGTGAAACTTTTCCATACTATAAATGTACGGCTAAGATTAGAAGGCGGCGGAGAGATCCTGGTCGTTGATGGATGCCGCATTGCGTTCTAGCGTTGCCTTCTCCGATTGACCTCCTCCATCGACAATGGCGATGCACCTCCTCAGCTCCGGCAGCAAAACGTCATCTCAGCCTGAGTTTTTACAATGCTCCGAATCTTGAATTGACATGCTATTGACGTTTGGAGGTATTTGGGAGCTTCCTCTCCCGGTCAGATGAAGATTGGTGAGGGGTGAGGAGGAGTCGACGTCTGAAATCTCTCGATGAAGTTTTACACTTGGGCTCTCCGACCATTGACTTGGAGGTTACTAAATTGTGATCGATTGTTTGGTGTCTATGGTGTCTCAAGACTATCAACCTCTCCTCTGTGATCGATTGTTTGGTGCTAAGGTAAAGATCTTAGAGAGGTCTCCTGTAGTGCGATAGTGTGGAATGATGGTGGGTATTGGGACCTTTGTAGAGATCGAGAGGAGCAGGCAAGGATTCGCGACTGCGGAGGGACAAACGAGCGAGAGAATGGAGGCAGTAGAGTGACGATCGATCAAGTATACATGTTAGGTGAGCGCGACGAAGTCGACCTCTCGCCACGATGTAGGTGCTAGATGTAGGGCTAGCGGGAGCTGAAGGGGGTGGCGACATGTGTCATGATTGTAAAATTCAAAATTCACGTGTAAATTCCGTAACAATAATAATAATAATAACTAATAATTGAATTGCGTAAAGTATCAACATGAAAAATGTATTGTTTAAAGCCATACACTTTGTAGAAGGTATTAGGTTCAAACTCAGTCAAGTCAAATGTAGGAGATAAAAAAATATATTGTTTAAAGCCCTACACTTTGTAGAAGGTATTAGGTTCAAACTCAGTCAAATGTAGGAGATAAGAATTATTACGTTATTTTACAACTCTACTATGCCTTTGTTTCAAGTATTTTTATTTTTTATTTATTTTAAATTTATTATTTATTATTGAGTATATAAATGACTTAGGAGCTTATTTATGTTTCTCAAGATTTCTCATTTTACTATATTTGCAAGATCTAAAATAAGGTTTATTTATATAGTAATAGAACACATATAAACCTAGGTGCATTAATTTTATATCTATTAGGCATTTGATTTTTTTTGTATGAATGTAAAAAATCAAGAAATATGTCCAAATATGAAAGTGAAAAAGGAATAAGAATGTACTTTATAGGAGTTATTAAAGATAAAAAATATTGAATTATATATAAAAATAATGCCCTAAAATATTATTTTCAAACATTTGACCTCGAATTATTTTTAGAATTTAGAATAGAGTTTATATGCATGACGAGGAATATTGACCGTCACAACATGTTGAGTTTGAGTCCAATTGGATCTATTAACAATCGGTAAAAATGTTGAAGTTAAACTTGTTAATTAGTGATCCAAACAATTTATAAATCGCTCTCACACTTTCGGAGTATTATTTATGAGAATATATTTTGGTGTGTTGCAAACCCTCCCTCCCCCTCTTCCCCTTTATATTCGCAGTGTTCACATCACGACATGGGCTATCACTTATTCACATTTATTAATAGTGGCGAATGCATGATCTAGGTAGCATTTCCCACATCGCCTTGTAGGGGTAAATACATCTCAAATAAAGGGAAGCTACTCTGATATCATTTGTAATATTTCAGTCTAAACATGAACCGTTTAAAAATTGACAATAATAACTTGTTGGATTTGAGTCCAAGATAAACCTGAGGAGACATGTTGATTCATGACAGCAATAAATGCCTTTCAGGGTAAGGTAATGCCTTGTAGTTTTGGATGAGCTAGATTCATTTTACATTTTCAACCTTTTGAATTCCTTCTTATCTTCATCATTTGAATCTTAAATAACTGAATATATTTTTCTTTAAAATTTTCTAGTAGAATGGAATGGCAATTTTTTGCAAAAGTGGAGACCTAAAACCATCGTAACGAGCTAGACTTTATCGGGCATTGATGAAAGATTTGTGGTAGAATATATTTATTCAGGCATGTATATGTATGCATGTATAAATCTATATACTGTTTAGCCACTTATACAATAGGCAAGATATAATTTCATATGCCGATATGAAATCATATGTGATGACACACCTGACAATCGGGTTAAGTATGTAAATAAAATGGTCGTTGTGACCCAAATCACCAAGCGCGGTCAATCGAGAAAAATTGATAAAAACCACTCAGAAAATCAAGAAATTCAATGTAGCGGTCTTCGCTATTCTTTTTACCTGGTATAGCGATCCAGGGTCGAACACAAGGAGCACGATTGAAAAACTAAGTAGTCAAATTTCAGAGAAGCTAATTTTTAGTGGTTTTTGATTTTTTATAATTTTTTTAGAATTTTTAATATGTGAAGGAAAATAAAGAAAGTATAAACAAGCACACTTGTACAATTTATTTAATGCATTAAAAAGCAAGCAAAAATTCAGACAAAAATATTTTTATGTGTTTTATATTTTTTTATGTTTTTGGTGAATTTTTGAGATTTTTCTGATGTTTATTTAATTTCCTAAAAATCAAACAATGCGAAAAGCAAGGGGTACTGTCCAGCCAGGCCCAAAACCCAAAGATAAAATATCCAAGGATCTCTAAGGGACCTGAAGGTAATTTTCCTGTATACTAGAGAAAACAAGGAAAATTTGAGCACCAAAATTATTGTTTTTGGGTTTTTAAATTATTTATTATGATTTTTAGGAGTTTTTAGGTGTATTTAAGTTTTTAGGGTTTTTACTCAATGAAAAATAGCCAAAATTGGCTAGAAAATCAAGGAACACCAAATAAACAGTAACTAATTTTTATAGGATTTTTAAAAGGGTTTTGATATTTTTTTGGGGTTTTTGAATCTAAACAGTAGCAAAAATATGGGTTTTTGAATTTTTAAAAATAGCAAATGAAATCAAAAATGTCCTCAAAAATTCACAAAAATTCTACACCATGGCAGGAGCCATGTATCAAATTGTCATCGAATTTGGAGGTGATTTGATATTTTATTCAAAAGCAAAGGAGGGGCACTGTGCACAGGGACCGAAGTGCAAATACCCAAATTTCTGGGGGTCCTGGTGCAAAATACCCAAGAAATCACGCGCGAGGCGCGTGTCTGGGGCACTCAGGGACCTATATATGAGAAAAATAAGTTCCGAGGACTTATTGGTAACACGTACCAAAAGTCCAGGGGCTTATCTGCAAAATACCCAAAATAAAACGCACATGTGGAAATAAATCACGCACAGGGGCATAAATGCAAATAAGTAAAACTTTTTATTCAATCCGTAACATCCAGAACTACAGGGCTTATTTTGCAAATAACCCAATAAAGTTCACGTGACGAAGCACGTGGTCCACGTAGACAGGGGTATAAGTGCAAATAAAGTAAGTACGAGGTCCTTAGTGCAAATATCCCAGAAAATAAACAACTTAATTTAAAAATTACAGGACTAAAATGAAATAAGACAAACAGAGGGGCCTAAGATGAATTTACCCCTTTTATTATCATCGACGGCCTGATGTGCGCCACGTGGATGATCGGTCGGTCCTGGATGGCTGGCGCTCCTCTTCGTCTGACCTCGAGCCGAATCGACGGTGCTGGAGAGGACACGTGGAAGATCGAACGGATATGGTCTCAGGTGTCTCTCTCTCTCCGCTGCTCGAACGGTCCTGATCAGCCCCTAGCTATGATCGACGGCTGCTGCTCCTCGAAGAACGGACGGTGGCGATGCAAACTGGGAGCGGGGGTTGATCGGACGGTGCTAGAGGATGGTGGAAGAACACTCCACCGGCGAGCTTCGCCGGCCTCGTACGTGAGCTGCAGTCATCCTCAGCTGCTCCTGATGATCGGGGAAGTTAGGCGACGGCGTCCCGCAGCTGCTGGTGCTGTCCGATGGCCCACCCGAGCCCTGGAGGGGCTCCGGCGAGCTCGGCGGCGGTGGGCTCCTGGACCTGATGTGAGGGGGGCTCAGATACCCTCCTTCTAACCTGTAAAACACGCCAGGAGCTTCGCGGGTCGAGGGCAAAGTGCCTCGACCCAAAGAAGCGGGGTGAAGGTGGCTGGTGGATCGGTGTGAATGAGCTCCGACGAGCTGGGGATGGGGGAGCTCGACTCCTAGCTCCGGGGCGAGCTGGGTTGGATGAGTGGGCGTAGAACGTGCGTCGGAGGATGGCGAAGGTGTGTGGGGGTTCCGATGATCGAGATATTACGCGAGATGGCCGGAATCAGGGGAACACGTCGGAGATACGATTTGGGCGAAATCCAAAATTAGGCGAAATGGAAGGGCGAAAAGATTACCTGGGCGAAGCGGAAGACTGTGCTGGAGTGTGGCTAACTCCCGGTCGTAGCCTCGAAGGGCGTCAAGGCCTGAGGCTCGAGCTCCTGCAAGCGGCGGAGCAACGGCGGCGCGAAGCTGCCGGATCAATGACCAGCCACCTCCTCCTCACTGCAACAAGGGCCAACGCGAGCTGTCACCTCGGTGGTTACGATGGAGGTCACGGGAGTGAAGGCAGGGAGCCAAAGATGAGGCGCGGAGGCGGCGGAGGTCGGGATATATATGGAGACAGGGCCGATTAGGGTTGAGTGGATGCAGCGATGGAAGGCGTGGATTTCATGGCGAAAGATCTGGCGGGGAAGACGGATGATCGGCGAAGAATCCGGGCACGGGGTTTGCGTGGGAGACAGGCTGGAGACGCGTGGAAAAATCGGCGAAGGCGGGGCGGCGCACATCTTCCAGAAAAGGAAGGAGTCCGCGGGGGAGTTGACCGGGGTCAACAATCCCCCGTGGACCAATCAGGGGCTGCCACGTTTTTATTTTTTTTGTTTATTTAATTTAAGGTAGAAAAAGGCCGAATTAAGAAAAACTCAAAACATGAAATATTTTTCTTTTATTTTTTTCTATTTTTTGGTGATTTTTAATTAATTTTTGGAAATAAAAATAGGGTAGCTATATATATAGGTATATGTACACTATATAGATTTTAATTTTTGATTTTTTTATTTGTTATTTTTATGTATTTTTATGCCCATTTTATATTTTATTTATTTACATCATAAAATAAAGAACAAAATGGTATTTTTATTTTATTTTAATTATTTATATTCATAGGTTAAATAAATAGTTATATACATTTATATACATGGTATATACACTGTATTTTTGTATTTTTAATTTTTGTTGTTTTTATTTGATTTTTCTGGTGTTTCTTTTTATTTACAAAATATGCCATAGAATATTTACAAAAAGTTTAGAAAATAAATACATTTATTTTTAGGGTTAAATAAATAAGGAATGATGATCTATACACATGGTGAAAGGGCATTTTTGAATTTTTTTTGATTTTTTAAATTTTTATTTTGTTTTTAATAGTCTCTAAATATACACAGAATATGTACAAGCATATTTTTGGGTGAGGAAAATATAATTTTATTTATTTACAGAAGTAGATACACATGAGCTCCTATCTCCCTCTACTTTGTCTTTTATGCGGTCAGGCCCATGCTGAGCCCTCCCTTGGGTCAAGTTGCTCAATATTTATTCTAAATATTTCCCTCTTTTTCTTTTTACTCTTTATTCTTTTATTTTTGCACAAAAACATGCTAATTACAGGTTTTTACACAATGCATGCTTTTGGTAATTATTTGTATTTACACATATCTACATGTATTTGCAACGGTTTTTGTAGCTAAAATATAAGAATAAAGAGTGATGAATGGGTATTCATCACCCCCCTATACTTAACTTTGCTAGTCCCTTAGCAAACACTTATTTGAGAAAGAAGTGAAAAAGAAAGAAAAAGAAAAAGAAAAAGAGGATGTACATGGATCAAGGTTGATTTATTAAACTTTCCTTCATTAAATTGAAATATGGAGCTCGATCAGATCTTTGGATTATTAATGTGTCGGAACCTTACTTAGACTTAAGCTTAAAACTCAACAGCCTCCAAGTTCCACCAATCTATGGGCAAGACTCCTCAATAAACCAGATCAGAACAAGTCTACATACACAAACTCTAATGACCATGAATCTTTCCGTGCGGTGTAAGTGATATGTGGCTCCCCACCTCAGAAGTAACAAAGAAACAACCTCCCTCAACCTGGTAACTCTAATGCCTCGGTCTAGCAACTCTTTCCTCGAGAAGCGGGGTATTCCCTTCTAAGTTCAAGTGCAACCGGCTCAAGAAGAGGGGGTAGAAGTATAGAGTTTTGGAAGCTTAGCCAGTGTAGCTAAGTCTCCCGCTGCAAGCTTCATGAGATGTAACATTGATACCATAAGCTTTTGCTTTATTTGACTATGTATACTCCGGTGGGGTTATTAAATTTTCAATCCGACCCACCACTTTTTTTGGAGTTCTTTTTGCATTTTTGCATATATATATTTTTTTTTAAGAACTTCTGTACAACGTATCTACATGGTGCAGCATATAAGAAATTTTCCCCTTGAGCCAGTAGACTATCCCTCTTTTGAAGCTTTATTGCAACCCACAGCTTCTGTCTTTAGCTTTCAACACCACTAGACCAAGTTGAGGTGCACTTCCTTCACTATAAGAAGAAGAGAGGTTCCGCCTAAAAGTACTACCCTCATATGCTACTCCAAGCCAAAGGAAACTGCCTCCTCACCACCTCATCCATGGAGAGCCATGTGTAAGTGCAGGTGCAAGTCAAGCCATTGTCTCTAAGAGCCATGCGTGTGTTGTTAAGTGCTCTACTTAGGCTCATCAAGATGACATATACTCATAGCCTAGTGGACTCAAAGAATTAAGTCCTTATGGACCTGAAAAGCCTTAACCCTAAGTCCTATAAGGTTCCTCTTAAAGTTAAGTGGATTAAGATCTTTTTCAAGCTCCATTTCTCAATTTAATTCCAGGCTTAGTTTAAATGTCAACTCTTATCCAGGAAAAACTATATACATATATGTACACAAGATGCTATTTACAAATGTTTTACAATTATGCAAAATTTTGAAAAATGTTTTGAAATCATGAATAAATGATGCATGAGGTGCAAGTTTTGCAAAGAGATACTTACAAACATTTACACAAGATTTTTGCAAACTTTTGATTTTCAAAACATTTTGGAAAAATTTTGTACTATATACATAATTTTGATACAAAAATATTTACACAAGCTTTACACAAAAGATTTTTGAAATCATTTTTACAAAAATACTTTGTACACTAGCTATGTATGTGCAAGATAAAAGAGGTTTATGTACATGAAAAATTTTTAAATTTTTGTGATTTTTAGCCATTTTATTTATTAACACACTCACACAAAGTACGAGTTATGGCTAAAGTATATATGAAATATATACACACCCCCCCTATACTTAGCTCGAACGATGTCCTCAGAGTGACCAAGAGCGATGAAGAAGACATAACTCGTGCTTAGTAAAAGGGAAGTGAAAAGGAATGGCTAAGTACAGAAACGAATAAATGAATAGAATAAGAGGAGCTCGGTGGTCTCCCCCTATACTTAGGATTAACTAATCCTAAGTATAGTAAGCTGTACATAAAGGGAGATCCGAGTGAAGAAAATACAGAGTCTGCCCCCCCTATACTTAGGGTAAAATATCCCTAAGTATAGGCAGCAAAAACAAGAGCAGAAAGAATGAAAAGAATACTCGCAGGTCCTACATCCCCCCTATACTTAGGGTAAATTACACCCTAAGTATAGCATAATCATAAGATGAGAGACGAGATGTGGGACTAAAGAATAGAATGATATGGACAACTGGATCTATACAGGCGGAAGAACAGTGAAAATCAGGCGTGAGATGCAAAAGATGTGAGTCAAAAGACCACATCTCACGCAAAATGAATAGCGGCAATAATAACGTCCCGCGGCTCATGATCTAGAAATGGCTTGAGCCGCTGGCCGTTCACTCGAAAGGTACTCTCAGAGGATAACTCAGATATATCAATGCTACCGTTATCGTGTACCTTTCTGACCAAGTAAGGTCCCTTCCATTTGCTCTGTAGCTTCCCTAGAAATAGTCTAAGCCTTGCATCAAACAGCCATACTCTCTGTCCAATCTCAAAATGCTTGTGGCTGATATGAGAATCATGCCACTCCTTCACTTTCTCCTTATAATGTAGGCTGTTTGAGAAAGCTGTATCTCTAAGCTCTTCCAAGGCGGCTAACTCTGCCCTCCTCTGGTCTTCTATACCATCTGGATCCATCAAAATATCTGTGACTGCCCAAAGTGACTTGTGCCTCAGCTCAACAGGTAGATGGCATGGCTTGCCATAAACGAGGCGAAAGGGAGATGTGCCCAATGGAGTCTTGAAAGATGTCCGATATGCCCACAAGACCGAGTCCAAAAGCTGTGACCAATTCTTTCGGTCAGGGCGGACGACTTTCTGCAAAATATTCTTGATCTCCCTATTCGACACCTCAACTAGACCATTCGTCTGTGGATGGTAAGGTGTGGCAACACGATGGTCTATACTGAACTCGCTAGCAAGGGCCTTCACCTGGTCGTTGATGAAATGAGACCCCCCATCAGAAATCAGAACTCGTGGAACCCCGAACCGCATGATGATGTGCTTCTTCAAAAATCTGCAAACTGTCTTCGCATCAGCGGCTCGGGCGGGGATAGCCTCAACCCAACGACTAACGTAATCTACGGCCAACAGAATGTACTCGAATCCCTGACTCTTAGGGAATGGACCCATGAAATCGATGCCCCATGCGTCAAAAACCTCACAGAAGTGAATGGGCTGCATCGGCATCATATCACGTTGTCCACAAGTGCCCATCCTCTGACAGTCAGTACACCTCTTCACGAACTCATCAGAGTCCTTGAAGAGTGTAGGCCACCACAAGCCGGATTGGAGCACTTTCTGTGCCGTTCTCCTCCCAGAATGATGTCCTCCTGCCTCAAGCTTGTGGCAGTAAGTGAGGACACTATGATGCTCCTCCTGAGGAATACACCGACGCCAGATGCTATCCCCTCCTTCGTGGTAAAGGATGGGATCCTCCCAGTGGTAGGACTTGGCCTTCGCAAGGAAGGTCTCAAGCCTCTGCCTGGACCAATCTTGTGGGCCTTTCCCAGCAACGAGAAAGTTCACAATATCGGCATACCACGGGAGTGAGGTGATAGCAAGGATCGCCTCATCTGGGAAGGTATCATGAATGGGATCAATCTGCTCAGAATCCTCAGGCTGCTCTAATCGGGAGAGATGATCCGCCACCACATTCTTGACTCCAAGCTTATCCTTGATCTCAATGTCGAACTCCTGGAGTAGAAGGATCCATCTAGTAAGTCTGGCCTTGGCATCCTTCTTTGACATGAGGTACCTGATGGCGGTGTGGTCAGTATACAAAGTCACTTTAGATCCAATGATATACGATCTGAACTTATCTAGGGCAAACACTACTGCTAGCATCTCCTTCTCTGTGACCGTATAATTCCGCTGGGCAGAATCCAATGTGCGGCTAGCATAGTGTATGGCAAATGGAACTCCGTCCCTCCTCTGTCCTAGCACGGCCCCTACGGCAAGATCAGAGGCATCCGTCATGATCTCGAATGGGAGAGACCAATCGGGTGGCTGAAGGACAGGAGCCTCAATAACACGCTGCTGGAGAGTCTTAAAGGATGAAAGACACTTGTCATCGACAAGGAACTCGGTGTCTTTCGTTAAGAGGTCAGTCAACGGTCGGGCAATCTTGCTGAAATCATGAATGAATCTCCTATAAAAACCAACGTGCCCCAGAAATGACCGTAGCTGCTTTAAATTGGACGGCGGTGCGAGTTTTCTAATGACGTCAACCTTGGCCGGATCAACCTCCATGCCCCTGTTGGAGATGATGTGGCCAAGCACCGTCCCTTGAGTCACCATGAAGTGACTCTTCTCCCAAGACAGAACCAAGCGGGTAGCAATACATCGCTGGAGCACTCGGTCTAGGCAGTCAAGACAGGAATCGAATCCGTCGCCGTAAACCGAGAAGTCGTCCATGAAGACCTCCAAACACTCCCCTACCATGTCCGAAAAGATCGACAGCATGCATCTCTGAAAAGTCGCAGGGGCGTTGCATAGCCCAAATGGCATGCGTCGAAAGGCGTATGTGCCGAAGGGACAGGTGAAGGTGGTCTTCTCCTGATCCTCAGGAGCGATGGCCACCTGATTGTAGCCCGAGTACCCATCCAGGAAGCAATAATGGCTCTTCCCTGCCAGTCTCTCTATGATCTGATCAATAAAAGGCAGGGGGAAGTGGTCCTTCTTGGTGGCCTGGTTGAGTCTCCTGTAGTCAACGCAGACCCTCCAAGAGGTGGGTACTCGTGTAGCAATCTCCTATCCCGACTCACTGATCACAGTCGTGATGCCAGTCTTCTTGGGCACCACATGCAAGGGGCTAACCCACTTGGAGTCGGAAATGGGATAAATAAAATCTTCACTCCACCATTTTGATATTTCCTTCATGACAACTTCTCTCAGGTTGGGGTTCAGTCGCCGCTGGAACTCACGCGACGGCTTTGCCCCTTCCTCGAGATAGATATGGTGGGAGCACAACGAGGGACTAATCCCATGGAGATCTGCTACGCTCCATCCAATTGCCTTGCGGTTCTTTTCAAGAACCTCCATCAGACGGGATTCTTGTTCTCCAGTCAGATCGGCAGAGATGATGACTGGGTACATCTCAGACTCTCCCGCAAGGAATCGATACTTCAGCGAAGTAGGGAGCGGCTTTAGCTCTGGACAGCTGGGTGCTGGCAAATCTGGCTTCTGAAGAAGATGTGTGTATGCTGACAATTCTGCCAAATCTACCTGGGAAAATGATAAAGAACTCTCACAAACTGGATCTGGAGAAGGCGGGTCCTCTGCATTGTCTTTGATATGCTCTGCCTCTACCTCCTCCTCATCTGTAGGCTCAGGTGGATCCAGGTCTGGCATCTGATCATCACAATCTGCCCAATCAGACTCTGAATCCGAGGGATCTGTATCAACTGCGGTGGCATCAGTACCACAGTAGAGCAAGGTGGCCTCAGTACCACCATCAGTGAACATCGTGTCGCGATCGAAGTCCGACTCTGCTGACTCAATAGTATCCTGAACCAGGGCTGCGCTCTCCAGACTATCCTCTGCTATCATCTCTGCATCAGCTGTATCTGAATATGAGAGGATGGTCTGTGCTGCAGGATCTGCCCAAGCTGCCTCATCATCTGTGATCACAAAATCACAGTCCTGGTGGATGTCTGGCTCTGCGTCTGTCAGCTGCTCTGAATCTGTACTGCCCTCTGAGCGGGATCTATCTCTGGCTCTGTGGTCCTTAACCGTCTCTATTTGTATACTCTCGCCCTGGACGCGAAAGAATACCTTCCCACTGTCATGGTCAGTCACCGCCTTGGCTGTGGCCAAGAATGGGCGACCGAGAATGATGGGGGAATCGGTCAACGAGTCAGGGGTCTCCATGTCCAGCACTACGAAGTCCACGGGGAATTGCAAACCCTGAATCGTGACGACAACGTCTCGCAACAACCCCTTTGGCCTCTTGACAGACCGATCAGCAAACTGAAGGTATGTCCTGCTCTGTCTAAGAGTGCCCAACTCTAAGTGGTCGAGAAGGGCTGCCGGAAGAAGGTTGATCGACGATCCGCTATCTAGTAGAGTACGGTCGAACCTCTGCTCACTAATCTGACATCTGACATATGGGGCTCCTAAATCTGGCCTCTTGGTCGGAAGATGGTTCTGGATCGCGTAACACGTGGCTTTGGTCAACACATGAATCTCTGTGGTTTTGTTCCTCTTCTTCCTTCTGACTGTGGTCCTGTCTCTCAAGGATCGCTGAAGAAGAGGGATGTGCTGCAAAGCCTCATTGAGGGTCAGCTGGATGTGAAATCGGTCTATCATGCCCTGGCTGAACTCCTCCTGCTCTCTTTTTTTTGGATCTTTTTCTTTTTTCTTCCCCTTCCCTAACTCAAGGGCTCTAGGAAAGGGGATCACAGGGTCCTTCTCAGATGAAGGACTAGGAATAGGCCTAGACGGTTCGATGACCGGATCCTCACAAACATCATTCACCACAGTGGGATCAGAAGAAACTAAACCTTTTCCTTTATTCGAATTAGAGTTCTGAGATACATTCATGCGAGGAAAGACAACATTTCTATCAGAATAAATGTTGGTGGCCTCAGTACCACCTCTAGCTGGCTCTACAACTAGACGTCTTGCGGCTTCAGTACCGCGGGCTGGCTCGGCTCTGCTGGTGGCGTCAGTACCACCTTCTCGATATGGTGAAGCGGCGGCCTCAGTACCGCCGGTGGAATCAGCATCTCTGGTGGCATCAGGACCACCGTTATCATCATGTGCGGCTTCAGTACCGCACTCCTCTTCCTCATCTGGCGCTCTAGATGGATCCTCGCGTTGTCGCTCAGATGAGGCGCCGCCTGCTGGTCTTCTACCGCTCCTAAGTGTAACAAAATCAGCATCAAATAGATCCGATGATATATCATCAAATGGGTTACTAGGAGTGGTAGGCTCAGTGGGATCTACCTGCTCAGATTTCCTCTTCAAGCTATTCGGATTAGGCTCGATCTGTGCAGGGATGGCGGCCTTCCCTCTCATCAGGTCCCGCATCTCCTGGCGGAACTCGTCCATCTCCCGTCTAAATGTAGCCTGCTGCTCTGTGAAGAGGCGGGCTAGATCATCCATGGCGGGGCTCTCATGGGAGCCCGACGGGTCGCCTCTCTGGTAATGAGGCTGCTGGACCTGGTGCTGCTGCTGCTGAGAGGGGTAAGAGGAAGGATGCTGCTGCTGGTGAGCCTGCTGCTCACGTCTCCAATTCTGTCCCTGCTGCTGGTAGGGACGAGGTACGAAGGATGATGGCTGGTGTGGCTGGTATGCTGGGGGCTGCTGGTGATCTCTCTGCTGGGAGTACTGCCCTCCCTGACCGGCTGGCTGCTGTTGGGACTGGTTACCCCCATTCCCCCACCTGAATCCGGGATGGTCTCGTCGGATTCCAGGTTGAGGACGGTCATACCAAATCCCGTTGACATCCATCAACGGCTCAGCATCGAAGGGGTCTGGCGCCAGTGCTGCCAGAGGCTGATCCGGCTGATATACCACCATCTGTAAGTCTGGAGATGGTGGTGACTGGTAAGAGGGCGGCTGCTGCTGGTATGGCTCCGCCTGTACAAGGTGAACTTGTCTAGGCTGCTGCAAAGAGCTGGAGCGCTGGAACGAGCTGCGGCTGCCGCCGGAATCGCCTCGCGACAGAAGACGGGGCTGAGGAGCCGTCTGTGCCTCCTGAAGACACAAGAGCTGGGTCTTCATGTCGCTCAGAGTTTGTGCCATTTGCTCCATCTGAGTTATGCCCTGGCACTGCTTCTTCTCTATTATTTCCATGCGGTCCAACTTCTCGCTGATAATCCCCATGTCCGCAGCGGCCGACTCTGCCTGTGCGGCTGCAACTGTGGACGAACTGGATGGACCTGCATCAACCCATGCTATCCGCTGGTACTGCACGGGTCCTGGCAGCTGCTGATTTCTCTGTGTGTACAACCGAGTCTGGGACATCACCATGTAATTTTCGGCCATCTCCTCATAGATGGCCCAGACTTGGTTGTGGTCCTTGGCAAAGTAGGACCCGCCGCAAGAAGCATTCACCAGACCCTGAAGCTCTGGCGTCATCCCACTAAAGAAGCTCTGAACTAGGTTCGGCTTCGAAATGTCGTGGTGTGGGCATCTATCCAGAAGCTCTCTGAACCTCTCCCATGCCTCGTGAAATTGCTCGTTAGGGAGCATGGAGAAGTTGTTGATCAGGGCCCTCGCTGCATTCGTCCGCCCGAGTGGATAGTACTTGTTCAAGTACTCGGTGCGGAGCTGCTCCCAGGTGTAAACAAACTTCCCTAGATGCTTCAGCCAGGCGGCTGCTCTATCTGCCAGTGAAAAAGGGAAGGCCATCATCCGAATCGTATCTTGGTCCACACGACGGTCGTGGACAGTGCTGCAGATCATCAAAAACTCCTGGAGATGGAGGTGGGGTTCCTCAGTGGCAAGTCCGTGAAAATGAGGAAGCATCTGCAGGGTGTTCGGAGGGAACTTGAAATCCCCCACGATAGCAGGTACCACCACCCACTGGTGCATCAGTGTAGATCCGGGGTTGTGTAACTCCCGCATCGGTCTCGGTGGTCCTGCTCCAGCGGCGGCTGCCGCTGCTGCGGCAGCTGCTGCTGCGGCAGCTGCTGCGGCTGCTGCCTCTGCATCAGCGTCAGGAATGTCCTCAGGCTCGCTCTGATCTCTCTCTTCTCGGAGTCGCTCCAACTCCCTCCTCATCTCTATCATGAATGCCCCCTGATCGCGTAATTGCTGCTGAACTGTCTCTAATGATGCGATTAGGGTGGAGTTGATCGCCCCCTGGTCAAATACGACATGCTGCTCTCCCTGCTGACCTCCGGGGTAATCGTCTGATCTGGCGGCCATACCGACGTCTGTAAAATCAGATGAGCCCAACTCAGGTTCTGTCAAATCAATTCGTCTTTCCTCGGGCTCATGTCTCTCAGTAGCAAAAGAAAGGGGATCGAGGGGGAACAGGGTGGAATCGTACTCGGGCCCAGAGAGCTGGTCTTGACTCTCACGGGCCAACCTAGATGATGAAGTAGACTCGCCTGAAAGCGGTGCAGCCAGAGGCTGCCTAAGAGATCGTCTACCCATCATCTTGATCTGGCGAGTTGGGCAGATGGGATCTGGAGAAAATATGATCGCAAAGCAAACCCCCGGTTCACCAACACAACACAATATGAAGACCGTGAAAGCTCGGTCAATTTATCTTGTCAATTTTATTTGGTGAACACACAAGATATCAGAGCGATTACGTGACCTGTTAGGATACCCGATGCTACTCCAACCGACTGGCCCGCACGGAAGAGTCGGTAGTCAGCTAGAAATAGCACCGGAGGGTTCTACCTAGGGTACGGGTCACTCTCTCGCGCATCCAAACCATACAAGGAGGGGGTTGCTCTCCCCAAGACAAATTTTTAATGTGAGTGTCTTTTAGGGTCAATAGTGTTATCCAGTCCCAATTTTTTTTGTTTTTCTTTTTAATTTTTTTCAAAATAAATGCAAGCGGCCTAACGATTTTCCGATTCTCCTGATGATTAAGCCAAAAACAGAGGGAGAAGATGAAAAAGCCGATGCGCGAAGAAATCAATGATGCATGCAGAGATAGAAATGCGTACCTTGTCTCCAGCACTCTACATGCAAGTGATCCGCGTAGAATTTAAAGACAGAAATAAAACTACCTACATGATGCAACGGGAAAAACCGAGTCCTAGATGAGCAACTTCTATCGCAGAACCGTCTAACTCAGTTACTCGCCTTCGATCCAAATAGTCCGGTCTTGGCTTACCCCTCCTCTTCTCGACAGGTCGAGTTCAGGAGTAGCGCTTGTGGGGCAGGCTCGCGGCACGTAGGCTCTCAGGAAAGCGACTAAGTTATTTTTATTATTTATTCTTAGTAGGTCCAATTAACGATCTATAGGAACAGATCAGCAATTAGGTGTGGGGATCCTACTAATTACGGCACAAGCAAGAGAAATTCCTAAATCTAGGGGCTCGAGAAAAACCGCGTAAACACCGGAAAAGGCAGCTAGCTATCAAAACCGCAAGAAAAGCCGCGAAAATCCAAATGGGTCCCCCGAGTACACCGGTACTCGGCGAAACAGACCCGCTAAGTTACAAGTGTCCACAAGTCCAAAGTCTAAGTTATTACAACAAATATTGTTCTCTCTCTCTCTCAGAAATAAAAACTCCTTCTTCTCTCTCTCTTCCTCCTGCACGGGTCCTCTAAAAAGAAGCTCCAAGTCGTCCAAGCAGTACCTCGCACAAAAATCAAAGAGAGAAGGTCAGAAAGCAATAATAATATAAAGAGAGACAAAAATAGAAAAATGACTACAAAGCCGTGCTCCCCGGCAACGGCGCCATTCTGATGACACACCTGACAATCGGGTTAAGTATGTAAATAAAATGGTCGTTGTGACCCAAATCACCAAGCGCGGTCAATCGAGAAAAATTGATAAAAACCACTCAGAAAATCAAGAAATTCAATGTAGCGGTCTTCGCTATTCTTTTTACCTGGTATAGCGATCCAGGGTCGAACACAAGGAGCACGATTGAAAAACTAAGTAGTCAAATTTCAGAGAAGCTAGGTTTTAGTGGTTTTTGATTTTTTATAATTTTTTTAGAATTTTTAATATGTGAAGGAAAATAAAGAAAGTATAAACAAGCACACTTGTACAATTTATTTAATGCATTAAAAAGCAAGCAAAAATTCAGACAAAAATATTTTTATGTGTTTTATATTTTTTTATGTTTTTGGTGAATTTTTTAGATTTTTCTGATGTTTATTTTATTTCCTAAAAATCAAACAATGCGAAAAGCAAGGGGTACTGTCCAGCCAGGCCCAAAACCCAAAGATAAAATATCCAAGGATCTCTAAGGGACCTGAAGGTAATTTTCCTGTATACTAGAGAAAACAAGGAAAATTTGAGCACCAAAATTATTGTTTTTGGGTTTTTAAATTATTTATTATGATTTTTAGGAGTTTTGAGGTGTATTTAAGTTTTTAGGGTTTTTACTCAATGAAAAATAGCCAAAATTGGCTAGAAAATCAAGGAACACCAAATAAACAGTAACTAATTTTTATAGGATTTTTAAAAGGGTTTTGATATTTTTTTGGGGTTTTTGAATCTAAACAGTAGCAAAAATATGGGTTTTTGAATTTTTAAAAATAGCAAATGAAATCAAAAATATCCTAAAAAATTCACAAAAATTCTACACCATGGCAGGAGCCATGTGTCAAATTTTCATCGAATTTGGAGGTGATTTGATATTTTATTCAAAAGCAAAGGAGGGGCACTGTGCACAGGGACCGAAGTGCAAATACCCAAATTTCTGGGGGTCCTGGTGCAAAATACCCAAGAAATCACGCGCGAGGCGCGTGTCTGGGGCACTCAGGGACCTATATATGAGAAAAATAAGTTCCGAGGACTTATTGGTAACACGTACCAAAAGTCCAGGGGCTTATCTGCAAAATACCCAAAATAAAACGCACATGTGGAAATAAATCACGCACAGGGGCATAAATGCAAATAAGTAAAACTTTTTATTCAATCCGTAACATCCAGAACTACAGGGCTTATTTTGCAAATAACCCAATAAAGTTCACGTGACGAAGCACGTGGTCCACGTAGACAGGGGTATAAGTGCAAATAAAGTAAGTACGAGGTCCTTAGTGCAAATATCCCAGAAAATAAACAACTTAATTTAAAAATTACAGGACTAAAATGAAATAAGACAAACAGAGGAGTCTAAGATGAATTTACCCCTTTTATTATCATCGACGGCCTGATGTGCGCCACGTGGATGATCGGTCGGTCCTGGATGGCTGGCGCTCCTCTTCGTCTGACCTCGAGCCGAATCGACGGTGCTGGAGAGGACACGTGGAAGATCGAACGGATATGGTCTCAGGTGTCTCTCTCTCTCCGCTGCTCGAACGGTCCTGATCAGCCCCTAGCTATGATCGACGGCTGCTGCTCCTCGAAGAACGGACGGTGGCGATGCAAACTGGGAGCGGGGGTTGATCGGACGGTGCTAGAGGATGGTGGAAGAACACTCCACCGGCGAGCTTCGCCGGCCTCGTGCGTGAGCTGCAGTCATCCTCAGCTGCTCCTGATGATCGGGGAAGTTAGGCGACGGCGTCCCGCAGCTGCTGGTGCTGTCCGATGGCCCACCCGAGCCCTGGAGGGGCTCCGGCGAGCTCGGCGGCGGTGGGCTCCTGGACCTGATGTGAGGGGGGCTCAGATACCCTCCTTCTAACCTGCAAAACACGCCAGGAGCTTCGCGGGTCGAGGGCAAAGTGCCTCGACCCAAAGAAGCGGGGTGAAGGTGGCTGGTGGATCGGTGTGAATGAGCTCCGGCGAGCTGGGGATGGGGGAGCTCGACTCCTAGCTCCGGGGCGAGCTGGGTTGGATGAGTGGGCGTAGAACGTGCGTCGGAGGATGGCGAAGGTGTGTGGGGGTTCCGATGATCGAGATATTACGCGAGATGGCCGGAATCAGGGGAACACGTCGGAGATACGATTTGGGCGAAATCCAAAATTAGGCGAAATGGAAGGGCGAAAAGATTACCTGGGCGAAGCGGAAGACTGTGCTGGAGTGTGGCTAACTCCCGGTCGTAGCCTCGAAGGGCGTCAAGGCCTGAGGCTCGAGCTCCTGCAAGCGGCGGAGCAACGGCGGCGCGAAGCTGCCGGATCAATGACCGGCCACCTCCTCCTCACTGCAACAAGGGCCAATGCGAGCTGTCACCTCGGTGGTTACGATGGAGGTCACGGGAGTGAAGGCAGGGAGCCAAAGATGAGGCGCGGAGGCGGCGGAGGTCGGGATATATATGGAGACAGGGCCGATTAGGGTTGAGTGGATGCAGCGATGGAAGGCGTGGATTTCATGGCGAAAGATCTGGCGGGGAAGACGGATGATCGGCGAAGAATCCGGGCACGGGGTTTGCGTGGGAGACAGGCTGGAGACGCGTGGAAAAATCGGCGAAGGCGGGGCGGCGCACATCTTCCAGAAAAGGAAGGAGTCCGCGGGGGAGTTGACCGGGGTCAACAATCCCCCGTGGACCAATCAGGGGCTGCCACGTTTTTATTTTTTTTTGTTTATTTAATTTAAGGTAGAAAAAGGCCGAATTAAGAAAAACTCAAAACATGAAATATTTTTCTTTTATTTTTTTCTATTTTTTGGTGATTTTTAATTAATTTTTGGAAATAAAAATAGGGTAGCTATATATATAGGTATATGTACACTATATAGATTTTAATTTTTGATTTTTTTATTTGTTATTTTTATGTATTTTTATGCCCATTTTATATTTTATTTATTTACATCATAAAATAAAGAACAAAATGGTATTTTTATTTTATTTTAATTATTTATATTCATAGGTTAAATAAATAGTTATATACATTTATATACATGGTATATACACTGTATTTTTGTATTTTTAATTTTTGTTGTTTTTATTTGATTTTTGTGGTGTTTCTTTTTATTTACAAAATATGCCATAGAATATTTACAAAAAGTTTAGAAAATAAATACATTTATTTTTAGGGTTAAATAAATAAGGAATGATGATCTATACACATGGTGAAAGGGCATTTTTGAATTTTTTTGATTTTTTAAATTTTTATTTTGTTTTTAATAGTCTCTAAATATACACAGAATATGTACAAGCATATTTTTGGGTGAGGAAAATATAATTTTATTTATTTACAGAAGTAGATACACATGAGCTCCTATCTCCCTCTACTTTGTCTTTTATGCGGTCAGGCCCATGCTGAGCCCTCCCTTGGGTCAAGTTGCTCAATATTTATTCTAAATATTTCCCTCTTTTTCTTTTTACTCTTTATTCTTTTATTTTTGCACAAAAACATGCTAATTACAGGTTTCTACACAATGCATGCTTTTGGTAATTATTTGTATTTACACATATCTACATGTATTTGCAAAGGTTTTTGTAGCTAAAATATAAGAATAAAGAGTGATGAATGGGTATTCATCAATATGTTGCATGTTCTTGTCTTCTTTAAATGGTTGATTATTTTTCAAAAGGTGAAATCCTTATTTTTACGCAAGTTTCATGTTGCCTTTTTCCCATCCAATTATGATGCAACTTTTGTTATGATGCCCTTTGCAAAATGTAACTTGCTATTGTTAATCTAGCATTTGTACACTCCACATGAGATGTTATCACTAAAGGATTCAATATAGAAAAAAATAAGATGTGGAACAGGAGCATGATAAGGATGGCGATGATGACGATATCAACGATGATGGTATAGTATTATTACGATTGCAATATTTTTGAGCAAATAACACAAAGTCCGCGAACTAACACTCGAATTCATTGTCATGCCTAACTTTTAAAAGGTAATAATGTAATACGCGAGCTTTGATGTTTATCTCAATGTGATTTTGAGCTATTGTGACTTAAGGTTAGATAGACAAATTGATCGACTAAATTTTAATGGTCAATGATCAAAATAAGATAAATCTTAAAGATTGGGTACCATATTGTTACCTTTAAAATTTATGTATGACATTAAAATTATGCATATAGTTCAGGAACTTTTATGTACTTATACTCTATTTTTTAGTAAATTAGCAATTTAACCCTTAATTTATGTCCATCTTAAATTGACTTTTGTATTTTTAATGTACCTTACCATTTTATATTATATTTGTATTCAAAAACCCTGAACGATATATATATATATATATATATATATATATAAACATACATGTACACATACATTGATGTATCTGGGGAGTGATAGAAAAATAATTCATACATAAGCCCTACCAAACCCATGCATGGATCCATATTTTAGACCTGGGCCCTAAACCTACATGGACTCAAGGCCTTGGACCCATACCTTCAACCGGAATGCTCCACCTCTGAATCCATATATAATGTCTCTATCTACATATATTTATGATAGTCGATACAGGAAAATAAATATTATACTATATATTTACTTTAGCCTTGAGATTTATAATCTGCCATTGAGATATCCAATCTGTATCTTGATCTTTTATAGATAGAATTGCACGTTATATAATGGTCAGTGACATATATAAGAACTAGACCTGAAATGATAGTTAGTACAGGAAAAACAGATATAATACTATATATAGAGTCATTATCACAACTTACTAAGGTCGTGTTTGGCAAGGGAATAGGAGTTGGAATAAGGGCCCTATTCCCCTCGGAGTATGGGTGGATATTTGACTGGTTTGGATGGGTCTGGGTTATTTGGTTTGAGTTGAATTCGATTTGGGTTGCAAAAATGAAACCCATCACCCAACCAAATTAGATTGGGATGAGATGTTTGGGTGAATAGTTTGGGCCGATTGCGTTGGGTGAAAACTAAATTACCCATTTGAAAAATCTTGTTAATTGAAGGTCAAGTAATGATTAGGCTATTGATGTATGAAAAAGATGTCAACATAAGCATATCGTAAGATCAATATATAAGAAGAAGGTTGGAGGAATATGTTCAACATGGATGAAAAAGATTAGGATTATGTTCAAGTTGATATGGAGTTGTTCAGTTAAGATTATGGGATTTTCAAGAATAATTTATGTTACCTAAAGTCGATAGGGATTGGAGCATAGTTGTGTGGTAATAAGGCATGCTCTCAGTTGTTTATAGTATGTAATGATAATATTAAGGATGAGAGAGAAAAAAATATATTAAGTACAACACATAATAACAATTGAAATTATGTTTAGTAAGACAAGGTTGTTAACAAGTTGATAACTTGGGTTGGAGAATCCGAGTTGTACATTAGAAATATATATGAGTTTAGAATTATTGATATTATATATTAAGTACATATTAATTGGGTTGGGTGGTATTAAATATTTTGTCATTCAAAGAAATAGTTTGGGTTATTTGGGTGGGTTGGGTGGAAAACATTAGACCCACCAACCGATCCAATATCCATTAAAGGAATATGGTTTGGGTCCAACCCGACTCAAAATCCAAATAACCCAAATTATTCTTACCCATTTTCAACGATTTGATTAGGTTATATGAGTGGACAAATATAGTGCCCACGCATACCTCCGAGAACCCACTCTCTCCTTCACTATTCTTCGTCGGGAATAAGGGCACCGCAACCTTTAACTAGGGGCATGGTACCCTTGGGATTGTTTGTGTTGTCTTCTCCAATGGAACCCGACCACGAATCTAGGGTTTCAGGCAGATCATTGAAGACCTATAAAAAGGGACTCAATGGCTCCCTCTGACTGGAACTCCCAGTCTCTCACCAAGTTGTTCCTCCTATGTTGTTGTATTAACATTTCTTCATCTTTGTTGGCCTTCAGGTGTGCTAGATAAGCTTCAACCTCTGATCTTTCATGTTTATGGTTGTCGATGCTTTCTTGTGATTGTTCGTGCTTTGGGTTTCTCAGAATGCATAGTTGCAGGGAGACAATTTGTTGGGCCTTTGAAGGTTTAATTTCAGAAATCAGTAGGTTCTGAGGGGTTTCAATGCACTTGTATTGTGCATCTTGTTTGGTTTTGATACATAAATATTTTTCTGTTTTGTGGTTTGGTTCCTCATGTTGGTTATGCTCCAATTTAAAATTGCACATGTTGTTGTTACTTTGAAAGTAGATGTGTTTTTTTTTATGTTCCTTGAATCTGTAGCGCTTAGATTTGTATCATTATTGAACTGTACGAAGGTGACACTAAACTTGATCAACTTAGATCAGAAAATGTTATCATCTTTCAATGTTTCTCTCTCACTTGTATTATGAAGTCCACATTGTATCTGAAGTGAATGTTGTATTTTCTGTTCATATTTGTAGTCCCATGCACTCCTGGCTAGGAATGCAACTCAATATGAATATGTAGCATCCGATTTGCCACGGTATATGCAACCATCTTAACTATGTTTCTTTGATATCTATGTATATCATTGTTCATATCCATATAAATGTTTTAAACCATTGATGTATATGTATTTATAATATAGGTAAGGGCATTCTATGCCTTATTTGGGCTTATTTTATATGATTAGTACGTTATATAGCTTATCTACAAACTACTTAGTTAGGCATCCATTTCTAATCCATATTCATTTGTATATATGTCCTTTTGACATTTCAAGGACATGCCAACACATCATATTTACCAATTTTTGTTTTGTTATTTGGATTTGAAATGGAAAAATTATAGAGTAGCATTTACAAATCCATATATCTCTTATTGCACCTTCACTCCTATGACATGTTTATGAAATGTAAATGTTAGTTCATAGTTTCAAATTTGTAGAAACTGACACTTTTGCATAGTCAATTATGAAATGTGGATGCTAGTTCATTGTTCATAGTTGGTGCTGCTAAGCACTTAGTTGAAATTTAAGCAATACTTCATAGTTCATTACTCATATTTTTAACTTCACTATGCTTTTGTCATGTTGAATGTTTTGATTGGTATTTCACTATTACTCCAGTGTTAGTTATGGTAATTCTTGGTTATGTCGTTTATGTTATGTCTTTTATGAAGTGTTGTTCATTTGCAAATATGGAAGTGATGTCTGGTCTGAAATCGATCAATTCTATTGCTAGTTCTCTATTGATTGTATATTGTTGGCCATAATAAGCTCGTTTGAAATTTTACTATCATGCCTAAAAACTAAATTTAATGTTGGCAACCTGTTAATATTGTTATCATCACCAATCAATGATATTACCATTTCATTGCCCTAATTTGGAGGTGATGTCACGATGCCCTTAGCTAGCATAACGACTGGGTTGGTTGGACCTTCACCATCATTACTTGGTGGATCATTACAAGACATTTTAACATGCAAATTGGTAAGATCTTTGACAAGCCCAAGCTCAACAATAGGAGGAAGGCCATAAAGAAGGAATATGATGGCTTCATCTATCTGATGATGAAGAGTGGGTGGGGGGTGGGGCCCAATGTTATGTATTGTTGTTGCACCGGACGATGATGCATGGTATACAGTAAGCTTCATTGAATTTCATCTCATAATTAGATTGAAGAGATATGACAAACATCTCGTATACGACATCCATTTCAGATCAACAAGACATACAAGGTGTAGAGAAGGAAGACATCCCCCCATTACAACCTCATATATGCCATTATCGGTGAATGTACGATGAGGGGTACCTATGCCTTTTCATCGCAGACTAAGCCGTCATGGTCCTTCACAACTTTCTTTGAAGTAGATTCCTCCACGTAGTAGTAGGCATTTGAGGAGGAAATCAAAGAAGAGAATTCCACAACAGAGGTTCCAAGCTTGACTGAGGACAGTTTCAAACGACTACGGGGAGCAGACGATGATGCCAGTCATCTAGTGGTAAGAGATCAAGGAGTGATGGTGCCCTTTCGAAAACCTAAGTAGTGGGGCCCCATAGAGTGCGTGATCTGTACGAGCAGATAATATTCAACTACGTAAAGAATGTCTCAACGAAGCTTGCCACAGGTGGTTTTCCAGCTCAACAAGCCTTAGTGAGGTTGTGGCCTTTCCCCGTCCAGACTACGCGATTTTATGAATGTTTGCGGTCACTTTAACATTTAGCATCCTCCTATATTTCACATGTTGTTGTTGTTGTAATTCATCTAAAATTTGTTGTTTAGTCTCTAGACATCTATGTTATATGCATGGCATATGAAATTCATATCAATGATGACATCTCAATTAATCAACTTGAGTTATTATTAAGATATATCAGTTTAGATTATTAAATACATTGCTTTGGAGTAGGAGATGGAAAGCATAATAATGATGAGGACCAATTTAGTGATTCTTAACATGATATACCTAAGTGTCTTGCTTGAGGAGGAAGAGGAAGGCACACGATGTGATACATTATACATCCCTTGTATGTCGAAGCACACTGCAGTGCAGACATGCCACATATGGATTAGGGATATGCTCAGCGATCACGTCCACAGTTCGTATGCGATATTTTGCATGTACTCTGAGAAAATTACAACTTTATGCACTCGCCTTAAGGAATGTGCGGGTCTTAGGGACTCCAGACACCTGAAGCAAAAGAATCGCTTTGCATACGGTTGTATTACCTTGTTCACACTGCAAAGAACTGTATCCTCTGTGAGCATTTCCATCACTATGGAGAAACAATTTCAAGATATCTCAACGGCGTGATCATGTGCATTGTCTCCCTCAGGAATGATTTTTTCGCATGCCATCAACTGAGAGCCTAGTCCAAGAAGTGATCTATCAGAACACTAATTTATATTCACACTTCCTACTACAATATGTTTTATTTTATAAACAATTCCCATGTATGCTTTAATGGGTGCATTGGCTGACCTTATATAAATTCATTTCAAGATGTAGTTGGTGTGATACATGGCATCCTCATCCTAGCAAACATGCCTACTGACATTACTCCAAAGTTTAGAAGCAGTCACCCCTCATTTCACAAAATGTCATTGCATGTGTTGACTTCCTGTACATATTCCTGTACGTCAATGCTGGTTGGGATGGATCAACAAGAAATATGAAGGTACCGAGGTGGGCCATTGACGAGGGGGGATTTAGACTACCGGTTGGCGGCAAATTTCTTATGGATTGCGGCTGTGCCAACACAGATATCTTCTTAACTCCTATCACAATGTGATCGTGCACATTTCGTAGTTCAGAGCACGGAGGAGTCGGACCTATGTCGTTCCCCATGAGCTGTACAATCATCATCGCTCTCAACTCTGACTGTACGTTGAACATACTTTCAGGATAATTAAGACATGGTTCAAAGAAATCACTGAACGAACGTATTACAGCTTCCCCAAGCAAGTTATGATTGTCATGGCATGATGCATTATCAACAACTTCATCCAACATGTGCAGAGTGAGGATCAGATCTCAGCTGCATATACTCAAGAGCACCCTTCCGGTGGTGAGTATATGAGCACTATAGAGGATGACGACGAAATGTTCGATCACGACGGAAATGAAGGTAGTGTCCGGATCACCGGAGGTTCCAATGTAGAAGAACAATTTGAGGGTATCCAAGGCAAAGCTTTCGAAATTAATGATAACCTCATTCCATACTTGTGATGCACAACTCTACAAGGGAGGGCGGAGGAGGGGAACGGGAGGTGAGGGTGAGTCGGGGACAAGGGAATGACGGTATTTTTGGTAAATTCGATGAACAAAAAAAGTTACATGTACATTATTTTAACGAAATCCGCTTCATTTAATGGCAATAGGGTTACAAGGTTCGTTTGGTAGTCCGGGTGTAAACCGGAATAGCACTCCTTCCAACCCTCTCAAATTTGGGTTAGATTATTTGTATTAGTCCTACAATTTCTTTGGTATAATATTTTTAAATTATATTTAAAAAATTAATAATATAAAAAATATATTATAATTATTAAAAAAAGTTAATATAACATATAATTAATGTCACATCACATCACAATTATCACTCCAACCCTCCAAATAACCATTATTCACAGAGGATACCCCAGTCCAACCCAACCCATTCACAGGGGACACCAGAGTCCACAAGCTTACATTAGGAGATAGTTAAAGTATTTACATGTAATTGACAAAGTTTATAAAGTTCGTGATGTAAAAGTTCTTAGAAAAAAAGCAAATAAAAGAACATAAACAAAGATAAAATACTGATAGTTAAACATAAACAAAGATGAAACAAAGAGTCCACAAGCTTACATTAGGTGATAGTTAAAGTATTTACATGTAATTGACAAAGTTTCTAAAGTTTGTGATGTAAAAGTTCTTAGAAAAAAAGAAAATAAAAGAACATAAACAAAGATAAAAAGCAGATAAAAGAACATAAACAAAGATAAAATCTGCCCAGACCGAAAGGATTGGTCACAGCCTTTAGACTCGATCTTGTGGGCATATCGGACATCCTTCAAGACCCCATAGGGTACATCTCCATTCTGACTCGTTTATGGCAAGCCATACCACTTACCAGTTGAGCTGAAGCATAAGTCACTATGGGCTATTACTGAGATATTTTTGGGTCCAGAGAGTGTAGGAGAAAAGAGAAAGGCGGAATTGGCAGCCTTGGAGGAATTTAGGGTATGTTCGGTTGGTGGGTTATCTAGGGGTGGATAACCCGTTTTTGTGTTTGTGTGTTTGGTTGGTGGGTTAAGGGTTAGGAGGGTTTGTGTGATGTGATTGTATTGAAATTTGAAAAAAAATGTAGTCATTATGATATGATTGTATTGGAATTTGAAAAAGTGGGTAGTTGTTGGGATATGATTGTATTGAAGTTTGGAATAATGAGTATAAGTTTGAGTATTTTATGATTTTTAGATGATATGATGGTATAATATATAATTTTTTCATGGGAAGGGAGTGAGCCCCTTTAGTGGGTTAAAAGTGTGGATTTTGGGGGGTTACCTACCCAAAGTGGGGGGTAACCCCCCAGTCGAACGCTCCCTAAGCGTATAGTACAATTAATGATGACCACGTTTTGAGTGATTGAGCTTCATGTCCTTGAGCTCCTTTAATTTGGTGTTGAGTTTTACACTGAAAGAGTAGTACATCTCAGGTTGGTATTCCACCACATCACAACCATTGAAAGAAGCTTTTGATGGTGGAAGCTTTAGATGTTGGCTTCTTCACTTGGTTCATCTCATTACGGGGCACAACCTTGAGAGAAGCTTTTTCTAACTCTCGAATAAAAATATTCCTTCTCTTCACCTTCATCTATATGATCTACACCAATAGGGATCTTATCGCTAAAGAGGCTCATTTTCAACATCTCGAATTGGTTAGTAATTTTGGTGTTGTGTTACAAGAAGACATTAGTGAGAAGACACCCAAGAAGAAAAGACATCTGATAATTCACCTTCATGAGATGAAGAAGAATAACATACAAGTTCAATTAATTAGCATTCAGAGAGTTGATGATGAAAAGGATGTCGGTCATGTGTTTGGAAATGGTAAAGTCTCCCAATATATTGTTGGGAACAGATTTCCCGTATAGATCGAATTGCGGAAAATTATCAAAGTTGATAAGCAGATCTTGCACGATATATCACTACAAGTACAAACAAAATATCTCAACCACAAAAAAAATCAACCACGGATGCATGAAAATTTGTTAACTGAAAACCCCATAATGTGAGGGGAAAAACCACGGTGTTGATCGCAACGCAGAACCAAACACTATAATCGAAGTAATATCTTGTGAGGGGCTTACAAAAGACCGACCCTCAATATGGTGCTACAGATCACTAAACAATGGAGAATAGAAGAGAGGAGAAATACCACCCAATGGTAAATCTATCGCCAAACTGTAGGGAAGAATGCTGAAGAAGAACTACTTCAAAGGTTACTCCCTCCAAACTCTGCAGCTACCACGAATTTTTTTCCTTCTTCCTCTCTCTCTTATTTCTTTCTTGTGCTAGGAGAGCTTGTTTTGGGATGATCTTGGTATGCATCACATAGGGTGAGCAAATAAGGAAACAAGAATTCTTACTTCCAATAGGATTAGAAAAAGATGAATCCTAATCCTAAAAGGTAATTAATCTTTCTTTTTTCAAGAAGGACTACCAATATCCTATATATATGGACTAGGTTCCCACAAAGATGGAAACCCATCCAACAAATATCCTCCTCACCGACGATGTGGAAACTACTCCAAACCTGCGAGGGAGCAACATCTCTCAAAATTTTCAAGCGACAAAGTCTTTGTCTTCATATCAGCACAGTTATCATCTGTGTGGATCTTATCAAGTACAAGTTGCTTCGATTCTAATACATCATGTATCCAATGATATCTGACATCGATGTGCTTCGATCTTACATGGAATGTAGAATTCTTGCCAAGGTGAATAACACTCAGACTATCAGAGTAAAGCACATACATGTCCCGATGAAAATCAAGTTCCTATATGAACTTCTTCATCTACAACAACTCGTTGCATACCTCTGTAGTTGCAATGAACTCAACCTCTTTAGTCGATAAAGCAACACACTTCTTGAGACGAGATTGTCAAGAAACTGCATCACCTGCAAAGGACATCATGTAACCTGATATGGATCTTCTCCCATCAATGTCACGTCATGTATGAATCTTTGTATCCAAGAAGAATAGGCTTCTCTACTCCAAAAGCAAAGAGAGTAACTGCTAATGCCTCAAAGATATCTCAAAATCTATTTAACTGCTTCCCAATGTTATTTTCCTAGATTTAGATGAACCTACTGGCCTTGTACAAACCATGGCATACATGAGACTACCTGCGGTTGATGCATATGGAACTATTTGCATATCTTTCTGTGCATTGTTCTGTGGGCTATCTTTGGAACTTAACTTAAAATGCGCTCCAAGAGGAATGCTAGCTACTTTTGCCTTCTTCATTTGAAATATTTGAAGTACCTTCTCAATGTACTTCTCATATGAAAGCCGAAATTTCCTTACTCCCCTGTCTCGAGTGATCTTCATGCCCAGAATATGACTTGCATGCCCTAAGTCATTCATAGAAAAGGACTCGCTTAGCACCTTCTTCGGACCAGAAATTCTCTCTCCATTGTTGTCTATAATCAGCACATTGTCAACATAAAGCAATAAAATAATGAAATCATTACTTGAGAATCTCTTTATGAACACATAACAGTCTGAAGTGGTCTTGGAGTAACCATGCTCCCCCATGAACGACTCAAACTTCGTGTACCACTACTTGGATGCTTGTTTCAAACCATATAAACTCTTCTTCAGTCTGCAAATATAGTCTTCCTTACCTTTGACTGTAAAGCTCTGAGGTTGCAACATATAGATTTCTCCTCAAGGCCACCATCGAGGAAAGTTGTCTTCAAATCCATCTGTTCAACATCCAAATCAAGACTAGATGTCAAGCTGAGAACCACCCTGATAGAAGACATCTTCACCAAAGGAGAAAAGATCTCAAATTCAACTTCCATCCTTTGGTTAAAACCTTTCACAATCAACCTAGCTTTGTACCTTGAGTTTGTAGAGTATTCATCATGTTTCACTCTAGAAACCAACTTGTTTCTCAATGCCCACCTGCCTTTGGGCAACTTGACAAGCTCAAAGGTATGGCCTTCATGAAGGGACTCCATTTTCTCTTTCATAGCTTCTACCCATTTCTCCTTGTTTACATCTTGTAAGGCTTCTTTGTAGCATTCAGGCTCGTCACTGTCGGTCAACAAAATGTACTCATGTGCAGAATATCTGATGGAGGGCCGCCTCTCCCTCACGGGTCTCTGTAGTGGGAGAGCCTCAGAAGAAGAAGAAGAGCTCTCACCATCCTGCCTACCATCGTCACCATTGTCCTGCACCGTCATCACCGGGAGTAGTGATCTGTAGTACATCCTCCTCATGTCCTACATATGGTATCTGCTCATATGTATCATCTAGCACCACATGTGGAGCCCTCTACAAATGGACTACATATCATCTGGTTGATAACTGCTCGAAGGAGAGTACTTAGCAACCTTCTAGATGTCCACAATGGTCTGATCTTAGGAGAAGATCACATCCTTGCTTCTCACCAGCTTCTAATCAACTGAATCATACAATCTATAGCCAAGATCATCTTATCCATATCCCTAGAAGATGTACTGCTTTTCTTTGTGTCCAACTTGGACCTTTCATTCTTGGGAACATGCACAAATGCACGGCTTCCAAAGACCCACATATGTTTGTATGAAACATTCTTTTCATGGCAAACCCTGTTGATGACCGAAAAAATCAAACTCTCAATCCGGGCAAGGTAAAAATAATCACTCCCGGGTCGTTGCGACCCGGATCGAGAGGATTCGGTCAATCAAGAAAAAGATAGGAACCACCAAATCAAAGGATAAAACAGTAAAAATCACAAGCGAACCTCGCTAATTTATTAACCTGGTATAACGACCAGGGTCGGACTCAAGGAGCACGGGATGGCCGAGACGACCTATGAAGTAGTCAAAATCGAAAATAAAGAAGAAAATATATTTTTGGTGGATTTTAATTATTTTTAATTTTTGTGTTTTTAATTATGTAAGAAAATGGGAAAACAAGTGATGACACGCCTGACGACTCGGGTAAAGGTAATCAAGGGTCGTTGTGACCCAAGTCACCAAGCGGTGTCAATCGAGAAAAATTAGACCACCAAAATAAGATAAAATCAAACAAGCTCACGTAGAGGTCTCGCTATTAGATTAGCCTGTTATAGCGACCAGGGTCGAACAAAAGGAGCACGTGATGGCCTTGCGGCCTACAAAGTAGTCTAAAAAGAAATAAAATAAAAGAGAAGTCTTTTTGGTGGATTTTTAATGTTTTTAATTTTTTTTTGGATTTTTAAGGTAATTAAGACAATAGAAAAGCAATGAATCAAGCAACTACAAACAATTATTTATCTACTCAAAAATCATCCAAAAATTCAAAAAAAATGTTTTTATGTTTTTTATATTTTTTTACTGTTTTCAGTTAGTTTTTGGTAATTTTCTGATTTTTATTGAATTTTATAAAAATCAAGCAAGGCAGAAAAACATAGGTACTGTCCAGTCAGACTTGGAAGGCCAATTTAAAATTAAAAATGGCCCTATCAAGGTCTGAAGGTAATTTTCCTGTAAAGAAGAAAACACAAGGAAAATTTGGCCACTAGAATTATTAATTTTTTATTTTTCTTTTAATTATTAGAATTTTTATGGGTTTTTAGGGGCTTTGTAATTTTTATGGGTTTTATAAATCTGAAAATGACCAACAGTGGTCAGAAAATCAAGCAAGACAAAACAAACACTATATAATTTTTTAAATTTTTAGAGGTGTTTTAACATTTTTTGTGATTTTTAAATCTAGACAGTAAAGAAAATACGTGTTTTTGAATTTTTAAAAATACCAAAAAGTGTCAAAAATGTCTCCAAAAATTAAAGAAAATTTTACATGATGGCAGTAGCCATGTATCCAATTTTCATCAAATTTGGAGTCGATTTGCTATTTTATTAAATTCAAACACAAGGGCACAATACACAGGGACCTAAATGCAATTAAAACATGTTCCAGGGGGTCCGGTGCAATATTCCCAAAAATCCACGTGCAAAGCGCGTGACCTGGGGCACTCAAGGATTTATTTGCAAGAAAACTTAAGTTCCTGGACTAATAGTAACACGTACTAAAAGTCCAGGGGGCGTTAGTGTAAATTACCCACTAAATAAAGCACATACACAATTAAACCACGCACAGGGGTATTTCTGCAAATATCTAAAATATAAATTCATTCATTAACACCTTAGAACATAAGGTTCATTGATGCAAATAACCCACAAAAGCACGTGTCGACGCACGTGTATCATTACATACAGGGGTATAAAAGCAATTACCAGAAGAGACAAGGTCCACTATGCAAATTACCCTACTGAAATAAATATTTTAAAATATTTACGGGACTAAAGCAGAACAACTAAAAATCTAAGGGCCTAAGAAGAAATTTACCCTTTATTAAGTCGAGGGCCAGATGCGCACCACGTGTTGGATCTGACGGTCGAAGAAGCGCGGCGCACAACAAAGCGACCCCTCGGCGCGATCGAGCGGCAGGAAAGCTCCCACGTGGAAGATCGGACGACTGTAAGGCGACGTGGGTATGCGAAGGATCCTGGCTCAGATCGGACGGAGGAGGTTCAACGACGTGGATGATCGGACACCTCCTATGCGACGTGGCTAAACCTCGCTGAACAGACGGTCGAGATTCACCCTCGGATGATCGAACGGCTAATGTGGCTCCTCAAATGGACGTCTGAGATCTGATCTGGAGCTGGAGGGAGATCGAACGACTGCGGAGGATGCACGAAGAACAAGCGGCCGGCGAACTTCGCCGGCCCTATGCACGCACGGTGATCCTCCTCGCGGGCTACTAGTGATCAAAGAAGCTTCGCCTGGGCCTCCCGCGTCTGATGGGCTCCTCTGATGGCGTAACGGTGCTCCTGGGAGCTCAGGCGACGTAGGCGGAGGCGGAGCTGTTGCTCGAATGGACGAAGCCCTCAGATGGGCTTCTCTGGACCTGCAAATCGACGCAACGCACTCCTGGGTCGAGGGCAAAGTGCCTCGACCCAGTTAGGGGTGGTGAAGGTGACTGATGTGGCGGGGCGAAGGGGCTCCGACGAAGCGACGACGGGGGAGCCCCAATCCCAGTTCCTGTGCGAACTGGGTTGGATGAGTGGGTGGAGAATGTGCGCGGGGGAAAGGCGATCGTGTTGGGCGATTCCGATGATCGAAATGAAGGCGAGGGTGGTCAGAATCAAAGCTGAACGGCGACGAGTCGATTTGGGCGAAATGCAAAATTAGAGAAATAGGGAAAGAGAGAGGGCTACCTACTAGCTGGAGTCGACTGTGGAAGAGCAGGGGATGCTCCAGGTCCTTGCCTCAAGGGCCGTCGGTGCCCGAGGCTCGAGCACCACCTCTGGGCGGCGCACAGCGGCGCAAAGCTGTCGGATCGATGGTCTACACGCTCCCTCCTCGCTGCGACACCACTGGAAGCGAGTTGTCACTCTCGCGGAGGCGATGGAGGTCCTTGGGTGGAGAATGGATGAGCTAAAGATGGAATGAAATGGAGGCGGAGCTCGGATTATATATGAGTGCAGGTCCGAGAAGAGAGGGTCGGGCAGGGTTCCGTGAAGCGCGGATCCCCAAAACCCACCCCGGGCGAGGGTCTCGGACGCACGAGAGACGATCGGAGCTCGAGGGTTGGCGATTTGGTGATCGGGTCGAGCGAGAAGAAAATGGAGAAAACGGGTCGGGCGCCACGAACCCGACTCTGGTGGTCCTGGGGGGGTGACCGGGGGTCAACGTCCCCCGAGGACCAATCAGAGTCCACA